>CM028130.1:328592500-328960000 GCA_016271365.2 Neoceratodus forsteri | reverse complement strand
TTAATGGGTCAAGTGGTTCAGGTCCAGACGGACAATACCACGACCATGTACTACCTTAACCGACAGGGCGGGACGCTTTCCTTGCCTCTGTGCAAGGAGGCTCTGCGCACTTGGTCTCTTGTGATCAGCCTGGAGGCAGATCTCCTAGCCATCCATGTGGCAGGAGCTTCCAACAGTCTGGCCGATGCCCTCAGCTGGATAGGCGCTGCATCTCATGAGTGGTCTGTCCTGCTGAAGGTAGTACAAGATCTGTTCTCCCATTGGGGCACCCCTCAGGTGGACCTGTTCGCCTCCAGGGAGAATGCGAAGCTGAGGCTGTTTCATGCCCGCACCCCTCAGCAGGGCTTGCTGCAGGGGGGATGCTTTCTCGAGGCTGTGGACCCCAGGCCTCTTCCACGCCTTCCCTCCATTTCCTCTGATCCACAAGGTTCTTCTCAAGGCAAAGAGGGACAAGGCACAGGTGATTCTGGTAACCCTAGACTGGCCCCGCCAGTTCTGGTACCCAGATCTCCTTGGCCTCGGCTCCAGGCTCCCAAGGGGCTTCCAGCCCGCCTGGACCTGATTCATTCAACAAGGGAAGGTTCTCCATCCGACCTTCAATCTCTGCATCTGACGGCCTGGTTCCTGAGTGGCTAGAGTTCCAGGCCTTGGGTTTTTCTAACAAGGTCCTCAACGTCGTTGAGGCGTCCCATAAGGAGTCGACCAGAAAATGCTATGCCTTCAAATGGAAGAGATTCTCCATTTGGTGTCAAGACAAGGGGTTGGACCCTTCTTCCTGTTCCTTGGCTAGCATCCTGGACTACGTGTGGTCCCTTTCTCAGCTAGGGCTTCGGCCGACAACCCTTAAGGTGCACCTGACAGCCATCTCTGCTTACCGGGTGTGGGCCGGCAAGCTGTCGGTAGTGCAGGAGAAGGTGGTTAGGCGCTTTTTCAAAGGCCTTGATCACATATCCCCTCCGGTGCGAGAACCTCCACCTCCATGGGATCTACTGCTGGTAATGGGTAAGCTCATGGGCAAGCCATTCGAACCGATGCATAGGTGTGATATCTCCCACCTGTCGTGGAAGACCGCCTTCTTGGTGGCTGTTACGTCAGCCAGAAGGATGGGAGAGCTCGAGGCGCTTTCCATTGAGTCTCCGTATCTGGTCTTCCACAGGAACAAGGTTGTCCTGCGTCCCCACCCGAAATTCCTTCCGAAGGTGGTGTCGGAGTTTCACCTTAACCAGGTGTTGACTCTGCCGGTGTTCTACCCCAATCACACCTCAGAGGCCGAATATTGGCTTCATACTCTGGACCCTAGAAGAGTGCTTGCTTATTATAAGGAGCGGACGGCTGAATTTCAGGGAGAGGTTCGCCAGCTGTTTGTTACCTACGCTGAAGCCGCACCTGGCAGACCTGCAGCCAAGTGGAAGATAAGCAGGTGGGTCACCTCCTGCATCGATCTCTGCTATAGGTTGGTGGGCATGGAGCCTCCCAAAGGGATAAGAGCTCATTCTACCCACCATACCACTGCTTCACTGGCTGCTTTTAGGGACGTCCCTATCCAGGAAATCTGCAGGGCTGCTACCTGGAAGTCAGCACACACCTTTATTTCCCATTACCACATTGATCTTGAGTTGCGCCAGGATGCTTGTTTTGGGACCTCTGTTCTCCAGTCCTTATTCCCTAAGTAGGGGTTGCACGCCTTGCCTCCCTTCTCCCGGAGAACTGCTAGGAGTCTGCCAGACAGTGTGGATTAAACAACATATCCACGTCCCTAGAAATACAGGTTACTCACCTGTAACAGGAGTTCTAGGAGTGGTATATGTTGTTCATCCACACGACCCACCCGACCTCCACGGCTTCGACGTGCAACCTGGCTTCCAGCGGGCTAGATCTGGCGTCATGGGGCGGAGCCGAGGGTTTTACCACCTGGATGGGTGGGAGGAGCCAGCTTGAAGACCTTCAGGCAAGATTTAAGGCGGCAGGGAACCTGCCAGACAGTGTGGATGAACAACATATACCACTCCTAGAACTCCTGTTACAGGTGAGTAACCTGTATTTCATGCCATCTGCTACCATATTGAGAAGTAAAATAAGCCTGATCTCAAAAGTCCCTCTTAGTTGTGTATTTTTGAAATGTCCTTTTAAGACCATTACAGACATATCTGAGATCATATCAGAAAATGTAAGTAGCTGAACTCGAGCACAATACTGCCCATATGAGCATCGGGAGACCGTGCCATTGATGGACAACAAGGATCCCGGAGGGTCATGTGAGACACTCTCCTGGATCAATTTGAGGTGTATTGTGTAAAAGTACATTGATGACAGGAGCATAAATGTGAAGAGAGCGCAACAAAACCATTGCGGTGCAGAGGGGTGCCGTGTAAAAGCACCTCAAGAGCCCAGGATCCTCTAGAAATCTGGCTCCCCTGGCACCTTGTGGAGGGTATGGGGGCTAATATAGCTGCACAGATATCGTGAGTAGATTTAGTTTCCATAGCACATTTTTACATTAATCTCCTTTTGCTCATTTTCCCCAGTCTTCCCCTTTTACCCATTTACTTACGTATAGGCGTTTTGCATTACACTAAGTGGTAATTTTCTCTTTTTAACTGAGACACGCTCTTGAGTGAAACAATACGAATAGAACTGTTAGCAAGATCTCCGCCCATAGAGCATGAGTGTCCCTCATTTATGTATTGATACTTATGTTATACTTCACATAGATAAACTGCACACATTGGATTAATGATTAGTTTCCTTTTCTTTCTGTTAGGACAGATTTTTATTTCAATCAGTTTGAATGTAAGTATTGTTTTATTTATAAGGGATATACAATGGAGAGCAGTCAGATAAATGATTTATTTACAAAAGTGTTGTTTGACCTTGCGTAACCTCACGAGTGGCGTATGCCACGAGTGAGGTGTCTGAGGTCAAACAGCACTTGTGAAGATAAATCATTTATCTGACAGCTCGCCATTGTATATTTCATTTATGCAATAGCGATGCTTTCTATCAGTACAGGGACATTTGCTTTTGATTGCTTATCTTTTTTTGCATATTTGTCAAAAAGAGAACAAATAATTGCATTTTCTGCTCTTTTTTGCCAATTATAAAAAAATCTATAAGGTATCTGTAAATGAAACACCACTCATTTTGTAGATAATTTTGTGCTGAACAACTTTCATGCTTACTGTACCATGCTATCTTCTTTTCGTTTTAAAGTTATTCGCATTTGTATATGGGTAGTACTGCTATGAGGTCGAACATTCTAAATGAGTTACAGAGTGATTGTGACATAGCTACTACTATATGGATAAATGTTATGTATTCAACGGCTGTGAAGATAAATGGATTTATTCAATGACTTTTAAGCCCACTCCTAGTTCATAAATTTATTTATTTCATGTTTAGGATTAAATACCTTTGAGCACTAGGCTGTTTTACAAAAGTTCCGAGTCGAGACAAGAGACAAGATCGTTTCAGGTGTCCGCACACAACAGAATAACTGAATGAAGACATGGGCAAATGTTAACATCGGTTGCATACACGGTTAGACAAGATTGCATTTGTAACAAAACAAAGTTTCTTATGTTTCAAAATGCCAATACTTGTAGTTTATAGGTAGCAGTGGTCCAGATAATTTTTAGGACTCAGAAGTATTTACTACTACCTTCTTACACCTGGTAATATTACCATCCTAATGGTAGTACTGTCAACCACTGACTCATCTTGTACCCCCTACATCTAAACCAAGTCTCATTCCCACTGGACGCCTGCAGTCCCTGACTGTCTAATACTGCTGTGGAGTCATACTGTGACCTTATTTTTAACATTGTCTTGTTGCAACAGTCCTCCTAACCAGCCAGTGAGCAACTCCTGTCCCCCCCACCTTTATAGGTTTCTGTGTAGTGCCATGGCTGCCAGCATCTTATGGTACTGCCAACATACCGCATACTGTAAATTTGCAATGTGGGGAAAAAACTTCCTAAAATCAGAAAGTGGGAGTATTTCGGTCAAAAATGGTAGTAAAATACTCCTTTGCTTCCCTTATCTGTTCCCCTGACAGGTAGCCAACTGCAAGGGTTCCATCAACACAACTGGAGTGTGGTATTTACTTATGCATAATCGTATAGTAACTTAATCACCGTGGATACCGGGCTCAGGTATTTTGTGGTAGTCAAATAGCAGGGAGAGTGGGAGTGAGATAGGCAAGGGGTTGGAAGAGTGTGTGTGTGTGTGTGTGTGTGTGTGTGTGTGTGTGTGTGTGTGTGTGAACTACAGGAGGATATAGCTTCAGGTGGTACATTGGCAGATATTTTCAAGGGCAATATGGGAGTGCAAGTCTTTTTTGAAGTGGTATAGCTTGCCACAATTTATTACTTTATTAAGTTTATTGTAAATAAGTTCTTCTAAGAATTCCAGGAGAAGGAGTTGTACATTCAAACAACATGAAGTCTTGCTGTATTCTGACAGTTGCAGTTTGGTCCTGCCTTTCAACTGCCACGGAGAACATAGGGTTAACTTTTCTATGCATGGCATAGAATGTTCATCTCGAGCTCGGTTGAAGCCTCTTCCTGTTGTTATTCGAACTGCAACCGTCAGATTCTTTACTCAGCCTCACTGAACAGTCGCTCCGGAGATTTCTTCTGCTGCTCGGTTCAAAGTCGGTTGAAGTGTCTGTTTTCGGTCAGTTTTCTTCCGAATTGTTTCCGCATAGTCGGTTCAAGTCTCTCTGTGGTACCGTGAGTACTAGATAGGTTTTTGATCTATTTTCTGTGTGGAACTTGCAAACTGTGGATCGGTTCGGCTGAACCGATCATTTTGAGGTAAAATTTGTACTTTACTTTAGTGTGTGGTTACCGTCCGTAACGAAATGAAAAAAAAAACGGGATTTAGTACGCTTTTTTTCCAAGAACATGACACGTCAGGAACCGATGGGAGTGTTGTTCAGGTGATTTAAAAGGGTAAGCTTGGTTAGGTTGGTCATGTCTGAGAAACCCAAGAGAAAAAAACGGGCCCACTGGGTTTCAACACTGTAGTGTGTGTGTGGGGAGGTCTTTGCTAAGGCTCATCCCCACACCACCTGTGTTTATTGTCTGGGGTTTGACCACCTCGATTCAGACTGCCAAATTTGCAAACATTTTCCCAAATGTACCCTGGAAAAGTGATTAGGTAGACTGAGGGAAAGGGAGGCCGAGAAGTCCGCTGACCCGGATGGCCAGCCCGGTTTGGTTCCGACCGAACCAGAAGGAGTGCCCTCTGACCAGGGCGATACTTCTTCGGGCAAGAGGAGAGCCGATTCCGAGGAATCGGTTCCGACAAAAAGAAAAAGAAAAGATAAGTCGACCGGTTCGGATCCAGAATCTCATACTCCGACCGCCGATGAAATAGCCAAAGCGATTAGGATTATGGAATCGCTTCTGACTGAACTGGCACCATTTGGCAGGGGCTTGGTTCAGTCTGTTCCTCAGGTTCCGGATTATACCCTGGAAGAATTTTATGAACCAGAGTTTGAGGAGGAGGGAGAGTATGAGGATGATTATGGTGATGGTGAAAGTCTGGATGTGCCTATTGGCCTGGACATCTCCCCAGACAGACCTTCAGGTGTTTCTCCTCCTAGACGTTGAGTCCCCTTCACACTACATGTTTTACAGAAAGGTGACTGATACTCTCCAGCTTCCTGTGGAGGAGGCAGTAGAGGGATCAGTAAGAGCCTGACTATGTAGAGATGATGGACATCCCAGAGTCCAGGAAACTGTCTATTCCCCTCCACAAATCTTTTGGGAAACAGACACAGAAAATTCTTAAGTCTCCCAATTCTATACCTCCTGTGTACAGAAGAATGGACAAGAGGTATATTCTTTCAGGCTCAGATACGGAGTTCCTTTTTCAGCAATGCAGCCATGTTGGGGTTGTGCAGGCTGCTGCCTGTGATAAGGCAAACATTCCCTTGGCATCAACCCCGACAAGGACTCCAGGAAGATTGATGCCATGACAAAGTAGCAGTACATAGCAGCATCTTTGGGACTCAGGCAGGCTAATTATATGGCCTATGCAGCCAGGTACCAGAAGTCCAGGTGGGACACTGTCCTGGCACTGGCTAAAGAGGCTCCTACCCAGCTTGCCAAGGAGCTGGAGCAGGTGGCTGCAGATGGGACTGAGGCACAGAAAGTTCAGTTTCATGCTGCTGTAGACTCCAGTGATGTATCATAGAGAGTCATGGCTACATCTGAGGCTCTTCAGAGAATGGCTTGGCTCAGATGTACTAGCCTCTCACAGGATACCCATGCTAAGGCCATGGATTTTCCTGTAGTGGGTAATTCTCTGTTTGGGGAGCAGACAGAGAATTACATGAAGAAAATAGATGAATACAGGACCACTTACAGGAGTGCTGAGGCCAAAGAAAGGCTAGCAACTCCTCAAAGGCAGCAGTCCAGGGGCAGGGGTAGGACTTCCAAAGGCCTTTTTACCAAGCACAGGCTGCTGCTTCTTCTTTTTCGCAGAGGGGGTTCTTTAGAGGGAGAGGCAGAAGGGGGATGAGCAGGCCTGCATCCACCCCTCAGCCTAAAGCCCCTGCCAAGCAGACACCCTGATGGGTCTGCCCCGGGTCGATTCTCCTATACCAGTAGGGGGCAGGCTGGCTTACTTTGTCCAGGACTGGATGTCTCTTACATCAGACAAGTGGGTCCTGGAAGTAGTAAGCCAGGGTCTGATTCTCAGCTTCAAATAATTTCCCAAGCTGAGAGACAGATCTTTTCCACCTGCAAATCTCTGAGACCCTTGCCCTAGAGGCAGAGGTTTCTTCTCTCCTAGCTCTCAGAGCTATAAAGTTCCTACCCTACACTGTGGCAAAGGATTGTACTCCAGGTACTTCCTAATCCCCAAAAAAGACAGGAGAGTGGCGACCCATCCTGGACCTAAGATATCTGAACAAACATCTTTTAAAGCCAAAGTTCAAAATGGTAACTCTTGGAATTATCCTTCCCTCTCTTAGGCCAGGGGACTGGCTAGACTCCCTGGACCTCAAAGATGCCTACTTTCACATTCCCATCAGGTGCTCCCACAGAAAGTACCTCAGGTTCAAGTTGCCTTCAGGCCACTGTCGGTTCAGAGCAGTGCCCTTTGGCCTTACATCAGCCCCAAGGGTCTTCACAAAGTGCCTGGTAGTTGTTGTTGCCTTCCTAAGAAAACCAAAGATTTCCATTTTCCCATACTTGGACGACTGGCTCATAGTAGGTCAGTCTCCAGACCAAGTCAAGCCACACCTGCAAGTGACCCAGCAAGTGCTCACTTCTTTAGGATTCCTTCTCAACCTGCCAAAGTCAGTTCTCGAACCGGTGCAGCTCCTCACCTTCATAGGTGCAGAACTGGATACGATAAAAGCAAGAGCCTTCCTTCCCCTGGAAAGGGCAAGGACCCTCAAGGAACTGGCTTCTTCATTCAGCCTTCAGGTGTCTCGACCAGCAAGGCATTTCCTTCAGCTACTGGGCCACATGGCAGCTTCCACAGCAGTGGTCCAGGGCGCAAGATTCCAAATGAGGGACATTCAGTTCCACTTAAGAGCTTTTTGGTCGCAAAAAAAGGATTCCCTTACCAAACTAATTCCAGAGATTCGAACTCTGATCCAGGCCCTGCAGTGGTGGCAGGATCAGGACAATTTGAGGCAAGGGGTTCCATTTGTCACTCAGTCTCATTCAGTGATCCTCACAACAGATGCTTCCCTGCTGGGCTGGGGAGCCCATTTGGGGGAACTTACCACCCAGGGACTGTGGTCGTCTCAGGAATCTCTGCTTCACATCAGTCTCTTGGAACTCAGAGCAGTGTTTCTGGCACTGCAAGCTTTTTCCAAATCTGTACAGAACAAGGTGGTTCAGGTCAGAACAGACACCACCACCACCACCATATGGTACATCAACGAGCAAGGAGGCACTCTGTCTACTGCCTTGCACACAGAAGCAATGAAGCTGTCGTCCCTGGCCTATTCCCTGCAAACCTCTCTGATAGCAGTTCACCTCCCAGGGAAGGACAATGTCCTAACAGATGCACTGAGCTGAATATCCCAGGGCCATCACGAATGGGCCCTAGATCCCCTGGTGTAGAAAGTGATTTTCTCAAGATGGGGCACTCCAGAGATGGATCTTTTTGCAGCCCCAGACAATCACCAACTTCCTCTCTTTTGTTGCAGACCCCCAGTCTTGGGCTCAGTCCCCCTGGATGCTCTGATTCTGAACTGGGAAGGGAAATTTCTGTATGCTTCCCCCTTCCCTCTCCTGTTCAGAGTGTTAGTCAAGATAAGGTCACAACCATGCAGAGTGATTCTGATTGCTCCAGACTGGGCCAGGCAGCCATGGTATCCCTTGTTGCTGTCCCTAATAGTCCATCTTCCCGTCTCTTCCCAGGAATTACAACCTGTTAACATCCTCTCAGGGGAGGATTTGGTACCCGAATCTTCAGTCTCTCAATCTCAAGGCTTGGCTCTTGAAGAGTTAGAGTTTGCAGATCTGCATCTTTCCCAAGGGGTTCTGGATATCCTTAAGGCTTCTCGAAAGCCTTCCACCAGAAAGACTTACAACTCCAAATGAAAAAGATTCAGCATTTGGTGTTCTAAGAAGAATATTTCTTCAGACTCTGCTGAATTGCCTACGGTTCTGGATTATATGGTCCATCTTAATGGCCTAGGTCTCAGACCAGCTACTCTCAAGGTACACTTGTTAGCTGTTTCTGCTTTCCTGTCGGTAGGCAAGTCTTCCTCTCTGTCATCCCATCCTGTATTCTGTAAGTTTTTCAAGGGATTGCTTCACACCAATCCCCCCTTTAGGGATCCTGCTCCTGCTTGGGATCTTAATGTTTGCATTGCTCGGCTTATGCAACCCCCTTGTGAGCCTTTGTCCTCAGCAGAGCTTATGTACTTGACTTGGAAAACTGTGTTTTTGGTAGCCATTACTTCTGCCAGGTGTATCAGTGAATTGCAAGCCCTGTCAGTGGAATCTAATTTCATCTCTTTTCACAGAGATAGTGATCCTTAGAACTAACAGAAAGTTCCTGCCTAAAGTGGTTTCACATTTCCACCTCAACCAGTCTGTATCTCTCCCTGTTTTCTTCACTGATCATTCTTCCTCGGGAGAGAGGAGGCTACACAGTTTGGATGTTAAGAGCCCTTAGCTACTACATAGAGCGTACCAAGGGTCACAGGTTTGAATACCTCCAGTTATTCCTCACTTATGGAGAAGTTGGGAAGGGCAAACCTGCCACTAAGAGATCTGTTGCCAGGTGGATTGTGTCTTGTATTCAATTCTGCTATGAAAAACTGGATAGAACTCCACCCTCAGGCCTGAGGGCTCATTCCGCAAGAGGTACAGCTGCTTCCCTGGCTGCTGCCAGGGATGTCCCTCTGTTAGAAATGTGTCAAGCAGCCACCTGGAAAACAGTCCACACTTTCACCAAGCATTACTGTCTGGATATCCAGGCTAGGAGTGATGCTTGGTTTGGCACAGAAGTACTTCAGAGCCTGTTTCCAAAGTAGCTTCTGTCCCTCCTCCATGGAGGTACTGCTTGGTAGTCTGCAATTGTCAGAATACAGCAAGACTTCATATTTGAAGAAAAAATTACTCACCTTAGTAATTATGTTTCTTCTAGTGGAGTCTTGCTGTATTCTGACCCCCGCCTCCCCTCTCAGAACCTAGTTTTTGGGATGTGGGTGGGCAGGAGCAATGTTGTCACCCTAGGGGTGCCCCCTTTTACACCCTCTTTTTTCTTTGGGTGGAGTGTTGTTTCATTTGATGGGTTTTTTGGGTTTCCTGACCCGAGTCTTCCTTTGAGAACCAAAAACATTACATTTTTGTCAGTTGGCTAGAAAAAATTTACAGTTTCCACACAGAACACCTAGTGAGTTTTTGCTCGTAAAGATCTGACGGTTGCAGTTAGAATAACAGGCAGAGGCTTCAACCGAGCTCGAGATGAACATCCTATGCCATGCATAGAAAAGTTAACCCTGTGTTCTCCGGGGCAGTTGAAAGGCAGGACCTAACTGCAATCGTCAGAATACAGCAAGACTCCACTAGAAGAAACATAATTACTAAGGTTAGTAATTTTTTCTTCTGGATTTGCTTGCAATCATATGTCATCTTCAGATTCTGGAACAAACAGAAAATTTCCTCTTTTACTGTTTGACAATAGTTGTATTACCATAATAGCTTTATCTTATGTCACTTATTATAACTCATGGATAAGAGAAATAAAAATTAAGTTTAAAAAAAAAAAAAAAAAAGCCCATGATCCTAGTTACAGTGCAGTCACAGAATCCCAGCTGTAACTGCTTGTGAAAGTTAGTGGCTTGTGAAAATGTTTGCCTTCCATCCCCAGCCGAAGGTGGATTTCTCTAAGTCCCTGTCCACACTACCCCTCTGTAACATTACAAAGTGGCCAAACCGTTACTGCAACGGTTTGCATTTACACCTGTAATGTTACAGAAGGCGTTTTTGTAACCATTGTTGAAACCACATTTGAGGTGGCATTTGAGGTAGTTTCAACAACAGTTGTGAAACTGGTTACGCCTCGGTAACGTTACCGGGCATAGTGTGGACGTGTGGCACCGGCCCCCTAGCGCAGCGCGAGCTGTATTGTGGGATCGGGTGCCACAGTAACGTTCGCCTGGCTCCCGAAGTGTGGACTGGCGCTGTCAGTCCCATAATGGACACCGCTGCAGTGTGGACACACTGTACTGCTCCCCGGTTGTAACGGTTTCTGTCCGTTACGGGGTCTGAGCGGTGCAGTGTGGACGGGGCCTTAGCGGCGGTGACTGTTGCTGTTTTGGATATGTGGCAGTTGTCTTTGTAAAGTGCTGTCACTGGGTGATTATAAAGCCAATATGCATTTGAAGGTCTTGGGTCCAGCTGATATCATTCTCAGAGGCATTTTGGGAAAATTCCAGCTCATCAAAGGCAATTAAAAATAAATAAATAAATAAATAAAAAGTCTTCACGGTGACACCCATGGGCCATAAAACTGGCAGGGAAAAGTAACCCCCCAAAAAAAAAAAAAGCCATGGATGCAGGAAACCAGAATGTCAGAAATGAAGAAACAAAAAAACAAATGCACACCATATTTTTATTTTTAAATTATAATTTTTGCACGTAGTTTTCCTGTGAAGAAACTGTCACCTGGATGGCTTCCAGGTGGCTGTCTCAGTCCAACCTAGACAGAGTGGTTGCTGGTGGAACCAGGTCCTTGAAGGTTGACTAGAAGATAAGATGCCATCAGGATTCCATCTCTGAATGGTACATTTCTGACAGCTGTGGATCAGGTAAAGAATCTGTGAGTCATTGTTGACTCCCGGCTGACTCAAGAACATCAGGTGTCGGTTGTGCTATGTAATGTATTAGTTTTGAATTACGTTCTGATCGAGGAGATATTCCTCATCTAGTGCAGGAGGCTCTGATGACCCTAGTTCATCCTTTCGTGTCTCGAGACTGAATTACTGTAATACTCTATACCTAAGGCTGTCTGGAAGTTTGGTGTGTTGCCTGCAGCTGGTGTAGAATGGTGGCCAGTTTGCCATAGAGATGTCAGTCTGGTGTTGCTGCTGCTGTACTGCCTTCCAGTTAGGTGGAGCACTACCTTAAAGTGGACAGGAAATTTATGCTAGTTGGCAGCAGTTAGTAATATTCCTGTGCACAGTAATAAAAGTCATACCTGCAGATGATCCATGTTTAATGTATCTGAATAAACACTGATGTGAAAAGTGTGTGTTTCAGTTGTTTTGTTTTTATGGACAATATGCTTCTCAGTTCTTTTCATGAACCGGTAGTTTTGAGCTCTTAATGTGTTGTGGTTTGTGTACAGGGTGCTAATTATGAACCGTTGACCTATCAGAGCCTTGATTAGAGTTGTGTGCACAAACTGTAACCTAGCTAAAACTCCAGATCACAAATTACATGAAGAGAACTGTAATAGAATGCTGCCCATATAAACAAAACTATGTCAAATACAGTTTTTCACATACTTTTTATTCAGGTACAGTTACATATGGAGTATTTAGGGAAATGGATATCATTTTTGAAAATAAGAATGTTTTATATACCACTGAACATTTAGAAATTATTTTCTGTCCTCTTGAAAGATTGCTTTTAGCATCCAAAGCCTTGCTTGGGTTCAGACCTGTCTGTCTTGGCTTGGTATTCACCTAGCCACTTGTTCTGCTGCATCAAGGAGTATATAGTTCTGAAAAGGGCTTCTAATGGCATCTTCCCCACCAGTGCTACAAACAACACTCTTTCTCCTAGTCCTAATAGCCTGCTCTGTTGCGGAGTGTTAGGTAGCCACTTTGTTTTGTTTTGTGTTAAAACGTCTCCCCCGGCGCCTTGATAAGGGCTGTTCTGTAAGGACGAGGTTTTTTTTTTTTTTTTTGTTCACCTCTTGCTGTGTTCTGTTGGGCACTACTTTTAAATCAGTTGTCCCATTTCAAAGTCGTCTGTCCGAAATAGGTGGACAGTCCGTTATTTCAAGCCTTGACTGATGATATGCAGGTGAAGACTACAAATGTAATGGCTTCCCCAGGACTTCCTTAAGGATAGGTACCTATATACTACACTCCTCCATGTTAGACAAAACTTAGTCCAGCAATACTCATAATTATATATCTTACTTCGAGAGGAAGCTCTTGCAGGTTCCACAATTAGGACCGATGCCACCTGGTGGCGGTTCTGGCAATTTTTTCTTCCAGCAGTGCCAACATGGGAACGCCCCCCGCCGACGTTGGCTCCACCCCCGGCGTCGCCCTAAATAAGGGAGGAGTTCCCCATGTGCTCCAGTTCTTTCCCTCCGCACAGTCAGGGGTAGTTCGCACAGTTATGGCGCAGTACCAATCGCTTCTTCACCACCAATAGAAATCGTTATTTTTTGCTAACATTGCTTCTGTGTCCTCTTCCCATCTCAACAAGTGCGCTTGTGGGCGACAGATACCCACCAAAGACTGTCACTCAGCGTGCCTTTACTGCCTGGAGCCTGACCACGACAGACGCCTGTCCTCATTGTCAGACCTTTAATTCGCGTATGTGGATCAGGCGTCAGAAGTCTCTCTCTCGGCCTACCTCGCCGAGACCAAACTTGCCGCTATGGAACGGTCCTCCTCCTCAGGGGAATCTGACCATCCACCCACCCGCAAGCCTCACAAACACCGGGAGCAAGACAGGGAGGTCTCACTCTAAACACAGGTCTTCGGGCTCGAAGTCCGGGTCTTCGGGACATGAATCCTGCCTCACGACCCTCAAGCCCTCCTCTGCTGTATCTAAGCCTCCCGGATCCACCCTCAAGCCTCTGAGGGTTCTTCAGCTCGCCAAGAAATCTGGCACAGGTAAGGTCTCCTCCCACTTGGCCTCTTCCTCGAAGGTAGACTCCCAGGAGTCGAGCAAGGCCTCCGGGTCTTCTGGCAGCAGGGCCTCCTCCTCCTTGCTGCCAAAACCGCATGACTCCGATCGGCACCTGCCCCTGGCTACAGACCGGTGCTCTGTCGAAGTCTGCTGGCCACAAAGCCGACCGTCATAAGGCTCATGCCTGTGAAGGACATCTGTTGGCGCATAAAGATAAGTGGACGCCAGACCAATGTCCGCCGGTGGCCCCTCCGGCCCCCATCCTGACGGCAGTTATCCCGACGCTGGTTGTTGTTCGCCTGATGTTGGTTACCCCGGTGCCTCCCGACTTCAGCTCTGGCACCCCTTCTTCTCGGTCGCCGGCCCGTCTGATCCCGACATTGGAGGTGCTGACGCCGCCCTGACATCTCCCCCTTAGGCCTGCGCCGGTCGACAAGATCGTGGACCCGAAGCTGGTACCGCCTGACAGCAGGACGACACCGGCTCAAGCTTGGGTGCTTCTCCTCCTACATCCGGTTCACCTAAGCTGAACCTCTCACATGCAAAGGAGCTCTTCTCCCACTGGTGGAATACTGTTAAGAAGGATCTCCCAGTGGGCGTGCCCCCTCCCCTCCCATGCCGGTGCTGGTTCCTGACCCGGTCCATGTTGAACTGATGGACGGTGGGGCGGAAGAGGAGCCCCCTTCTAGGAAACATGCTAAGAAAACTAGGAGGGCCAGGGCCCGTAGTTCCTCCCGCTCTCCCTCTCCTTCACCGGACAGGAGGCACAAAAGGAAGAGACGCAGTCCCTCTCCCACGCCGGACTCTGACTCTTCAAGTCCTGATTCCTACATGGAGCCAGATCTATGGGACTTGGAGGGTCTTCCCAAATCCCCTCCTGATGACCCAAGCTTCTTGGAGGTAATGAGGCACATCTAGGCCAACATGGGCTGGGACACTGAGGCCCTGGACCCTGAGTAATTTGTGGTTGGCTAAATACCTCCACCAAAAAGACCCAAAGCCGGTGGTCCCCCCTTCCCATGGTTGACTCCTTTCAAGATGTCACCCACGCGACCTGATTCCTCCACTGCTGTGCCTAAAAAGGCTCATCGGCTTTACCGGGCACCTTCGGACCACCCCTTTTTTGACTGAACCACCCGTTGCAGACTCTGTGTTGATTTCGGCGGCTCATAACCGTTCGCAGAGGCCCAAACACCTGAGCACCCAGCCGCCTGACAGAGAATTAAAGCAGCTGGATTCTATGGGCCGTAAGGTGTACTCTGCTGCCACCTGCAGTATTGGGAGTCTCAATTTCCTGACACACATGGTCCAATTCCAGAACGCCCTTTGGGAACAAGGATTGGACATTGTGCAGAGCATGCCCAATTGTCTTCAGCAGGCAGAACTTGCCAAGCTTTTATAGGCCGGCTCATACGTTGACACCCATGTTCTGCGATCGGCCTATGACTCTGGACACCACCTCTAGGGTGGCTGGCACTGGCATTTGCCTCCGATGCCATGCGTGGCTTCAGGTTTCTGGGTTCGATCCAGACATCCAAGCCAGCCTACTAGATGCTCCCTTTAAAGGCTCTGTGCTCTTTGGTGAGGACACGGAGCGGCTCATCACCAGGCTGCAGGACTCTGGAAAGGCTGTCCAATCTGTGCAGTCCATGTATTGCCCGAAACAGGGGTGAGCTCTTAAGCTTTGTTTGCGTGACCGTGGGGAACAACAGCCGCAGCAGCCTCTCTTCCACCAGTATTCACAGCGAGGGTGCTTCAGTCGTAGAGGAGGAGCCAGAGGATCTTCTCCTTATGTCTCTTGACAGGCCAAAACAGCCACTGCCGCTCCCCACAACTGCCTGAATATCCAGGCTATCCTCCTTCCCTAGATGTCCTGCCAGGGGAGCTGGTCAGAGGCCGCTTTTTCCTGTATTTGGATGCGTGGGGTCAAGTGACCTCTGACCAGTGGGTACTCTATCTCGTGGAGTTTGGGCACTCCATAGAGTTCGACTCCATTCCGCCGGACAGACCACCGCCCCATCCCATTATCCAAGGGAACACAGAGTACTGGTCAGAAAGGAGATCCTATCCCTTCTGGACAAGAAGGCCATCGAACCGGTTTCACCGGCCGAAAAAGAGAGAGGGTGTTTCTCCTACTTCTTCTTGGTCCTGAAGAAGTCGTGACATCTCAAACCCATTCTGGACCTCAGTGATCTAAACCAATGGGTCTCTTACAAGAGATTCAGGATGGTTTCCTTCCCCACTCTCCTGCCGCTCATTTCAGCAGGAGATGGTTGGCATCTCTGGACATGCAGGATGCTTACCTGCATATCCCTATTGCCAGTAACCATCGAAGATTCCTGAGATTCAGGTTCGAAGACAAGGACTATCAGTTCTGAGTCCTTCCCTTTGGCCTCTCTTCAGCCCCCAGAGTCTTCACCAAGTGCCTAGCAGTAGTGGCTGTGGCACTTCGAAGACAGGGCCACTTTGTGTACCCCTAGCTAGATGATTGGCTTCTCCTGGCTTCCTCCAGGTCTCGCCTGTTGGAAACTATCAAGGATTCCATCTCGCTGTTCCAGCATTTGGGAATCGCCATCAACAGGGACGGATCTCATTTGCTCCCAGCCCAGATTCTCCAATTCATCGGAGCTCTTCTGGATACCACTGTTGGGAAGATTTTTCTTCTCTCCGACAGAGCGGGTCGTATTCAGGTCTTGGCGTCTCAGATCTCTTCAGCCTCAAGAGTTCTGGCAAGACTCCTCCTCAGGCTGTTGGGGCATATAGCCACTGCCATAGTATCAGTTCCTCTAGCGCGCCTGCACATGAGAACCATTCAGTGGTCCCTAAGAGTTCAGTGGGATCAGACAGTCTGGATGCCTTGATAAGGATCTCTGAGCCAGTCTGGTGGGAGTTACGCTGGTGGATGTCGTCCAGAAATTTGCTGGCTGGCATCCCCTTCGAAGTAGGGGCACCATCCCAGATTCTGACCACTGACGCTTCGTCCATTGGGTGGAGCGCTTATTTGGGGACACATTGCACTCAAGGTTCTTGGTCCTCAATAGAGGAAGATCTGCATATCAACGTCCTGGAGCTGAGAGCGGTCCTTTATGCCCTCCAAGCCCTGGTCTCGGTCCTAGTGCCAGGCCACCTCTTGGTACAGACGGACACCACTTTGGTGATGTTCTTCATCAACAAACAAGGCAGCACACACTCTTACCCCCTCTGCAGGGAAGCCATGTGAGTGTGGGACTGGGCTGTCGAACACCAGCTTTTTCTGACGGCGGTACATGTTCCCGGGGAACAAAACATACTAGCCGACGCACTCAGCAGGACAAAATCGCAAACCTATGAATTGTAGTTGCTTCAAGAAGTCGCAGACCGCATCTTCTGTCAGTGGGGGACGCCAGATGTGGATCTTTTCGTGTCACGATTCAACGCGAAACTGCCCAGGTTCTGCTTGCTAGGTCCAGAGCCTGGAACTTTCTGGCAAGACGCGTTGTCCCTCTGCTGGAAAGGGAGATTTCTGTATGCATTCCCTCCTTTCCTGCTATTACAGAAGGTTCTCCTCAAAGCACAGTCAGAACCCTCCACACTCATCCTGATCGTGCTGCAATGGCCTCATCAGATTTGGTTTCCCTTACTCCAGCGTTCAGCAGCAGAGCCTCCGCTGCCTCTTCCACTATCATCTCACCTCCTGTCGTAGGACAGTGGGTCCCTGATACACCTGGATCTACGTTCTCTTCACCTGCATGCCTTTTTCCTCAGGACCTAGCTAAGGTTAGATTCTGGGTGTACGATCAAATTTCATAAGTGCTGGTTGTGGCGCACAAGCCTGCCACTAAGGCCACTTTCACTATGAAGTGGAAATGTTTTTCTATCTGGGCCGCAGCCAAGAGAGTGGACCCATTGGTCTATCCAGTTAATTCTGTTCTAGAATATCTGCTTTCTCTTTCTGAGAAAGGTCTCGGCTATTCCTCCATCAAAGTGCACCTGGCCACCATCTCTGCTCATTACTTCCCTGTTTCGGATACGACGGTGGTTCAGATGGAGGTTTCCAAGGCGTTTTGCATGGTATTCTTCATATCAGACCTCCCATCAGGGATCCTGTCCCCCCCCCGGATCTCCTTTTCATCCTGGAGAGATACTAACAACAACAAAAATGGAAAGGGACCTGGGGGTAGTCATATCAAATGACCTAAAGGTGGGCAAGCAATGTGAGAGGGCAGCAAGGAGGGCTGGGGGGATACTGGGATACATAGGGAGAGGCATCACCAGTAGAAAACAGGAAGTTATTATCCCGCTGTACAGACAGCTGGTCAGACCCCATCTGGAGTACTGCGTGCAGTTCTGGAGACCCAATCTCCGCAAAGACATAGACAGGATGGAAGCTGTCCAGAGGAGGGCAACTAAAATGGTGCAGGGTCTGCACCGGAAGACATATGAAGAGAGAGAGACGAAGGAGCTTAATATGTATAGCCTCGAGGAAAGGAGGGGGGGGCATGATAGAAACGTTCAAGTACCTCAAGGGAATCAACAAAGTCCAAGAGGTAGCATCTTTCAAAAAGAGGTGTGCAAGAACAAGGGGCACAATTTGAAGATGAGGGCGGCTCAGAGAGTAATATAAGGAAGTATTTTTTCACAGAGAGGGTTGTGGATGCATGGAGCGGCCTTCCGGAGGAGGTTGTGGGAATTCAAACATGCATGGGACAGTCATAAGGCCATTCTAGGGGGTGGGGGTAGGAAGAAGTAGGCTGCTGGTTAACTAGGATCTGCAGCTTCTCCAGTAGGTAGGGAAATGGGCAGACTGGGTGGGCCAAGCGGTCCTTATGTCAAATTCTATGTTTCTAAGCTCACTCTTCCTCCCTTTGAACCAGTCATGAAGTCTGAGCTCCGTCTTCAATCCTAGAAGACTTTGCTTTTGGTAGCTATCACTTCAGCGAGGTGCATTTCAGAACTTCAGGCCCTCATGTGTAAAGAACCTTACCTTGTCTTTCACAAGGACGGGCTTGATCTCCGCATTAATCCGAAGTTTCTACCGAAAGTAGTTTCGGAGCTCGCTCTGAATCAATCAGTTCAGCTCCTGGTTTATTACCGGAGCATTCTAATGTTTGGGGAGGGAGTACTGCTTTACCCTTGACGCCCACAGGGTTCTCTGTTACCTGGCTAGGACCAAGGGACAGGACATCGGATCAGCTTTTTGTGTCCTTTGCCCAATGGTCCTTGGGTCGCCCAGCTGACCAAACGGACGCTTTCGCTCTGGTTGGTTCATTGTATTACCTTTTGTTATGAGAAGCACAACAGGTCGACCCCGGGGCCAGTTAGAGCTCATTCTACCAGAGCTGTCACTGCTTCTTTCACGGCACTGAAGAGGGTACCAACAGCTGATATTTGTGCTGCCGCTATATGGAGTTCTGTTCATACTTTCGTCAGGAGTTACAGCCTTGGCATTGTTTCCAGACGCAGAGCAGGGTTTGGCCTTGCGGTTCTGCAAGGCCTGGTTTCCTGAGGGACCCTCCTTTATCCTGCTGTCTTTCTCCTTACTGTTTCCCCTCCTAGGGGTCGTCATATGTTTATACTGCTTGTGACTCAGACCTAATTGTGGAACCTGCTGCAAAAGCTTCTCTTGAAGATCTAGTGTTGCGGTAAGTTATGTAACTGTACTTTCTCTCTCATGTAGGCTTGTTGTAGAATTCTTCAATCAGTTGTTAGAGACTGCAGTGTACCTTCCTACTGGACCATGCCCAGCGGCAGCCGGAGAACTGTGCTAAAGTAGCTCAGGGCAACAGAAAATAGGGGAGAGAAAGAGGGTATACATGTGGTGAAGTAGTACCACAGTACCAGTTTTTGGGGGGAGGGTGTCATGAAAAACCATTACGCTAAGGTATTTATTCCATAATGATTTGACCATAAATAAAATATTGTTTCTCCCTCCTTCACTAGTAGGGTAGAAACCCAGATATCTTGGTTGTGCAGGTGATTGCTGTTATTTCATTAGTATCAATTACAAGTAGATTGAGCAAGACTTGACTAGGGGCATGCCCATGAATAATGTGCATGTAATTGTTTTGTTGGGTCCATTTGAGTGGAAAGGAAATTTCTTTGGAGACTGAAAATTACTTCCGTCTTTGTAGCATAGTGACTTCATGCAAAAGACTGGATGACATTTGCTTAGCTATCAGCATTCGTAGTTCTTGCACCAGTCAACTACAGTACATGCTTAGACGTTGTAACTGCTATGCAAAGAGAGAGAGAGAGAAAAAGCTGTGAAACAAAGCAGTGAATATAGTATAACAGTCTGTGAGGATGAAAGCTTTAAAAACTTTCTTGTCTCTCCATTCCTTTGAAGGCAAGTTTCTGTCTTATTGCCAAGGGTAAGAGAAAAAGAGTAGATGTCTGTTGTGGGACTGCTGTCAGTCAAGGGACCAATCGCGTTCTCACCAGTCAGAGGGTCTGTGTTAGTCGCCCTCAAGGGAGGTTGAATTGCTTGTACAAGCCCACGGAACTCCAGCTGGGCAGCCAGAATAACGCTGGTTGTGTGGACATCGGGTGGGGATTCCCTTTCTCTCTGATTCTGGCGCGGACTGTTGCTCACCCCAGGCAGGGTAGCAGGGTTTTAAATAATTGATTAGCAGTGTTTTTTCTTGGGGCAATACTAACTGTATAGAAAGTATTTATATAGGATTTCTAGAAGTGTTATGTTTGTTAAACACAGTGAGGGAAGTGATATGCATTTTAACAATGTTTTAGAACTTTTATGAGCAAAACGTTAATCAATTTTTAGAGTTAAATAAAACCCTGGGGTAGGTTGGGTCTGACAGCGCCTAGTCCGGTCCATGCTTATTCAGCAGCTGCCAGTCTTGACCACTGGCGCAGCCTCCTGGTTGGTACTCATGGTGTCTCCATTGGCCTAGCCAGATCCAAAGGCTCCAGTGTATGTCAACCTCGAAGTTGTTGTTTGAGATTAAGGTTGCTCACCCAGTCCTATTCTCAGCATAGACGCAGACATCGCTGTAGAGTTCTTTATTGTTGCCTGGCTTCCACTGCTGACCTTGAATCCACTGAATGTGGGAAAGGGCAGCTTGATGACAGTGGGCTTACTGAAATGGACTGTTATCCCTCCTATGACATTAACTGATTAATTTGAAGTATAAACCCAAATTCCAAAACAAATAGATGGAGAGTTAATTAGTTGGCCTTGTGGCACTGAGGGTTGCAGCGCTGGATGCCACACCTCACGCCACGCTGGCGACCGGGTTTCGGTGACGGACTCTGGTTGCTGGGGGTCAGCAGGGGAGGGGAGGGAAAGGATAGAGCATCTGGTGGACAGCTCTTTTCTCCCTGAGGAGGGATCCTGGGTCGCTCGGTGTCCTGGTGGCCCCCGATGGAGATTGGGGATACTTCAGGTACGCCAGCCTGCGTAAGGGGTGGAGTGCGGCAGATGCCTGCAGGGCAGCCACGCACAGGCGTCATTGCACGCTGCACTCCAAGGGGGAAAACTTCAAGAAAAACCCTGTATGGCACCGCAGAGATGATGGGGACTCCAGGGGCAGGCCCACATCCCAGCGCCAGTCCAGTGCTCCAGGGGACTCCACGACTGATCCAACACTCAAGGTAGGCCTCTCTAATTCCAGAAAGGCTATCAGAGGAGGGCGAGCCCACCCTGGGGGGTGATCTGGGGGGCTAGACCTGCCTGGGTGTTCAGGGTTTGGGGGAGGAAACTGGTAGTGAGGGGTTCAGGCAGGGAGTAGAGGCCTTGCCAAGTGAGTACCTTGGAAGGATGCCCAGGCCGTAGGGGGCATAAAGAAAATGTACCAAAAGAAAAAAAAATGAAGAGTTAATAACTTCCTTATCGAAAGAGAAGATTTTCAAAAAATAATAAAGAAAAGAGTTTTTTTGAATATAATGATCCCAGTGACACAAACTGGTCTGTTACCTGGGATGCTTTTAAATGTTATGAGGATTCTTGTAGGTTTATCAGCTCGTTGGAAAAAATTCCCTCAGAAAAACTGGAAGAGATTAAGAAGTTAGAACAGGAAATGGCAAATGATAAATATGATGAAACTTGGAAAAAGTGGTCAAAAGTAGAGCTAGAGGGACTTATGGTGATGTCATGCCATGGAAGCACACTGAATCCGCGTCTCCGTCCGGACCTAATTAAATAATTTCAGCCTTATGAACTGCATTTGTTTTGCGGACATTGTGGCTACAACGACTAAAGAATGCCAGGAGGAAAACTAGCAGAGCAAACTCACCGGAAGACACTGCGGATGCCGGGGGTTTGGCCTCCAACAATGACAGCTCTCAGTGCTCCTCACAACGTGGTCATCTTAAGCCAGGGGCCTCCAGGACCAAGGTGTTACAGAAACAAATGGTGTTGATGTTATCCGAACTTTTGAAAGGAGACCCGTTCATTTGCAGCATTGCGGACTGATCTGGGCAAGTTACAGAGAAGGATGAACACAACCAAGGAGCAGTGCACCTTGGCAGATAGGCTGTATTCCATCGAGAGAGCCAGGGTGCAGTTACACCAGGCAGTTCTGGATCTCCAAGCGCACGCCAGGAATCGGAGGAACAATCTCCGAATCACAGGACTTCCCAAGGGATGTGAGGGCAATAATTAAATTACTTTTCTGCAGGCAGTGCTCAGATCCACACTAGACTTACCGGAGGACTGCACACTTGAGCTGGATCGGGCACACCGGGCTTTGGTCCCTAAACCAACCCCGCAGTCCCCTCGTCCATGATCTATGGGAATGCGTTCCCTTCGATATCGGGAGAAAGAAATGGTGCTGCACAAGGCCTGTCAGAAGGGAACTCTGATACATGAGACTCGACACTTTTATGTGGACAGTGATTATCTTCCCACTATTGTGGCCCGCAGAAAAGCATACACCCCTTTGATGAGACCCTTGCGAGAGGCAAAGTTGAAGTTCCTGACACCATACCCATCTAAAATGGTGATTTATTTTGCGGACAGGCCCCTCACCTTCGAGACAGTGGAGGCTGCAGAGGCAAAAATGAAGTGCAGGAACTCCTCAGGGTGAAGCCCCCCCCTCACAGCAGCAGCAAACCATTGCAAGCAAACTGGCTCAAAAACTGTGATAACAGATCCTGTATAAAGAATAGCGACACCATGAAGGAGCAGCAGCCATACAGAAGATTGCAGCCAGCCTCCAACAGCAGTCCACCAAGGCCACGACCAGCGAGCCTGCCGAACAGACCACAGCCTGACTCATGAAGGCACTTTTCTTCAGTTTTTGACTTCATTGCTGACCTGCCAGTCAAGTAAGTCCACAATTCTCCCTCCAAGTTGCTCACCTTGGGGTACAGGTTTCAAACAACATGAATTCTTGCAGTATTCTGACCAGTGCAGTTAGCCCCAGCCTTTAAACTGCCCTGGAGAACAAAGGGTTAACTTTCTATGCAGAGCATAGAATGTTGAGCTCGAGCTCGGTTGACGTCTCTGTCTGTTTCCCTTTGAAATCTGTCAGATTCTTTACTCCGCCTCACTGAACAGTTGCTTCGGAGATTTCTCCTGCAGCTCTGTTTGAAAATCGGTTGAAGTGTCGGTTTACTGTCTGTTTTTAACCAAAATTTATTTCCGCATAGTCGGCTCAGTCTCTGTCTGTGGTACCATGAGTACTAGGTAGGTTTTGCACAGTTTTTTCTGTGTGGAACTTGTAAAAGTTGTATCGTACTTTAGTGTGTGGTTACCGGTCCTTATCGGTTCTAAAAAAAAAAAAAAGTGTTTGATAATGTTTTTTTTCCAACACCCGTGACACGGTTAGGAACCAATAAGGGAGTCTTGCCTGGTGGTTGCCGAAAAAAGGGGAAGTTGGTTAGGTTGGCCATGTCTGAGAAACCCAAGAAAAAAACTGGGCCCACTGGGTTTCAACACTGCAGTGAGTGTGGGGAGGTCTTTGCTAAGGCCGATCCCCACACCACCTGTGTTTATTGTCTGGGGTTTGAACACCTCGATTCAGACTGCCAAATTTGTAAAACCTTTCCCAAATCTACCCTTGAGAAGAGATTAGGTAGACTGAGGGGAAAAGGAGGCAGAGAAGTCCGCTGACCCGGATGGCCAGCCCGGTTCGGTTCTGACCGAACCAGAAGGAGTGCCCTCTGACCAGGGTGATACTTCTTTGGGCCAAAGGAGAGCCAATCCCGAGGGTTCAGTTCCGACAAAAAGAAAACGCAAAGAAAAATAGTCCGGTTCGGATCCAGAAGTCCATGTTCCGACCGCCGAGGAAACAGCCAGAGCGATTCGGATTGTGGAATTGCTTTGGTCGGTTCCCCCGGTTCACAATTATACCCCTGAAGAATTTTATGAATTGGAGTTTGAGGAGGAGGGGGAGTTTGAGGATGACGATGGTGAAAGTCTGAATGTGCCTGTTGAACCGGACATCTCCCCAGACAGACCTTCAGGTGTATCCCCTCCTAGGCTTTCTGAGTCCCTTTCCCACTTTATGTTCTACAGAAAGGTGGCTGAGACCCTCCAGCTTTCTGTGGAGGAAGCAATGGAGGATCAAGAGGAGCCTGATTTTGTGAAAATGATGGACATCTCAGAGTCCAGGAGACTGTCTATTCCCCTTCACAAATCTTTTGGGAAGCAGACACAAAAAATCTTGAAGTCTCCCAATTCTATACCCCCTGTTGATAGAAGAATGGACAAGAGGTATACACTTTCAGGCTCAGATACAGAGTTTTTATATTACCAATGCAGCCATGTTGGGGTTGTGCAGGCTGTTGCCTGTGATAAGGCAAACATTCCCTTGGCTTCATGCCCCTCAGACAAAGACTCCAGGAAGATTGATGCCATGGCAAAAAAACAGTACATGGCATCTTCCTTGGAACTCAGGCAGGCGAGTGATGTGGCCTATACAGCCAGGTACCAGAAGTCCAAGTGGGACACTGTACTGGCACTGGCTAAACAGGCCTCCCCCCAGCTAGCCAAGGAGCTGGAGGAGGTGGCTACAGATGGGATTGAGGCATCTAAAGTTCAGTTTCATGCTGCTGTGGACTCCAATGATGTGTCATCAATAGTCATGGCTACATCTGTGGCTCTTTGGAGAATGGCTTGGCTCAGATGTACTAGCCTCTCACAGGATACCCAGGCTAAGGCCATGGATTTTCCTGTAGTGGGTAATTCTCTGTTTGGGGAGCAGACAGAGAATTACATGAAGAAAATGGATGAGTACAGGACCACTTACAGGAGTGCTCAGGCCAAAGAAAGGCAGGCAACTCCTCAAAGGCAGCAGTCTAGGGGAAGGGGCAGGCTTTTTCATAGGCCTTTTTACCAAGCACATGCCTCTAATCCCTTTTCACAGAGGGGGTTCTTCAGAGGGAGAGGCAGAAGGGGGATGAGCAGGGCTACATCCACTCCTCAGCCTAAGGTCCCTGCCAAGCAGACACCGTGATGGGCCTGCCCGGGTAGACTCTCCTATACCAGTAGGGGGCAGGCTGACTTACTTCGTCCAGGACTGGATGTCTGTTACATCAAGACAAGTGGGTCCTGGAAGTAGTAAGCCAGGGACTGGTTCTCGGCTTCAAAAAATTTCTGAAGATGAGAGCCAGATCTTTCCCACCTGCAGGTCTTTCAGAAACCCTTGCCCTAGAGGCAGAGGTTTCATCTCTGCTGGCTTTGAGAGCCATAGAGAGAGTACATACTAACATACTAAAATGCCAGCAGAATAGGCCTAACGGTCTTTCGTGTCTGCTCGTTTGGTCAGTCCCCAACCTGGGTGCTGACCTTGCTGTCCCCCTCACCTTCTCTGGCTTCTCCCTTCCCAGTTCCGGATATTCTTGCTGCATTGGATTTTGCTTCCAGAACCCTTCCCTGTACCTGTCCCACCCCTCTTGAACCCCTCCACTGTCTCTGCCTCCACCAGCCCCTAGGCAGTGCATTCCATGGCTCCACCACCCTCTCAGTGAAGTAGCACCTCCTCCTTTCTCCCTGAATCTTCCCTCCAGCTTCCAGCCATGCCCTCTAGTGGCCCTTCCTCCTTCCTTCAAGCACCCCGACTGTTCCTCCCTATTTACCCTCTTCATGTACCTAAAGACCCTATCATGTACCCCGGTCCTCTCTCTTCCAATGTGTATATATTTAGCTCTTCGAGCTCTCCTCATAGGTCCTGTCCCCAAGCCCCAAATCATTTTGGTTGCCCTCCTGGACCCTCTCCAGGAGGTTAATGTCCCTCTTAAGTGTGGCCTCCAAACTGCACGCAGTACTCAAGATGCGGCCTCACCAAGCAGTTATACAGAGGAGTATCACTTCCTCCTTCTGGAGGTGATCCCCTAGCGATGCATCCCAGCATCCTGTTGGCCTTGGCTGCTGCCTCCTACAAGTCTCCGAGTTGTTCATCTTGACATCCACCACCACCCCAGGTCCCTCTCAGCCATCGAGACTTGTAGCATTCCTCCCAGGGTGTACACTTGACCTGGGTTTCTGGCCCCAGGTGGAGTACCTTGCATTTCCTGCATTGAACCTCAGCTTCCACTTTCTAGACCATCTTTCCAGAGCCTCCAGGTCCCCTTGTAGGCCACCCTCCTCCTCCTCCCATCCACCGCCGCCTCAGTTTCAGTCATCTGCAAAGAGACTCATCTCACTCCTGATTCCTGTCCTTATGTCAGATACGTAGGCGTTGAACAGAAGGGGCCCAAGGACTGATCCCTGTGGGACCCCACTAATGACCCTCCTTGGGGATGAGACTATCCCACCAACTACGACCCTCTGGGTCCGGTCCTGGAGCCAATTACCTATCCATTTGATCATCTGGTTCCCAACCCCCATTTCTCCCAGCTTATCCAACAGGCCCACGTGAGGAACAGAGTCAAATGCCTTGCTGAAGTCCAGAAAGAGGACATCCACTGGTCTACCCAGGTCCAAGGTACTTGTCACCCAGTCATAGAACTCCACCAGGTTTGTCTGACACGATTTCCCCGGGATGAATCCATGCTGTCTATCGTCCAGGCACCCTGACTTATCCAGGTCCCCCCAGCCTCTCCTTGACAATGCACTCCATCACCTTGCCCACCACCGAGGTCAGGCTGACAGGCCTGTAGTTCCCTGCCACCTCCCTTGATCCCCCCTTGTGGATAGGCACTATATGCGCCACCTTCCAATCTTGGGGCACCCACCCTGTCCTCAGAGAGATGGTGAAAAGCTCTGCCAGGGGTTTTGCCAGGACATCTGCAAGTTCCTTCAGCACTCTGGGATGTAATTTATCCGGCCCCGGTGCTTTCTCCGTCTTAAGGGAGCTGAGGGCTTCCCTCACTCTCTCAGCTGTGATTTCCACTTCCGGTACCCCTTCTCCCTGCTTAGCCCTCCCCCCCTACCATACCCTAGCCATACCCTACACTGGGGCAAAGGTCTGTACTCCAGGTACTTCCTTACCCCAAAAAAGACAGGGGAGTGGCGACCCATCCTATACTTAAGATACCTAAACAAACATCTTTTAAAACCAAAGATCAAGATGGTAACTCTGGGAATAATCCTTCCCTCTGTAAGGCCGGGGGACTGGCTAGCCTCCCTGGACCTCAAAGATGCCTATTTTCACATTCCCATCCGGTGCTCCCACAGAAAGTACCTCAAGTTCGAGTTGTCCTCAGGCCACTGTCGGTTCAGAGCAATGCCCTTTGGCCTAACTTCAGCCCCAAGAGTCTTCACAAAGTGCCTGGCAGTAGTAGTTGCCTTTTTATGGAGGGAAAATATTTCCATTTTTCTATACCTGAATGACTGGCTAATAGTGGCTCAGTCTCCAGACCAAGTCAAGTCAGACCTGCAAGTGACCCTTCAAGTGCTCACTTCTCTAGGACTTCTTCTCAAACTTCCCAAGTCAGTTCTCGAGCCTGTCCAGCTTCTTACCTTTATAGGGGCAGAGCTGGATACGGTCAAAGCAAGAGCCTTTCTTCCCCTGGTCAGGGCAAGAGTTCTTATAGAACTGGCTTCTTCCTTCAGCCTTCAGGTGTCCCGACCAGCAAGGCATTTCCTTCAATTCTTGGGCCACATGGCAGCCTCTATAGCAGTGGTCCAAGGGTCAAGATTCCAGATGAGGGACATTCAGTTCCATCTTAGGGTCTTTTGGTCCCAAAAGAAGGATTCCCTTACCAAACTGATGACAGTGACTCGGACCCTGATCCAAGCCCTTCAGTGGTGGCAGGATCAGGACAGTTTAAGGCAAGGGGTTCCATTTGCCACTCAGTCTCATTCAGTGGTCCTTACCATGGATGCTTCTCTTCTGGGCTGGGGAGCCCATCTGGGGACCCTCACTGCCCAGGGACTGTGGTCCCGTCAGGAATTCAGTCTCCATATCAGTCTCCTAGAACTCAGGGCAGTTTTTTCTGGCCCTGCAAGCCTTCTCTGTCAGTACAGAACAAGGTGATTCAGGTCAGAACAGACAACACCACCACCATGTGGTACATCAACAAGCAGGGAGGCACTCTGTCTACGGCCTTGTGCACAGAAGCCATGAAGTTGTGGTCCCTGGCGTATTCCCTACAAATGTCTCTGATAGCAGTTCACCTTCCAGGAGAGGACAATGTGCTAGCAGATGCACTGAACAGGATCTCACAGGGCCATCACGAATGGTCCCTGGACCCTCTGGTATTGAAGGTGATTTTTTCAAGGTGGGGCACTCCAGAGATGGATCTTTTTGCAGCCCCAGACAATCACCAACATCCTCTCTTTTGTTGCAGACCCCCAGTCTTGGGCTGAGTCCCCCAGGATGCTCTGGTTCTGAACTGGGAAGGGAAATTTCTGGAAGCTGTCCAGAGGAGAGCAACTAAAATGCTGCAGGGTCTGCACTGGAAGACGTATGAAGAGAGACTAAGGGAGCTTAATATGTATAGCCTCGAGGAAAGGGACATGATAGAAACTTTCAAGTACCTCAAGGGAATCAACAAAGTCCAAGAGGGTAGCATCTTTCAGAAAAAGATGTGCAAAAACAAGACGGCACAATTTTGGTGGGGGGGGGGCTCAGAGGTAATGTAGGAAGTATTTTTTTCAGAGAGGATTGTGAATGCATGGAGCGGCCTTCGGAGGAAGGTTGTGGAGTCAAAACAGTGGTTGAATTCAAGCATGCATGGGACAGTCATAAGGCAGTTCTAGGGTGGGGGAAAGAAGTAGGCTGCTGGTTAACTAGGATCTGCAGCTTATCCATTAGGTAGGGAATGGGCAGACTGGGTGGGCCAAGCGTCCTTATTCTGCCGTCAAATTATATGTTTCTGTTTCTAAGTGATTCTGATTGCTCCAGACTGCGCCACACAGCCCTGGTACCCCCTGTTGCTGTCTCTAGCAGTCCATCTTCCCCTGTCTCTTCCCAGGAATTACAACCTGTTAACCTCTTCTCAGGGGAGGATTTGGTAGCCCAGTCTTCAGTCTCTCAATCTCAAGGCATGGCTCTTGAAGAGTTAGAGTTTGCAGATTTGCATCTGTCTCAGGGGGTTCTGGATATTCTCAAAGCTTCTCAAAAGCCCTCCACCAGAAAGACTTATAACTCCAAATGGAAGAGATTCAGCATTTGGTGTTCTGAGAAGCATATTTCTCCAGACACTGCTGAATTGCCTGCAGTTCTGGACTATATGGTCCATCTTAATGGCTTATGCCTCAGACCAGCTACTCTCAAGGTACACTTGTCAGCTGTTTCTGCTTTTCTGTCAGTGGGGAAGTCTTCCTCACTATCATCTCATCTTATATTCTGTAAATTTTTTAAGGGATTGCTTCATACCAATCCTCCCTTTAGAGACCCTGCCCCTGCCTGGAATTTGAATGTTTGCGTTGCTCAACTTATGCAGCCTCCTTTTGAGCCTATGTCCTCAGCAGAGCTTAAGTACTTGACTTGGAAAACTGTGGTTTTGGTAGCCATTACCTCTGCCAGACGTATCAGTGAACTGCAATCCCTGCAGTGGAACCTGATTTTATCTCCTTTCACAGGGATAAAGTGGTCCTTAGAACCAACAGAAGGTCTTGCCCAAAGTGGTTTCAGATTTCCACTTGAATCAGTCTGTCTCTTCCTGTTTTCTTCACTGATCATTCTTCCTCAGGAGAGAGGAGGCTACACAGCTTTGATGTTAAAAGAGCCCTAGCTACTACACAGAGCGTACCAAGGGTCACAGGTTTGAGTCCCTCCAGTTGTTCCTCACTTATGGAGAAGTGGGAAAGGGCAAACCTGCCACCAAGAGAACTATTGCCAGGTGGGTTGTGTCTTGTATACAATTCTGCTATGAGAAACTGGGAAAGATTCCACCCTCAGGCCTGAGGGCTCACTCTACAAGAGGTACAGCTGCCACCTGGAAAACAGTCCATACCTTTACCAAGCATTACTCTCTGGATATCCAGGCTAGGAGTGATGCTCTGCTTGGCACAGCAGTACTTCAGAGCCTATTCCCAAAGTAGGTTCTATCCCTCTTCCTTGGAGGTACTGCTTGGTAGTCTGCATTAGTCGGAATACAGCAAGACTTCATGTTGTTTGAAGAAAAAATTATTCACCTTAGTAATTATGTTTGTTCTATTGGAGTCTTGCTGTATTCTGACCTCCCCACTGCTTCCCCTCTCAGAACCTGGTTTTTGGGAAGTGGATGGGCAGGTGCAGTGTTGCACTTCAGGGGTGCACCTTTACTTACCCTTTGCTTTTTGTTTGGGTGTTTCTCTTGTTGTTGTTATTTGAAGGGTTTTTTTGTTTTGGGTTTCCTGACTTGAGTCTTCCCTTGGGAATCCAAACCTTTTTGTTGCCAGTTGGCTAGTAAAAATTGCACAGTTTCCACATAGAATAGCTAGTGAGTTTTTGCTCGTAAGAATCTGACTGTTAAATTTCAAAGGGAAACGGAGAGAGACATCAACCAAGCTCGAGCTCGGCATTCTAAGCTCTGCATAGAAAGTTAGCCCTTTTTCTCCTGGGCAGTTTAAAGGCTGGGGCTAACTGCATTAGTCAGAATACAGCAAAACTCCAATAGAAGAAACATAATTACTAAGGTAAGTAATTTTTTTCTTTTGGTGTACTTTCATTCAGATATACAGTTTTTCCATAGTGCCAGGCTCCCTTACCCATCATGTTTATCCTAAAGCCACTCCTCTGTGCTTGGCATGTGATGTCATCAATGACATCACATCATATTTTTAGCTAATGGCAGGACCTTCTGCCATAGAAATGAATAAAGCATGCCTCAGAAACCAAAAAATGCTACCGCAGAGCACCAGGTGCCCTGTCCATAATAGATCTGGTCTAGTTTACCCTTACCATTTTGTATGTGTGTCAGTATTCTTTTAGAATAAAGCCTTCTTGGTATTTCTCTCATGAGGGCAAAGTAAAAACCTCCTTTTAAAACTGGTAATCTAAGTTTAACAATTCTTAGATGTAGAGGATGGGCACCCCGTAGAAAGTTTCTGACTAACTTGTCTGATCTCTTAGACATAGGTTTATTCATTATTGTTGCAATATTTTAAATTAGATAGAGTTTGGGAGCAGTACTGTAACTGGTTGAGGAAGCTGGCAGTAAAATACTTATCAGTTCTAAAACTTATGTGGACTACTACATGCCAGATTCATACTGAGGATGTATTAGGAGGGTGTTACCACATGCCTCTGATGGTAAACAGCGCAGCATTACACCAAGACATTTTAATTTTTTCTTGGAGGTTATGGCACATGGATGGGAACTCCTGTAAAGTTGAAAATCTTGTATTTTGGTTCAGGTGTTAAAACAAAATGAAAAATGCATATGTTGATATTGTTGCCAGAAGAACATTATTGCTGAAAACTCTAAATTTAAATACCTGTAAATATTCTTTCTTCGACTGCTGGTCACAAGGCTCTTGACAGCTGGGATCTTCTCCTGCATCAGCTAGAAGGCAGGAAGACAACGTTGCAACAGCTGGATATCCTCCCTTCCCCCGCCAGAATCTAGCCAGTCTTTTTCACAGCAAGATAAGTCACAAGATCAATCCTGATCATCCTGCTTTGAAAACAAAAACTTGTAACAGAGCGTTAGAGGTGAACAAGGCCAACTGGCCAATAACATTTGGGGCAGGAATCGGCTCTGCAACCAGCAGTCGGAGAAAGAACATTTACAGGTATAAAAATGTTTCTTTTTTCCTCTTTGTGCTGGTCACAAGGCTCTTGACCACTGAGATGTACAATAGCAGTAAGACAAGAGAATCCCAGGGTGGGAAAAATGGAGAAAGGAGTTAGGAGTCCACAACGGCCGGTAGAACCCTATGGCCAAAGGAAGCTGCAGCTGAGGTGGCCACATCCAACTAGTAAAATTTTGTGAAGTTGTGCAGAGATGACCAGATAGCAACTTGGCAGATGTTAGCCGGGGAAGCGTCTCTGAATGCCGCCCATGAGGTAGCCATGGCCCTAGTGGAATGGGCTTTGACTGGACTCTGGAGAGAAACCAGAGTTCTCTCTCCTGGGCTGGTCTCCGGGCTTCATTACTCCTGGGGCTGTTCCTCCTGATGTCAGTGTTAGGCAGGTCCAACGCTGTGCAGCAGGGGGGATAACAAGCCCTCCACATCCAGAATTCTCCAGTCTACTTCCTGCCTTCGGTGAAGCAGGTACTGTGGAGCAGAGCCCTGTCACACGTGGCAGGGCTGAAGAATTTGTGAGTGAAAAGCTTCTTTTGAGGGATCAGAAGAAAGAGAAAGAACTGTAAGTTGCCTCATCTTTTCCTGACGTCGGGGTAGCCTCTGTGAGATCCAGCCTTAGCCCTGCAAGCTACACAGGCTGATCTCACCTTGCAACAGCCCCTCTCGGCTGTTTTCCCGCATGTCAGCCCCGACGATCGAGCAAGGCTTCATTTCAGCAACGAGCTGAAGATCGCATTGCTGGAGACAAAGCGGCATTTTTCGCACTACAGTGCGATTCCCCTTTTGGTTGAGCGGTCGGAGCAGATTTAGGAGACTGCTCATCCTAGCTTGCGCCCAGCGGGTTTTTTCTGGAGCCAGAAAGTTCCAGTGGATAGCGCTTCCACGCGCTAGGCTGATTTAGTTGGAGGGGCATCACGAAGGAAGCGCTGCAATGCTATCGTGCATTTGGACAGGCTGTGCTTGAAGGGGCCATCATTCAGGGGGTTACTAGGGCATAGCGCGCCCCCCCCCCCCAGCCAAACAAGCAAGTGAAGGCATACAGGGTTTAGCTGTACAATTTCAGGACAGTGCCTAAAGGGGCCATTACAGCAGTACTTAAAGGGGCAATCACATCAGGGCTCTCGGGCCTGTTTTCTGCAGTTAGCAGTGCCAGCATGACTCTTTTTTTTTTTTTTCTTTTCATCCTTTCGCTCTGACCTCACAGCAAGGGGGGATTATAGAATTATGACCTCAGAAAAATCAAGCAGAGGTGAAAAATGCCTGCGCTGCAAGTCCCTTCTCCTGATTACCTTTGCTGGCTCACTCTGCCTCACATGTAAGAAGGCAGTGGCAGCTAGCATGGACAGCACAGCGGGCGCCATCTCGTCTCAAGCAAATGGCCAGGAGAGGTCCGAGCGGGCACAGCTGAGTATTCTGGAGAGGTCCGAGCGTGTAGCTGCCTTGAGGTCTGAGCGAGGAGCAACGTCCAGGGACCCTCCCTTGACCCCGAGCTCATAGACAGGTTGAACAGAGCCTTTGCTCTGGACCCCTCTTCCTTTGAATGACACCCTTCTGGATCACCAGATGGGAGACCACACAAGAAAGCCAGGAGGAAAAGGACCCCCTCTCCGTCCTCTCCCAATGAAGGGGGGGGGGCTATCCTCACATCGGTCCTGCTCCAAGAAGAAATTTAGAGATGGGGCAGATCTTCAGAGGAGGATGGCCATCATTATGCTAGCCACAGGCGAAGAAAAAGGTCTCGTTCACGGAGTGGACCAAGGGGCGCATACAAGGGCAGACGTCACAGGGGATATTTCCTGGGCTTCTCAGTTGCCAGCTCTTCCACCGAAGAGGGAGGGATAGTAGTTTCCTCGTCTGATCCTGACAACTCCCCGACCAGATATTTTGACCTAGAGGACCTAGACTTTATCAAAAGGTCCTATCAGAGATTCACCTGGCGCCCCGTCACCACACAACGAAACAGGTTTTTGCCTGGCGTCCACTTGCAGAACCTGCTACAGCCCACTACCACCTGCCATTGAGGACTTGCTAAAAGAAGAATGGCAGGGTCCGGACCGTGCGTATCCTGTTCCCAAACGGATCTCCAAACTTCTCAAGTTTGACAAAAAACTATCCGAAAAGTGGATAGACTGCCCCAGTATCGACCTCTTTATTTCTAACCTGACCAAGAAAACTGTCATCCCAGCCGAGAGAGGGGCTGTGCTAAGAGACCCAGTGGACAGAAAGGTGGACTCATTGCTCAAAAAAGCCTTTCAAGCCTCGGCAACCTCCCTTAAGGCTGCCACGGCAAACCTGTTCTCTGCCAGAGCCGCCTTATCTTGGGCATTGGATTTAGCCTTTCAGTTCGCAGAGGATCCAGAAAAGAACTCCCCCATTATCCACCTGCTACAGTTAATGGGGTTGGCCTCTGCCTGTGCAGGGGATGTATCAGAAGAGGCTGTCCGATGTGCCACATGGACCATGTTCTGCCAAACGTCTGCTCGACGCAACCTATGGCTCCGGGCATGGCATGCGGATGCTTCCTCAAAGAGCCATTTGGTGAATGCATCATTCGAAGGCAACCTCCTGTTCAGGTCTGCGCTGAAGGAGGCGGTGAAGGAATCAGGTGAAACAGTGAAGGTGCATATGCCCCAGTCCAGGAGCCAGGGCAAAGCCTGGCCTTCAGGCACAAGGTGTAATTTTCATGGCAGAGGTTACAACAAGGGACAGAATCCCAATTTTTCAGGGAAAAGGCCATGGTTCTCCCGACACCAGCGGACTTTTAGGGGAGGTGGATCAGGCGGAGGGGGAAATCCCAGAGACACAGGAAATGGCAACAAGAAAGCACAGTGAGAAAATGCAGGCTCATCCTCGAGTAGGGGCAGACATTCAGAGTTTCTTGAGGAATGGGCCCGAACAGTGTTGGACAGATGGGTGTTAGACATTATCCGCCAGGGATACTTAATAGAATTTGAGTCCAAGCCCCCATTACCTCACGTTGGGCCCGCTCCTATTTCAAACAACTCGTCCAAAAGACAAGCCACACTGCAGGCTATCACAGATCTTCTGCAAGCTGGGGCTGTCGAATAGGTTCCCCCCACAGAGCTCAATTGGGGGGGTCTGTTCCCTATTTTTTTATTGTGCCCAAGCGCACAGGAGGTCACAGACTAGTCCTAGACCTGAAATTCCTAAACCGCTTTGTGCGCAGCAGACCATTCAGAATGGAAACACTGGCCTCAGTTGCCAAGGAAGTGCTGCAAGGAGACTTTCTAGCATCCATTGACCTGCAGGATGCCTATCTACATATTCTTATTAACAGCATGCACAGGCAGTATCTGAGGTTCAAGCTGGGAAACTGTCACTTCCAATTCAAGACTCTCCCGTTCGGACTGTCCGCAGCCCCAAGAACCTTCTCGAAGGTCCTGGTAGCAGTGATAGCCCACCTATGGAACCGGAGGATCCAGCTATTCCCTTACCTGGACGATAGCCTCATCAAGGCTCCGCAACTCGACCAAGCGGTACAGGCAGTGGCGGATGTAGTCCAGTGCCTCACGGCTCACGGTTTTCTAATCAGCCAGAAGAAGAGTTCCCCAAGTCAGAGCCAGAACCACCTGGGAGCGGAATTCAGGACACAGGACAACAAGGTATCCCCCGCCCCAAGTCAAAGTTCAGGGACCTGTTAAAAACTCATCAGCAAATTCCAAAGGAACAATCAACTGCCGGCTCGGTCCTTCTTGCAACTAATCTGTACGCTAGTGTCGCTGGCAGACTCTGTCCCATGGGCTCTGGTGCACATGCGGCCCATTCAGACACATCTGCTCAAGCTGTGGTCCCAGTCCAGGCACAGTCAGCTCCAGCTCATCCCAGTTTCACAGCAGGTAAAAAGTGCTCTCGCATGATGGTCTCTGAGGAAAACTGTGATGAGAGGTCGAGACCTAAGCCATCCACATCAAATAAGAATCATGAGAGATGCAAGCCTCAGGGGGGTGGGGGGCTCACCTATAACAGATATCAACCCAAGGCAAGTGGTCCCTGACAGAATTAAGGTACAGCATAAACGTCCTAGAGATGAGGGCAGTTCGCCTAACTCTGATGCACTTCCATCAGCAGGTGCGCAACAGGGATGTGTTGATTCTAACAGACAATCGAACAGCAATGGCCTACATCAACCATCAGGGCGGCACAAGAAGCTCAAAAATGCTTCGGGAATCTCTTCTTCTCTTTCACTGGGCAGAGAAGCACCTGGGAAGCATAAGAACAGTGTACATACCAGGACAGGAAAATATCACAGCAGACTGGCTAAGCCGCAAGGACGTTCTCCCAGGAGAATGGGAGCTGAAGGACGCTGCCTTCCAGCTCCTCGTACAGAGGTGGGGCAGTCCACAAGTGGATCTGTTTGCATGCCGACAAAACTCCAAGACTCTGCAGTTCTGCTCCCTGGCCAGAGACTGTCTAGCATTAGCTCAGGACGCCTTCTCCCTAAACTGGGGTAGCCTCGGCCTCCTGTAAGCTTTTCCTCCAATACTACTGCTTTCCAGGGTTGTTCATAGGAGATGCAGCTGGTAGAGCAGACCCACCTGGCGATAGAACCTTTAGAAGCTTTCTTGACCAAATTTGGCCCTGCTGTGAGAACGAACAGGCTTGTTGTCTTTTGTAAGGGCTGCGTTCGTGTGAGGTATAGCTTCAGTGCCCTTCTAGGATCCAGAATATGCAGGTCTCTTTTCTTGTTATTGCTGGGGTTAGGGCAGAAGGAAGGGTGTATCAGTTTCTGGTTGCAGTGGAATAGGGATGTTACCTTTGGTAAGAAGCTTGTGTCCATTTGGAGAACTACTGAATCCTGGTGAAAAACAGTATAGGGCTCTTGGTAGACAGTGTGCCAAGCTGTCTGATTCATCTGGCCAGTGTATTAGCAGTGAGGAAGGGGACCTTCATTGTGAGATGGAGCAGGGATGCCTCCCCCAGAGGCTCGAAGTGAGCCTGAGTGAGAGCCTCGAGAACCAGATTGAGGTGCAGTGGAGGGATGGCAGACTTATGGACGGTGTAGGGTGGCTGCCCTCAAACATTTGATGTGAGGATGAGACCCCAGAGATTGCCCCTGTTTCTGCCAGAAATAGTGCTCACAAGGGAGAGACCTGAACCCATAAGGTTGCTGGTTGCAGACCCATCTGGAAACCCTCCTGAAGGAATTGAAGGAGGATTTGTAAAGGAACATTGTCTAGCTACTTGGATTGAAGCCAGAATAAAAACATGCACCAAATTCTGTAGTACACCTCTGAGGAGGACTGACATCTAAAATGTATCATCATCTCAGTCACTGCTGAGGAATACCCAAGGTCCTTGAGTCTCCCACTCAGTCTCCAAGCCGAGAGGTATAGATTGTGAAGATTTGGATGGGTCATAGGACCTTGATGCAGAAGATCTGGACTTATTTAAAAAGTGAGTGGTAGATCCCTCACCATGTGGACCAGATGTTGAAACTACGGGCGCTGAAGCCCAGCGGGGGCAAACAAAGATAATTTTGGCTTGGTCTAGAACTATCTTGTGGAGAACTCTGGGAAGTGGAATGGGAGGAAAAGCTTACAGCAGAACATGTCATCTCTAGTGGAGGGAGAAGGTAGCTTGAACCACCGCTAGGTCGTCCCTGGCGAGGGAGCAGGAGTGTTTGAACTTTGGCATTTCACCTGGAAGTGAAGAGATCCACCTGAGGAGAACCCCCGCGGTGGGTGAGGAGCTGAAAAACACTGTTCTTCTATTTCCATTCCCCCAGCAGAATGGCCTTGAGACTGAGCCAATGTGTTGCATTGTTTTTTTGTCCTGTAATGTAAGCAGTGGCCAGACTGGCCAGATGATGATCAGCCCAGTGAAGCAAGAGAAAAAAAAAAACTCAGCATGCACGTGCTTCTTGTGCCCCTTTGTCAGTGGTTGTATGCCATTGTGGTCCGATTGTGAGGATCAGGACATCTTGCTTGTGAACCTGGTCCTTGAATATTTGGAGAACCAGATGAGCTGCTCGCATTTCCAGTACATTGATGCTGAGGTGGGACTCTGGCAGGGACCACTTGCCTTGAATGGAAAGAAGATTCAGATGGGCACCCTCAGCCTCTGAGGCTGGTGTCTGTGGTGATTCTTACCTGAGGAGGTGTCCCAGCTTGCAGCCTCTCATGATGTTCAGTCGCACTGCCCACCAGTGAAGACTGATCTTCATCTGGTGCGGGATAGATACTTTGTGGTTCTGGCGGTGACTGTGTGGGGAATACTGTTCGAGGAGTGTCACTTGAGTTGGACACATGTGGATTAGAGCCTATGGAACCGTTTCCACCAGAGACACCATTGTCCTATGAGCTGCATGAACATCTGGGCTAGGAAGTGAGAGGTGTGCTGAAACTTCTGAAGAAGGGACAGAAGGTCCCTGAATTTCATGGAGGTTGGATAAATCTTGCCACAGTGTGTTTTGAAGTCTTCCCCCAGATGATTCAGTGACTGTGCTGAAAACAGGGTGTTCTTGTGCCTGTTGATGACAAAACCATGTGTGGAGAGGCAATGAAGAACCTTTGCTACTATTTGCAAGGCCAGTTTGAATCGAGGAGCTTGGATCAGGGTGTTGTCCAGATACTGGATCCTCGGCCGGCGCAAGTGCGCAATTATTGTCACTAGGATCTTGGAGAAGACTCCTGGGGCCGAGGAAAGCCCAAATGGCAGGGTTCTGAATTGGAAGCGACTATCCTGCCGTTGAATCTGAGAGATTGTCTGTGAGAGTCCCTAATGGGGATATGCAAGTAAGCATCTTGTAAGTCGACAGAAGCCAGGAAGTCCTCCTGATGGATTTCTCTTTCTTAAAGAAGAGGGAGTAACTGCCTCTGTTGAGCTCTGGGAGGGGAACTGGTTCTGTGGCCCCTTTCTGTAGTAAGTGTGGAACCTCTTGTAGCATTGCTTGCTTCTTGGTGGGTTCAGTTGAAAAGAGGGGAGGGAACGACATGCTGTAATGGAGACTTTGTGTTCAGTTTGACTAAATGCCCTTTGTTGACAATGCCCAGGACTCTTCTGTCTGTAGTAGTAGTAGTAGTAGTATGGACCCATTCCCCATAGAAATTGGAAAGTCTGCCCCCTATGCGGGGATGGGTCCAGACTCTCATTGTGGAAATTTCTTTGAAGAAGCTCTGGTGTCATGCTTGCTTCCTCTACTTCTGTTGTTGCATTGGTTATGAGGGGAAAATAAGGATTGCTTGCCCGTAAAAACCTCCGTTTTGTCCTTTGTTGTAGGATTGGCCATGAAAAGGCTGCCGGGTCTGCCAGACCGAGAGGTGTCCCTAGCTCTTGATTGGGGCATGCAGACCTTGGCTATTTCTCCATATTCCTTCACTGCCTGTTTAAGAACTGAATTGAAAAGATGGTTACCTTGTGTATGGGGCATTTACCAGATGAACTTCTGAGGAGGTATTTGCCTGCCAGGCCCGCAACCAGAGGTTACGTCTAGCTGAGTTCTGGTAGAACATAGTCTTGGCAATACAACGAACCGCATTCTCCGAGACATCCGCCAAATAAACGAAGGCGAGGCCCACAAGTTGGATTTGCTGAAGTGTCACCTTATTCTTTTCTGGATTTTCCGCCAGCTGAAAAGCCAATTCCGTTGCCCAGGAGAGAACAACCCTAGCTGAAAATGGATTAGCTGTTGCTGCCTTTAGGGAAGCTGCTAAGACTTGAAAGGCCTTCCTTAAAGATGAATTCACCTTACGGTCTATTGGGTCTCGGAGTGTGGCCCTACCGTCCACGGGGATCAGTCTTGTTCATTATGGATGAGATGAGAGGGTCGATTTTGGGTAAGTTCAGCCATGCCTCAGATTGTTTTCTTGTCAAATTTCAACAATTTGCTAACCCGTCGTGGTACAGGGTAAGTTTTCTCCAGGCCTTGCCATTCCTCTTTAAGCAGGTTCTCATTCGCTAGCAGTATAGGGAACACTGTTGACGGTTTAGATAAGGTAGACAGCTTGAAGGCTGGTTTGTTTGGTTTAGCAGTGGTTTGTGAGGCGCCCAGGTGAATCTCTGTCATGATGTTTTTAATGAAGTCCAGGTCATCCAGATCAGTGTCTGGCAGATTCTGAATCTGAGGAACTACTATGAAGCTCTCCTTCCTTAGGTGAGGAAGAACTGGAGTCTGAAGAAGAAGGTGATCTAGCATGGTGCTTCTTTTTTTTTTTTGATGACTGGGCATATACTCGGGTGTGTCTCTAGAACAAAGGGAGTTGGCCTTTCTCTTTATGTTGCTGTGGTGGTGTGTAAGAGGGCCCTCCTCAGCCGATGATGGAGACGGCGTACGTTTGCGCATGGCTTGCTTATGGGGACAGGGTGCAGGGGATGTATGGGGTTGTTGATCAAAACCTGTTGTATCCAAGGTAAAGGTTCTGTTCAATTTTTCAATGAAGTCTGGAGCCAGTTACAGTGTGGGCCGCTGTTGGATCAGCTGTGAGTGAGAGGATGAGGTGGCCACCTCTTTTGTGGTGGCAGAATCCAAATTGGCTATGGTGTCGCACTTTAAGCTTAAGGACCACACAGTGGCGAAGAGGGGAGATTTGCATTTGGTGTATTTTCTGCTCCTGGATGACTAGTCTGAGAACTTTCCAGGTGCCTTGTCAGATGACCTCCTCAGAGTGAAGTAGTAAGGAGCTCTGGGAAGTGGTTGGCACCAGGACTTGGTGTACATTGAAAAAGGAAGACCCGAGGCAAAGGAGCTTGCTCAGCTGTCACCCCTTATGTCCCAGTTCTTCGATGCTTAACAAGTCCCTGAAGATAAAGGTGCTTGGGAACTGCCTGAAGGTCTGTGGTGTAAAATGGGGGCTGCCTGAAATTCAGTTTAGAAGCAAGCTCCCCATAGTGCCCGAGCCCCAAGAAAATGAAATTCCAGGTTCTTCGTTACTTAACAAACTCGTCAAGGTGATGAGAACTGACTGAAGGTCTGCAACATATTGGGGGAATCCAGCTTAGAAGTCGAGCTCCCCGAACTGCCTGACCCCTAAGAAAACTGAATGCCAAGGCCCTGAGTGGCTGAAAAGTGCAGAGAGTGCAGTGTGGAAACACTGAGCAAAATGGTCTCTGGCGTGATTTTGCCATGCTTTGGGGCTTGGTGGCAGAGCATACACTCCCTGAGACAGCCATTCCGCCTCGCCAAGATCAGCTACCTGGCTGGTACTCCGTGTGTTCCGTGGTGGCTCTAGGGTCCATCAGGTTGTTGAAACTCTCAGCTGCTGAAAAGCCAAAATTCTGGCAATAACAAACTGCTTTCAGTCTGTATGTCCCGCTAGCCTTGCTGCTGCTGCTGTCTGTCCTAATTGTGCTTGCCTTCAGAGGCTTGTGTTGGGGGGGTGTCAGGCTGTGCGGTAGCATGGCTAAGCCTGGGAGCCCTGATGGTGAGAAAAACCCATGAGAAGGTGTGGGAGGGCTGAAAGTGAAGTTTGCTTCCTGCACCCAGAGGAGGATGTCCACTGAGGGCAGGGGGAGAAATAGAGTTAAACTTCAGCTCTGTCGCACTGTGACAGTGCTGTTCCAGCTGTGCCTGCTACTCTGAAGACCCCCTTGAAGCCTTAGGGAGAAGGTGAAGTGCTGGGTTTTTGTGCCTGTGTATATTGACCAACCTTTAAGTTGCGGAACAGTTGGCTCAGTAATAAAATATTCTAAATGTAAAAACTTGATGGTTGCTGGTTGCTGTATATTTTTCCGTCTCTGGAGTGCAATTATTTCTTTATACTCCAAAGGAGGCAGGAAGTAGGCTAGCTAGATTCTGATGGGAGAGGAGAGGATAGCTGGCTGTTGAAGCATTTTCTTTCTGCCTTCTAGCTGACGCAGGGGGAAGATCCCAGCTGTCAAGAGCCCTGCGACCAGCACAAGGATGAAGAAACTATTTGGCGACCAACAAGTACTGCTACTGTAAAGTATAGAAAAGTGTTGTGTACAAGGAAGTTTTACACTGAGGGGAGTTGAAGAGTTCATAAACTGAGTGACTTTACAAGCTTTTCATCCCTTGAGTCATAGAAACAGAAATGTAGAAAGTGATGTAGGGTAAAGGCCTAGCAGCTCATCCAGTCTGCCCATCCTTCCTAACTACACTACATCCTCCCCATCTTGAATCTGCCCACTGATTTGGCTTTTACCACATTGTCTGGCAGTTTGTTGCACTTGTTCACCACTCCTTTGGTGAAGAAGTGCTTGCGGGCATCCTTTTTGAATCATCCTACGGCCAGCTTCATCGAATATTTCCTTGTACGAGTGTTTACAGTCAAGGAAATTATGTCCTTGTAATACACTTGTCCCGTGCAGGTACCTGTAAGTTTCTGTCATGTCTTTCCTTGCCCACTTAGTCTCAAGAATGTACATATTGGGGTCTTGCAGCCTGTCTCACCAAATTCCCCAGTGACCTTGGTTCATTTTTAGATGCCCTTCGCCTGTGCACTGCCTCCACCTTCTTGCAGTTCTTCTGCAGGTGTGGACTCCGGATTAACATTGTGGAGTATCCAGAACATTCCACAGTATCCAGGTGCGGTCTTACTAATGCTCTTTATGGCTGGAGGATCACCTACTGGCTTTTGCTGCAAATTCCCTTCCCTGTGCACTCCAGCATCCTGTGTTCCGTGTATTTCTGCTTTCCTTATATTCCAAGTCAAATTCTAGATGAAAGCTTGTGACTGTCTAATTCGAGCAGTAAGCTGAAAACATGGTTTTCAGTTTGGAGGATTTTATTTTGGCTTAACTGGAAAAAGTGGTGTGTGTGTGTGTGTGTGTGTGTGTGTGTGTGTGTGTGTGTGTGTGTGTAACCTTGGTACTTGACTAAGAGACATTTATTTTCTATAATCAAAGCTCAACTGGTTGCTTTCCCATAGGAGACTGTTGATAACTTTTTTTTTCGAGACATCTTGCTGCATAGTGTCACCATCAGCCCTACCATTTTAAATAAGCTGTTTAAAATTAACATTCTGAGGTGGAGGGTGGGAGACTCCTGTAATCAGTACCCATAAGAGTGCAAACATGTCGGTGAGATACGAGTGCTTTCGTGAAGGCCGACAGCTGAAAAAATACTTAGCTATTCCCAGGAGCGGTCTCCCTGCATAGGGCCACGTCATGACAAGCTGCCACAGGTGGGGGTTAGCATGTCCTACATTCAGAGAGTGAGTCTAATATGGGACCCCAGCCCCGGCATTAACCATTTCTTCACTGCAGTGTAACTGTGCCGGATGCCTATTTTAGTACTGTGCTGCAGTGGTAATGCCGTCATGACAAGCCATCACACAGCACTGCCCCATCAGCATTCCGTTCATGAATATAAAAATTTGGGTCAGTTGGTAGCTGTTTAAAACGTGCTATTTCCTGGCAAGTGTTATCTGAAGAGCTTGTGCAGTGACCCCCCCCCCCCACACACACACATTACAGGGGTTAAATCTGATGTCATAACCTCAGATGTCATTCATTGCTCTCTTCTCTTTCTTTCTTTCCTTATGCTGGTTTTAAGGCTTTTTGAACCAGGATCTTCCCTCTCACGCTTCCATAAAAGCAGGAAGCAGATTTCTGACACAGCAGTATAGGCTTGCCTCTCCATGGATTGTGCCAGTCTTCTTCTTGCCTTCACAAACATGCACTTGTTAGTCAATCAGTGACCCTTCTTAATCTCCAAGTTGCCTTCACAGTATATTAAAAAGTAAGGAAAAATCAGTCCCATTCATTTAAATTGTGCTCGTGCCCACGCTCTCTATTGCTTCACATTACTACGTGCCTGAGTGCGGGGGCGTGTAGTGATTGATAAGGTGGAAGGGATCGTCTGGCCACCTTGTTGGGGCCAAACTATGATTCCTTACCACTTAAAGGCTACAAATAAAATATTTAAAAAGTACACAGAGGGACTGTTGAGGACGTAAGGTACGATATACCAAAAGTGGTACCTTAGGTCCAGTGTACTAAATCACTTTAATCAGACCCCAGTAACTACAGAAAAAAGGTGGGGTGGGGTTGGGGGCTGGTTGATGAAAAGATATGGATTATTTTGGGGAAACAATTTCCAGGTTATGAAATGACCCAGTCTGGCAACATTAATGTTGTCATCCGTTTACCACTATAAAGGACACGGTCAACCTCTTTTTGCATCATGTTTATTTCTAGAAGTTTTAGTATGTTCGGTGCCCAGAGCCTCCGGGATGGTCATCTCTGAAATAAAAATTTGCCTTGCCTAGATACAAAATCTACATTTTCTGATTGCTTATGATCTCTAAAATTCATTGATGCTGCTGGGTGTTTTTATCTGCTTCCTTTCTTAGTAGAACGGAAATGCATGCAGATGGTGTCGTTATCCCAACCTTGTTTTGTTGCACAATCCTTGATCTACTCTTAATACATACTTCCAGAACATTAGGAAAACCCCTAAACAGTGCAGTCACTCACGCTTCAATATGCTCCTCCTCCTCCCACTGCAATATGAGTGGCTAGACTATGTTGTGGGTGTTTCCAAGTCCAGGAACGATGCAGTGGGAGCTGAGCGAGGGAATGTTAATAAACATGTGTTTTGTGTGGTAACAGCACTGTGTTGGGCATTCTGTTTTTCACTTTTTTAAAGAAAAAAAGGAATCTGAATCAAACTACCATCCACATAAAGAATCTCTACATAATATGGCCAGTTTTTAAACTAGGGACATTTTGAAGCCTAATGGGGTTGACAGTGTCCTTTTTAGCAGATTGCCTTCATGTGTTGTTTGCCCTAGAATGTTCAAAGTAGTCTAAACGGTCCTTGCACTGATCGCATGACCCCTGAGCCTCAGCTGCCAGATGATTTTCAGCCGCAGTAAAGACTCGATGCCCTGGACTTTGCTCTGCAAAAATCCTAATTTTTTTAATTAAAAATATTTTTGTCCTCGTTCCACAGATTATGGGAGGGGGCTGTTCTTGGTCCAGAGAGTCCAAGGACTGGTTGCCAGGGCTGAGGCAGTGGCCCCTGGGGCACAGGAGGTGGAGGGTCCAGAATATCTTCTCCATGAAGTAACACTGACCCCCCCCCCCACCCCTCTCTTTTTATATGGAGCCAGGGCTACTGGACAACTCACCCCTTATTGTGGGTACCTTTCCTGACTGGCACAGATCTGTTTTCTCATTCTGTCTCTCTCCTTCTCCATCGGGAGACCTAGAGCTCTTTTCCAAGGATGAAATAATTGTTTTTTTAGGGGGGTTACATTGTCTTACACACACCTCAGGCGTCAGCTGTTGTATTCTCTTTACCTTGGGTTGATCCCTATTAGTTGCCAGATGCAGCACTGCACTCAGTAGTGTCCTGATCTCCAACCTATTTCCACTTGATAGTAGCCCTGTTGGTGCTGAGTTTATCCTGCTCTGTTCTTGAATAGCTTGGTTGTGCCTGGTCACTGGGTGCTTAGCTTTCCTGATGGGGTAAATCACCATTTGTTCATCTCTGTTTCAAGGGAATGGCAGCTCTAATTGACTGTACTAGCTGACGCTCTTGGTGCATCCAGTAACAGGCTTTACAGTGTTTGTGCAGTTCGTCATCCTAGCAGCATTTTATTTATCTCTAGGTTCTTTAACTGTAAAAGAGAGAGGGAGACATTAGTCTTTCTGATCTCAGCATGTCACATACCTACACTGAGGTTCCCCCTAGTCTTGGTCGAGCTCATCTAAGTTGTTTAACTGAGTTTTCATTTTTCCCCTAGAGGGGAACAAACAAAAGGATGTATTTTTCAGTCCATTACAAAACCTAAATTTTTTTCTTTCACTTGGACCCAATTAATAACAGACTTTCTGAACATAAATGCAAACATTTTTAGTATTCTGAGCCTCCTAGGTAAAGATTTGAGTAAGTGTTCCACATTTTGCTCATTTGTTCCACCTTTTGAGAGGCAATGTTCCACGTTTGGGGGACAAAAGGTTGAGAGGTATGGCTCCTCCTCACAGCAAAGATAAGCCTAAAGAACTGGAGGAACAGCCCTCTGACAAGGGCAAAACTTCCTCAGGGAGGAAACGCGCTGCGGAACCAGCTGCTGAACTGGCTACCATGACCAAAGGAAAAAAGGAAAAGCACATGGCGCAGGAATCGCAACCAACAAAATCGACTGTTCCCACTGTTAAAGAGCTTGCTAGCATTATCAAAATAATACAATTGCTACAGTCCAGCATCCCGGCTCCGGTTGAGCGGCAAGTTCCTCATCAGACACCGGTTCATACTTTGGGTTCCTCATCAGTTCCCGGTTCCTTTGAACAAGGTCTTGAGGAGGAGTAAGAAGAAGATGAGGAGTATGGGGAACCCCCTGAACCAGATGTTTCTCCTGATCCTCAACGTCCTGATTCCCCTGAGAAGGGATCTGAGGATTATACCTCCATTTTGCCTTCATGAAACAAGTGGCACAAACTCTGGACCTCCCCACCCAGGAATCTGCTGAGGAGGAGGAGGAGGAGCCAGATTACATGGAAATGATGGATGTTACATAGAAACATAGAAGTTGACGGCAGATAAGGACCGCAAGGCCCATCCAGTCTGCCCATTTCTTTTTCTACCTTATAAATGTGCCATCGGCCTTTGCTCTGTCAGTGGCCTATCTATTCATAGTCATTTGTATTGCTCCCTTATGCCTATCCCATGCCTGTTTGAAGCCCTGCACTGTATTCATAGCCACCACTTCTTGTGGTAAGCCATTCCATGCATCCACCACCCTTTCTGTGAAAAAATTTCCACATTCCCCTTTAATCGGCCTCCTCTAATCTCATGCTGTGTCCTCTTGTCCTGCTATTTTTCTTATATTTAAACATGTTAGACTCTTTTCACCTTGTTTATACCCTTAAGGTGTTTGAATGCCTCGATCATATCACCTCTCTCCTCCTTTGCTCAAGTATACATATTGAGCTCCGTTAATCTGTCCTCATATGTCTTCTGATGCAGTCCCTGCACCATTTTGGTTGCCCTTCTCTGGACTGCCTCAATTTGGTTCATGTCCTTGTGAAGGTGTGGCCTCCAATACTGCACAGTACTCCAGATGGGGAGCCTAACCAGTGTCTTGTACAGAGATTATTACCTCCCTCTTACGACTTGTGATACCCCTACTAATACACCCTAACACCCCGCCTTACCTACTGCTTTAGAGGTCTGCTTGGATGATTTTAGGTCATCAGTGATGATGATGCCCAAGTCTCTTTCTTCCTTTGTGACTGCTAGCAACTCCCTCCAGCCTATAGGTGGCTTCAGGGTTTCTCTTCCCTATGTGCATGATTTTGCACTTCTTTGCATTAAATCCTAGTTGCCACTCTTCTGACCATTCTGCTAGTTTATCCAGATCTCTTCTCATTCTGCCCACCCCATCTGGATCATCTGCTCTGTTGCAGATCTTGGTGTCATCTGCAAACAGACAAGCCTTACCCTCTAGTCCATCTGCAAGGTCACTAATGAAGATGTTGAAGAGGACTGGCCCCAGGACTGATCCCTGAGGTACCCCACTTGTGACTTGCATCTCTTCTGACTGTATACCATTTACCACCACTCTCTGTTTTCTGCCCGTCAACCAGTTTGCCACCCAGTTGACCAACTTCTGACCCACGCCGAGCCTACCCAGCTTGTTCCAGCAGCTAAGAAGTTGCTTCTGCGCATCCACAAGTCCCTTAAGAAGCAAGCCACAAAAATTTAGCAAACACCCGCTTAGCTTCCTCTTGTGGGCAGGAAGCTTGAAAAGAAGCACTGGGTGGCCAAGGGAGGGCTGAATTCCTTTTTGGACATTCCAGCCATGAAAGGGTGGTGCAGGCTGCTGCATGTGACAAAGCAGGCGTACCACTGGCATCGCATCTTCCTGAGAAGGACTTCAGAAAAATGGATTCTATGGCCAAGAAGGTTTACCTGGGGTCTTCCCTGGCCATTAGGCAGACTTCCTATATGGCCTATGTTTCCAAATATCAAAAAAATCTCTGGAACACGGTATTGGCGATTGCTAAGGCTGTTCCTGCCCCCATGGCATCTGATTTGCCAGAGGCTGGCAAACGGCATAGGAGCTTCCAAGTATCTGTTTCAGATGGCAGTGGAAGCCAGTGACACTGCAGATAGGCAGATGGCAACGTCCGTGTATCTGAGGAGATTTGCTTGGCTCAAGACTACTAATCTGACCCAGGATACCTAGACAAAAGCCTTGGATTTTCCTTGTGAGCCCACATCTCTGTTTGGTGAGCAAACAGAGGCTTACATGAGAAAAATGGACGAGTACAAGGCAGCTTACAAAACTGTTACTGCTAAAGAAAAGGTGTCCACACCCCATAAACAAGTGAGTAGAGATGGTAGGGGTGGAACCCAATACAGATCCTTTTTCCAGCCTCAGGCTTTCCCAGCCTGTCAGCAGCAGAGATGGTATTTCAGAGGCAGGGGCAGTGGTTGGACTGGCCCCAACCCACAGCCAGCTGCACAGGCAAAACAGAACTCCTGATGTGCCTGTCAGGGTTGCTTCCCCATTCCCAGTAGGGGGCAGGCTGGCCCACTGTCTTCAGGCATGGCAAATCATCACCACAGACAAGTGGGTCTAGAGGTAGTGGGCCCCAGGATCTTGCTCACAGCTTCAAGGTTATGCCAGGCTGAGGGCAGGGTTTTTCAGACCTGTCACCTCTTCAGAAACAGCTCTGTTGGAAGAGGAAGTAACCAACCTTGTATTGCAAAAAGCACTAGAACCTCTTCCTCTGGTACAAAGGGGAAAAGGCCTGTACTCAAGATACTTCCTCACAATAAAGAAAACTGGGGAGTGGCGACCCATATTGAATCTCTGACACTTAAACAGGCATTTGACAAAGCCAAAGTTTAAGATGGTGACCCTGGCAACCATTCTTCCAACATTAAGGAAAGGAGACTGGTTGGCATCTCTGGACCTAAAGGATGTTTACTTTCACATCCCCATCAGGCAATCCCACAGAAAGTACCTTGGGTTCAGATTGCCATCAGGTCATTATCGGTTCAGGACTCGTACTTCGTCCTGACCTCTGCCCTAAGGGTGTTCACAGAGTGCTTGGCAGTGGTTGTGGCACACCCGAGGAGAAAAAGGGCAACATTGTTTCCATACCTGGATGACTGGCTAGTTGTAGGTCCATCACCTCAGCAGGTCAGGGATGCTCTGGTAGTCGCACAGGTTACTCTGCAGTCACTAGGGTTCCTGGTGAATCAAAAAAAAGTCAGTGCTGGAACCAGTCCAGCTCCTGGAGTTTATAGGAAAGGAATTGGATACCTCACAGGGAAAGGCATTCCTTCTTCAGGGAAGAGCGGACAGCCTGGTGCAGCTAGTTAATTCCTTCCAGCTGCACGTTTCCAGGCCAGCAGGGCACTTCTTACAGTGGCTGGGGCACATGGCGGCGGCAACAGCAACAGTGTCAGGTTCCAGGTTCCAAATGAGAGACATTCAGTTTCACCTCAGATCCCATTGGTCCCAGAAAACGGACTCTCTGTCAAAGCTAGTTAAAGGAACTTTTCCTTCAAGCACTACAGTGGTGGCAGGAATAGGACAACCTCATGCAAGGTGTGCCATTCTTGCAGCAACCCCCTTCATTAATTCTAATGACAGACGCCTCCTTACTAGGGTGGGGTGCCCACTTGGGGGAACACACTGCATACGGTACACGGCTCAAACAGGAGTTGCTGTTGCACATAAACCTGTTGGAACTCAGGGCAGTCTTGTTGGGCATACAGTTCTTTGCCATGATGCTGCAGGGCAAGGTGGTACAGGTCAGGATGGATAACACAGCCACCAAGTACTGTATAAATAAACAAGTGGGCACAAAGTCAACCCCACTGTGCACAGAGGCCATGAGAATCTGGAGTTTAACTTACTCCCTCAGAATCTCTCTTTCTCAACAGTCCATCTACCAGGGAAGGACAGTGTCCTAGCAGATGCTCTCAGCAGGATCAATCAGAATCATCACGAACAGGCAGGTCCTGCAGGTTGTTTTCAGGAGGTCGGGCACTCCAGAAGTGGACCTCTTTGCAGCCCCGGAGAACCATCAGCTGCCACGGTTCTGCTGCAGGCCTCCTTTGGTGAGCACAGTGCCATTGGATGCACTACTGCTGGACTGGACAGGAAGTTTCTACCCCCAAAAAATTCCCTTTGTTACTGAGAGTGTTGAACAAGATCAGGACTCGGCCAGCAACAGTGATTCTCATTGCTCCAGATTGGGCCAGACAGCCTTGGTACTTGCTCCTCCTGTCCCTGTCAGTAGCCACACCAATTAGCCTCCCCAGGAGGTGCAACCTACTGACCTCTCTTGGGACAGAATCCTTTACCTCAATCTCCAGTCCCTCAGGCTCAAGGTCTAGCTCTTGAGGACTTGGAGTATGCCAACTTGCATCTTTTTGAAGAGGTTTTGGCAGATCTTACTTCGAGAGGGCTCTTGCAGTAGGTAAGTACATATAGTACTAGCGCCGACGGGACAGGACCTGGAAAAATTTCTAGCTAACGGTCCCTGGCGAGACCGCTCCACGTCAGGTGACCGGCGTCAGACGACGTCAGTATAAAGGGGCAGTCCCAGACGCCCGCCTTCCAGTTCTTTCCCGCCGTCAGCTCATGCAGCGCCTCGCGGTGAAGTTCATAACGCTCAGTCCTGTTGCTTCGTCAGTTTTTCCGAAAAGTATCAGTATTTTGTATTTTCTTCGTCAGGTGAACGTCGGTATATGTCGTCCCCTTCAAAAAATAAGTGCGACTTGTGCGGCGCCCAACTGCCTCACAAAGATGGTCACTCCCTCTGCCTTTTCTGTTTAGGCCCTGACCATGCGGTCGACAAGTGTCCGCACTGCCTTCATTTCAGTGCGGCCACCGCAGAAAACAGCGTAAGCAATCTCGAAGCCCATCTCCTCAAGAAGATGATGTCCGTGATGGAGAAAGGAGTTGAAGAAGCTTGACGGCGTCGACCTCCCTGAAGGACACAAGCGGGACAAAAAAGGCACGGGAGAGAGCCTCCTCCTCCGCGACTCCGGCGGAGGCGTGGCCAAATAACGTCCTTCCGAGGATACGCGGCGGCAGCCTCCAGGCTTTGGAGGAAGCGTCGGCCACGCCCGTTGGGTTCGGCGTTCGAGCCCTTGGTGCCTCTGGGCAAAAGGAGGCTTTAGCCCCCAGTACCGCCCGCGGGCTTCGCGGCCCTACTTGTCTGGCGCCTCCCGTAAGCGGACGTCGGCTCCTCCGGCGTCTGCGGAAGAAGAGCTGCTAAAATGCCGGCACAGCGTCCCCTCGGACGGGCCTCTTCACATCCTCGACCCGCCTCCGACGAGGACCCCGAAGTCAGGCGCGGCTCCTCTGGCATCCGCTGGGTCACGGACCGTAAGTCGCACGTCGGCTCCTCCGACGTGCGCCGGGCTTCGGAGCCTACTGCAGACCCTGCTCTGTCTGTCGTCCCAGGTTCCCCGCAGCCCTCGCTGCCGTCCGGGGAGCCCGAGTCCCCCCGCCTGACCCGGGGAGTTTCCCCTCCGTCCCCGGGCGAGGCTCGGGATCCTGGGCCACCATCTGATCCTCTTCCTACAGAGCCGGATCTGACGTCGGCTCCCCGGATGCCGGCGCCGACGCCGGTTCCGACGCCAGCCCCTCAGACGCCGGCGGGGGATATTCCTCTTCCATCGGGCACTCCACCCCATGGGCCTATCACAGTCGATCCGCCCGTGGAGTTCCGGCTGGGCCGTCTGCTCCGGCAGCTCCTCCGGTGCCTGGGTATCCGCCATCTTATCCGACGCCGGTTTTCCCAGGTCCTCAGTATCCTGCACCTCAGTACCTGGCGCCGACTCCACCGACGCCGCAATACGCAGCTCCGGTATTCCCGCAGCTGGGTTACGGATACTCTCCTTATGGATTTCATCCGTACAACTATCCCCCCCTCCTCCTCCACCACCCCCTAGGCTGCCGGTGGATCTCCAAGAGAGACTGGCCTCCTGGTGGGCTGAGGCCAAGGCTCAGCTCACCAAGGAAGTTGAGAGAGCCATCTTACGACGATGGTGCCGCCCCCGGCTCCCACATGCCCCAGATGGCACACTCCCTCTTCGCCTCCGGATTCCCGGGCTGTGCCCTCGGGATCCAGAGAGGGGCAGGACACGCGTCCGGGGATCCCCCTAAGGAACCCGTTCCTCCCCCTAGACGAGCCAGCTAGTCTTACTCTGCTTCGAATTCCTCTTCTTCTTCTCTCTCGGACTCCTCGGATGCCTCCGATGGGTGTTCCGAGAAAGACGACAAGCCGCGCTCTCCGTCCAGGCCCCGGCCGAGGACTCCGACGAAGTCTCCTCCGGAGGATCCTTCCTTCTTGGAGTTGCTCAGGAAGATCCAGGAAGTCCATCTGTGGCGTTCCTTAGAGCCAGATCCTCAGCAGGTTAAACTTGCCGAACATCTGGACTTGCCCCTTACGGCTCCTACTCTAGTGCCACCCTGGATCGAGCCTCACGCCCACCTTGTTTCCACTATTTGGAAACAACCGTCGGCTTAAGCCTCACTTCCTGGGAAGTCTAACAGGCTATATCAGGCTCCGGAGGGTGTAGACTTTTTAGACTCTCACCCCCCCATGCAGACTCAGTTGTGATTAGCGCCACTCATGGCCGGTCAGCACACCCGAAGCATTTGAGCTTGTCTCCCCCGGATAAGGAATCTCTCCTTCTGGATCAGTATGGAAGGAAGATCTATGCTTCTTCCACACTGGGGATTAGTGCCCTAAATTATGTAGCACATATGGGGGATTACCAGAAGGCTGTCCTTACCCAGGCAGAATCAAGAGTGACTCCTTGCTGACTCCCAAGTCAAGCAGGAGTTGGCAAACCTGGTCCGTTCTGCTCGTTGGCCAGTCGTCATATTCTGAGGGCGACCTCGATGCAGTGGACACCGCAGGGAGGCAGACTCTGCGTTCGCCGCGGAGTCTTGACATCATGCATGGCTCCATGTGTCAGGTCTGGTCCCGGAGGTGCAGTCAGCAATTCAAGAAGCACCTTTAGAGGTTCTGTGCTTTTGGAGGTGATGTCAAGGACATCATCACTGACTTGCAGGAAGGGCGCCCTTAAATCTGTTGATTCAATGTACTGTCCCATCCCTCTGGCGCCATCCCTTTCATGAGCCTGACCTCAAGTGAAACCTCAGGAAGCGACCGCCACTAACATCGGGCCCCCGCCCAAAAAGCAGTGGGTGCCCCAGCTGTGCGCTTCCTCACACTACCTGACTCCTTCCCTCCCACCGCCTCAGAGACCGGTGGAGGAGATTCTCCCTCCACCTTCGGGCTGGGAGAGGATAACATCGGATTCATGGGTGCTTCAGATCATAGCAGAGGGGCACTCTGTAGAGTTTCTGCAAAAACCTCCACGTCACCCCCCTCTGAACTCTTCTTACTCAAGGGACCATCTTCCTTTGGTCAAGGAAGAAATCTCTGCTCTCCTTACGAAACAGGCCATAGAGCCCGTCCCCCCCTCACCTTCACGGGACGGGTTACTTTTCCCATTTCTTCCTTGTACCAAAGAAGACTGGAGATCTCAGACCCATTCTCGATCTCAGCTCCCTGAACCTATATGTGGAATACAAGAGGTTCAGGATGCTCTCCCTTCAGACCCTCTTGCCCCTGCTCCGGCAAGGCCAATGGCTTTGTGCACTGGATATGCAGGATGTGTACCTGCACATCCCCATTCGCCCTTCGCACTGAAAGTACCTCAGGTTTGCGTTCCAGGAGGACCACTACCAATTCCGGGCACTCCCTTTTGGTCTTTCCTTGGCTCCCCGAGTCTTTACCAAATGCCTGGTGGTGGTAGCGGCCCACCTGCATACTTTGGGAGTTCAGGTTTTTCCCTACCCGGACGACTGGCTCCTGGCGGCCCCGTCCCGGGAGGAACTCCTGCATTTCCTCTCCCTCACCCAGCAGGTTTTCACTGGCCTGGGTATCACCATCAACCATTCCAAGTCTCACCTGGATCCTTCTCAGAGACTCCAGTTCATCGGGGCAATCCTCAATACGACATTGTGCAGGGTCTTCCTGCCTCCGGAAAGGGGGGCCTCCTTCCAGTCCCAGATTTCCCTTCTATCGGAATACAGGAGGGTTCCGGCGAGGTTGGTGCTCCGTCTCCTGGGGCTTATGGCGGCGGCCATCCCGACAGTTCAGTGCGCGCGCCTCCACGTGAGAATCTCTCAGTGGACTCTCCGCTCTCAGTGGGATCAACTGGTAGACGACCTAGATCATCTGGTACTGATCTCCTCGCCGATGATAAGAGACTTGCAATGGTGGATGGTTCGAGAGAACCTATTCTGAGGGGTCCCCTTTTTTTCCATCCCTCCCCGATCAGACTCTCTGACTGTGGGCGCTTCCAGGCGAGGTTGGGAGCCCATCTGGGTCCTCACCGAACCCAGGGCTTATGGTCAAAATTGAAGTTAGTTCTCTCATCAACGCTGTTTCTCAGCTTGAGCAGTGCTATATCTCTCAGGCCCTTCACCATTACATCCTTCCCGGTCACCTAGCTGTCCAAACAGACAACATGTGCGTGGTGTGGTACATCAACAAGCAGGGAGGGACTCTGTTCTACCCGCTGTGCAGGGAAGTGATGAGGGTTTGGGAATGGGCAATGCTTCACAACTTTCACCTCACGGCGATCCATGTTCCGGGAGTCGACAATGTCCTGGCAGACAGGCTAAGTCGTTCGTCGGCTCTGCCAGATGAGTGGGATTTGGACAAAAAAGTTCTAAAAAGCATCTTCCAGATTTGGGGGACTCCTCAGGTAGACCTGTTCGCTTCCTCCCAAAACGCAAAGCTTCCAACCTTTTGCTTGCTCGCTCCAGAGCGAGGCGCTTTCTGGAGCAACGCTCTATCTCTAAACTGGAAGGACAGATTCGTCTATGCTTTTCCCCCCAATTCCTCTGGTCCCTCATGTGTTGCAGAAACTTGCTTTGGAAGGAGTGAGAATGATTCTGATCGCTCCTTTCTGGCCCAGACAAATCTGGTACTCTCTTCTACAACAATACTCAGAGGTTCCTCCTATTCCTGTTCCTTTATCTCGAGGATTGCTGACCCAGGATCAGGGGACCCTGGTCCATCCGGGACTCAAGTCCGTTTAACTTCATGCATGGCTCCTGCAGACCTAGCCCAATCTGGCTTTGGCGTCTCTCCTAAGGTGGCCGAGATTCTGGTGGAGGCTAGAAAACCCTCCACTAGGTCCACCTATGCCATGAAATGGAAAGATTTTCCATCTGGACTCGTGCCAGGGCGTGGAGCCTCTTTCCTGTCCCAGACCGTTCTGCTTGATTACCACGTCATCTTTTGACCCGGGTCTCAGTCACTCCTCTTTGAAAGTCCATATGGCAGCTATTTCAGCCTACCATGTCCCTTTTACTGATAAGGCATTTGTCCAACTGGAGGTATCAAAAACTTTTCTCAGAGGGGTCCTTCATCTCAGGACCCCTGTCCGGACTCCAGCTCCCACTTGGGACTTAAACTTTGTCCTCGGGGAAACTTACCCTTCCTCCCTTTGAGCCTGCGGCTTCTGCAGACTTGAAGTTTTTGTCGTGGAAGACGCTCTTCTTGGTGGCCGTTACTTCTGCTTGCAGAATTTCCGACCTCCAGGCCCTGATGTGCAAAATCCCTTATCTGATTTTTCACAAAAGCGAGTAGCTCTTCGCATACGAATCCTAAGTTCCTCCGGGGTGGTAGCGGAATCTACCTTAAATCAGTCTATTGAATTACTTGCCTTTTCATGCAGTACTCAACCAAGGAGAATACTTGCTCCATACCATGGATGTTCACAGGATTCTGAGATACTACACCGATAGGGATGAAGGATCTCAGAAAGACTGATCAGTTGTTCGTCTCTTTTGCTCACAAAAGAGAAGGCAATGCTGTTTCTAAGCAATGCCTATCAAAATGGTTGGCCCATTGCATCACTTTCTGTTATGACAAGTACAAGAAGACCCTTCCGGGTCAAGTCAGAGGTCATTCCACTCGTGGAATAGCAGCCTCTGCGGCTTGTTTCAAGAATGTGTCTGCAGCAGACATCTGTGCTGCCGCCACTTGGACTTCTATCCATACCTTTACTAAACATTACAGTTTGGACATTGCCTCCTGCCGTAGAGCAGGCTTCGGGTCAGCGGTCTTGCAAGGCCTCCTTTCTTGAGGCTTGCAAGATTTCTTTTGCTGCTTCTTGGAGTAGTTCCTCCTCTCGGTGCCTTTCATTTGTTCCAGACTGCTTGGGATTCTGTCCTATATGTAATTACCTACTGCAAGAGCCCTCTCGAAGTAAGATAGTACAGTTACGTAAGAACTTTCCGTAACAGTAGATCTTCGAGAGAGACTCTTGCAGTAGGTAATACCTTCCCGCCCTCCATCCACCTAGGCTTTTTTTGCTCCTTTTCCATTGAGGAAATATCTGCTTCTTCTCGTCCGGGCCTTCTGGGCCTGTGCGGGGAAAGAACTGGAAGGCGGGTGTCGGGGACCGCCCCTTTATACTGATGTTGTCTGACGCCGGTCACCTGACGTGGGGGCGGTCCCCGCCAGGGACTGCTAGCTAGAAATTTTTTCATGGGGTCCTGCTGCTGGCCGGCGTCAGTCCTATATGTAATTACCTACTGCAAGAGCCTCTCTCAAAGATCTACTGTTACGGTAAGTTCTTGCGTAACTGTACTTTCTCTGGGTCTCTAGAAAAGCCTCTACCAGGAAGACCTACACATCTCAGTAGGTAAGGGGCTCATCCCTGGCTTCAAATACGGTATTCAGGAAGTTTTTCAAAGGGCTGTTGCACTTGCATCCCCCAACTCCAGCCTGGGATGTCAACAAATGCATTGCCCAGCTCATACAGCCACCTTTTGAGCCCATGTCTTCAGCAGAGCTCAAGTATGTGACTTGGAAAACAGAGTTCCTGGTAGCAGTCACCTCAGCCAGAAGGATCAGTGAGCCCCAGGCCTTGTCCACAGAGCCTAACTATATCTCAGTCCATAAATCAAACAAAATCACAGTACCATTACTTCCCTACTAGACTACACGGACTATGCACATAAGGCCCTGGATGAAGGCAGACTGGTGGGGTCTGTCTTTGTTGACCTCACCAAAGCCACAGTCGGCCACCCCCTGTTACTGACCCAACTGTAAAACATCGATGTGGCGCCCAATGCCCTTTGCTGGTTCCAAAACTACCTAATGAGAAATCAGTGTGTCAAAATTGGGCAAACAGTATCCAGTGCAAGAGAGGTATCATTAGGGGTACCCCAGGGATCAATACTGGAGCCCCTACTCTTTAGCCTTTTCTTAAATGACCTTCCCACAGCCTGCAAAACCAAACTCTACTTATGCAGACTATGCTGTGCTCCTGAGCAGCAGCACGTCTCAGGCTGCTGTACAATCTGAACTGCAGACCTCCTTCAAACTCGAGGACTGGTTCTGTAGTCATAAATTGCTACTAAACTACAAGAAGACCAAGGCCATGCTCATATCCAGTCCCCACAACAAAAATAAGCACCACCCTTTCATCATCTCCAATTCATGCAGTGAGCCACTGGAAAAAGTCCACTTGTTCAAGTATCTGGGGTCATACCTCTTAGTCCACAATTCCATTATATCTACTATTGACTGCGGACTAGTGGTCTACAGGGCGGCAACGGATACAGCACTTGAGGGCTCAGACTGCGCTCAATAAAGCCTGCAGACTCACTGTGAGTACTGAGCGTGGCACTCACACCTGTACTCTGTACGAATGCACAGATTTGCTGTCATTAAGAAACGGGGTCAAATTCCAGACTTGCGTCCTAGGGAAGAAGGCTCTATTGGGTAAAACATCACCTTGTGTAGGCAGTTTGATCAAGGCAGCCAACTTGTTGCAGGTCACCAGGGGGAGAATTAGAGGGGCCTTGGCTATCCCCTTCCGTCGCACCTCGCTTGAGCAACGCGCATTTGCCTACTCATCCCCCTGTGGATGAATGAACTCCCCGAGCACCTCTTGGCCACCAGTTGTTTGGCCCAATTCAAAACTGACCTCAAGCAGCACCTAGTAACACTCTCTAAGTGCACCTACACTTAGGTCCAGCCACACTTGCCCTGTCTGCCCCCCAGCAAGCACTAGGCAGGCCTCAGGTATCCCCTTCCTCTGTTCCTTCTCATGACTTGCCTCATCAATCAGTTCGGATCATGCCACCCCATCCCCCCCCCATGTACTCCCAGTCCCATGAGCTTCTCTAACAGTCATTACTAATGCAAGGTGCCTTACCATGCCCCCTTGCACCCCACCATTTACTCTGGCATGTCTTCTCCGCATAGCCTCCCCTCACCCCCCATTTCTCCCTAAATCTTATTGCCCTTCTTCCCCCACCCTTCACCTCCACCGCAGTACCTACCTCTCTCTCGTTCCTCCTTTCTTCACCCCATTACCAGCTATCCCCATCCCTCTGAACTACTTACAAGGCACTGTGTGGCTGCTTATCCCTTCCCCCTATATAAAGGTTTTTTCTTGTTATTTTAACTTGTTCTTAAAACAACATGGAGTCTTGCTGTATTCTGACATATGCAGTTAGCCCCAGCACTTGAACTGCCTCGGAGAGGAAAGAGTTAACTCTGTGCAGACACATAGAATGTTGAACTCTAGCTCGGTTTTCAAACCTCTGTCTGGGGTACTTCCCAGTGTAACTTTCAGATTCTTTACTCCACCTAACAGCGAGGTCACTCCGGAGAGTCCTCTGCTTGGTTCGGTATAGTTTAAAAAGCGTTCAGTTTCAACCCTTCTATTTGTTGTTTTTTTGGATTTCCAGCCCCTGTCTATGGTACAGGTAGTGTAGTAGATAGGCAGTGACTGTTTTATTTTGGTAAAAGTGTGGAAATTGTTCTTTTCTTCGGTTTCTTATTGGTCGGTCCGGTTAGGAACCAACCTTACTTCTACTTTGTTTAAAAATTGAATTTTTCTGGGATTAGAGTGGTGTTCCGATACCAATCGGTTTCAAAACAGGCCTTTTCTGGTTCTTTTTCAAAACCCATGACATGGTTTGTAACCGATCAGTTATTTATTACCTGGCTTGAAAGCTGCTATAGGGTAATTTAGTAGGTTGGCTATGTCTGAGAAACCCAAGAAGAAAACCTGCACCACTGGGTTTCAACACTGTACTGAGTGTGGGGAGGCCTTTGCCAAGGCCGATTCCCACCTCATCTGTGTTTATTGTCTGGGGTTTGACCACCTCAAGTCAGACTGTCAAATTTGCAAAAACTTTCCCAAGTAGGCTGAAGGAAAGGGAGGCCGAGAAGTCCATAGATCCAGATGGCCAGCCCGGTTCGGTTGCGGCCGAACCTGAGGGGGTGCCTACTGACCTAGGTGATATCTCCTCGGGCAAAAGGAGAGCAGATTCTGAGGGTCTGGTTCCGTCAAAAAGGAAACTAAAGTCTGCTGGTTTGGATCCAGTACCACATACTCCAACTGCGGATGAGATAGCCAAAGCGATTAGCATTATTAAATAGCTTCACCCTGTTTCGTCCGAACTGGTATCGCCGGTTATTCGGTCGGTTCGGTCGGATCCGTCTCCTTCGGATTATGATCTAGATGCTTTTTATGAGGAGTGGGAGGGATACGAAGACTATCCAGATGATGAAGACGAAGATGACGACCTGGGGGGGTCTGGATGTGTCCATTAAACCAGACATCTCCCCAGACAGACCCTCTAATGTCTCCCCTCCCAGGCTTTCTGAGTCCCCTTCACACTTCTTGTTCTACAAGAAGGTGGCCTAAACCCTCCAGCTCCCTATGGTTGGAGCTGCTGAGGAGGAGGAAGAGCCTGATTTTTGTGGAAATGATGGACATCCCAGAGTCCAAAAGATTGTCTATCCCTCTTCATAAGTTCTTGGGGAAACGAACACAAAAGATTTTACAAACTCCTAACTCATTACCTCCTATGAATAAGAGGTGTATATTAACATACTAACATGACAGCAGAATTGGCCTATCGGTCTTTTGTGTCTGCTCATTTGGTCAGCCCCCACCCTAGGAGCTGACCTTGTTGCACCCCTCTCCCTCTCTGGCTTCTCCCTTACCAGTCCCAGATATTCTCGCTACATTGGATTTTGCTTCCAGAACCCTTCCCCTGTACCTATCCCACCCCCTCTTAAAACCCCTCCACCGTCTCTGCCTCCACCAGCCCCTGGACAGCGCATTCCATGGCTCCACCACCCTCTCAGTGAAGTAGCACTCTCCCTGAACTCCCAGCTTCCACCCATGCCTCAGTTGTCTCCTCCTTCCTTCTCGGAGCACCCTGACTGTCCTCCCCTGTTTACCCCCTTCATGTACCTGAAGATCTCTATCACATCCCCCTGGTCCCTTTTCTCTTCCAATGTGTACATATTTAGCTCTTCGAGCCTCTCCCCATAGGTCCTTTCTCCCATGCCCTGAATCATTTTGGTTGTCCTCCTCTGGACCCTCTCCAAGAGTTCAGTGTCCCTCTTTAAGTATGTCCTCCAAAACTGCACGCAGTACTCGAGGCGTGGCCTCACCAAGCAGTTATACAGTGGGAGTATCACTTCCCTCCTTCTGGAGGTGATCCCCCTAGCGATGCATCCCAGCATCCTGTTGGCATTTGCCGCTGCCCTCCTACAAGTCTCGGAGTTGTTCATCATGACATCCACCACCACCCCCAGGTCCCTCTCAGCCGTTGACACTTGTAGCATCCCCCCGCCCAGGGTATACACTTGGCCCAGGTTTCTGGCTCCCAGGTGCAGTACCTTGCATTTTCTTGCATTGAACCTCAGCTTCCACTTTCTAGACCACCTTTCCAGAGCCTCCGGGTCCCCCTGTAGGGCCACCCTTCCCTCCTCCCCATCCACCACCACCCGCAGTTTCAAGTCATCCGCAAAGAGACTCGTCTCACTCGTGATACCCTTCCTTATGTTAGAGACATAGGCATTGAACAGGAGGGGCCCAAGGACCGATCCCTGAGGGACCCCACTAATGACCCTCCTTGGGGATGAGACTATACCGCCAACCACAACCCTCTAGATCTGGTCCTGAAGCCAGTTTCCTATCCATCTGATCATCTGGTTCCCCACCCCCATTTCTCCCAGCTTATCCAACAGGCTCCCGTGAGGAACAGAGTCAAATGCCTTGCTGAAGTCAAGAAAGAGGACATCCACTGGTCTGCCCAGGTCCAAGGCAGTCATCACCCAGTCATAGAACTCCACAAGGTTTGTCTGACACAATTTCCCCAGGACAAATCCATGCTGTCTATTGTCCAGGCACCCCAGCTTTTCCAGGTCCCCCCCTTAGTCTCTCCATGACAATTTCCTCCATCACCTTGCCCACCACTGATGTCAGGCTGACGGGCCTGTAGTTCCCTGCCACCTCCCTTGATCCCCCCCCTTGTGAATAGGCACTATATGCGCCACCATCCAGTTCTGGGGCACCTACCCTGTCCTCGGAGAGATGCTGAAGAGCTTTGCCAGGGGTTTCGCCAGGACATCCATCAGTTCCTTCAGTACTCTGAGATGCAACTTATCTGGCCCCGGTGCTTTCTCCATCTTAAGATGCCTGAGGGCTTCCCTCACTCTCTCTGCTGTGATTTCCACCTCTGATACCTCGTCCCCCTGCTTTGCCTTCCCCCCACCTGCCAGTGATGCCCCCCCTCCTCGGCCTCGCCGATCGGTACTGGGCCCTCCTCAGTTTCACTCTCCTCCCATGTATGATGCTACCCCCATTTTCCTCTTGGTGAAAAGTGAGGTGAAGTACCCATTTGTACTCAGCCTGCTCCTGGGTCTTGTGCCCATCCTTCCCCTGATCTAATCCTGCTAATCAGCCCCTTCACCCTTCGCTTTTCCCCCAATGTATCTAAAGAACCCTTGTTCTCTCCCAATTTCCCTGGCCAGTGTTCTTCTTCCTGCCTCGAGCCACCCTATGGCCCTTCTGGCCATCAGCTCTGCATCTCTTGATCCCTTCACCCTTGAGCACTTTGAATTGTCTATAAGCCCCTTCTTTCCCTCACCACCTCCTGAACCTCCCTGGTCCACCCAGCAGCTTTTCGGCCCTACCAGTATTGCCTTTACTCTAGCGCAGGTGCTGGTAGCATCCTGCACCCCTCCTGATGATTTCCCACCTACTGTCAGCATCCATGTCTGGCTCAATCCCATCCAAGTGCTCCTTAAGGATCCTTCCCATTTCCATGAAATCCACCCCCTGAAGTCAATTACCTCCATCTTTGTGCAGTCTTCTACCCCTCCTAGGTTCAGGCAGAACCAGACCGTGACATGGTCACTCCCCACCAATGGGTCCCTTACCTCCAGGCGCCCAATCTGGTAACTGTCTGCCAGGACCACATCCAGTATCCGTGACTCCTGGTTTGGGTCCCCCACCTGCTGAGTTAGGGACGTGTCCTGAAAGACATCCAACAACCTTTGTTCCCTGGCCACCGAGGATGTCATAGTCTGCCAGTCTGTTCCTGGCATGTTTAAGTCCCCCAACACCACCACCTTTCCCCTGCCCAATCTGCAGTGTCTCCCAACATCTGCCACCAGACTCTACTCCAGCTTCTCCGCCAGTGCAAGGGGTCTGTACACCACTCCTATTTTTATTCTCTTGTCCCCCCTCCCTTGTTATCAAGGTGACCCAAATTGCCTCCACAGTTCCCTCCGCCTCCTCCACTCCTCCTATGGCAATGCAGTTTTTGACTATTATTGCTACCCCTCCTCCCCTTCCCTCCCCCCATCCTTCCTGAACATGGTGCAACTCTCCAGGTTCAGGTCCCAGTCGTGCCCTGCAGTGGCCCAGGTTTCAGTGACCACTGCCACATCCACCTCTCCCTCAGTTAGCATCGCCTGGAGCTCAGGCATTTTATTGCCCAAGCTCCTGGCATTTAGCAGGACTACCTTCCACCCTTTCCCTATACTTCCATTTTCCCTGCTCGTGTTCCCATGGGGATTCTGTCCCGGATTCCTCCAGCTCCTTAGGGGAGTGGAGACAGAGTCCCTCCTTTATCGGACCCCCCTCGACAGCCTTTTCTCCCATCCCTCCCCCTTCACAAGTTTTTAAACCCCACCTTTCACTAATGAACTCTCTGTTTTCAACTTAAGGATTTCCTTCCCCTCCAAATTGAGATGGAGCCTATCTCTAGCTTACAGCCCCTTATCCTCCCAGGTCTCCCCCCAGTCCCCCATCATCCCATACCCTCTGGCCCCACACCACTCCCTGAGCCAATGGTTTATCTCCCTAATCTTCTTTTTGTGCTCCCCACTAGCCCTTGGCACTGGCAGGATTTCCGAGAAGGAAATCGCACATCCTATGTCATGACAGACCCTGGCAAGCTCCCTGAACCTTGCCTGTATCTCTAGCTCGCTGTTACCCTCAATGTCATTGGTACCCAGGTGGACCAGTATGTCTGGGGAACCGCTAATCCTTGCCAGCTGATATTCCTCATGCTTGGCCCTGTGCACCATTAGTCCAGGGAAGCATTTAATTCTAACTGGGCAGGCTTCCTTCCCCATCCCATTTGATACCCGATCATGAAATCACCCAACAGGAGCACTCTGACCACTCCTTCCTCCAGTTCTCCCTTCCATGTTCCTTATCCTTTCTCACCGCCCCTGCCCCCAGCTGGCCTTGCCCCAATCTGGGCGCTATATGCGCCCCCTCCTTACTACCCTGGCCTCCTCCTCCCTCGATCTTATGCCTCCCTACTCCTGAGTATTCTTCTGTACTCCTACCCCCCAAGTCACTGCTCACGACTGGTTCCCCCATCTGCTAAACTAGCCTGGCGCTCAGCCCTCCATGCCTGTCATGCTCCCTTGGCCCAAATCCTCAGCTCCCCTACTGTATCCTCCATGTACTTCTGGTCCTTCTCTGCCCTTTCCTCTCAACTGGTCCTTCTGCTTGTGCTTTCTCCTCTACCCCTCCTCCAATCCCCTGCTCCCCTGTTTTCCGCATTCCAAGTTCCCCTGTTCCTCCCATGCTATCTGGCGCCCAGCTCCTGCCCCCACTCCCTTTCCATCTCTAACTGTCCTCTCATGGCTAAGGCCACTCCCCACCCCATCCTCAAGCAGAAGAAGAGAATTAAAGTGGTTACTGAGCTTAAGGTCTAATCCACCTCCCACCTTGCTGCTTCCTTCTGTCCAGCCCCAGCCATCTGCCTACTTCCCTGAGAATGTCCTCCCTTTGGACCCCCAACCCCGTGAGGGTCGCCAGATACCTGCCTGCTTCCTAGGTAGTGTCCTCCTTTTGGGCCCCCTCTGTCAGGGTGCCTATGTGACCCCAGAGTACTCTTCTGCACTCCTTTCCCTATGCCTCCGCCTTTAGTGGTTGGTGCAACCTTGTGGGAGAGCCCCTGCCCTATTCCCCAACCATACTTCCCCCTAGGTGCCTCCTTGTTTTCAGGTTCAGGTAAGGAGTTCCTTTGTACTCATAGCAGCCATGTTGGGGTAGTGCAGGCTGCGGCCTGTGACAGGGCTAACATTCCTTTGGCTTCAAACCCCCGGACAAGGACTCCAGGAAAGTTGATGTACATACAAAAACAATATTTGCATCCTGTTTGGGACTCCAGGCAGGCAAACTATGTGCCTACACAGCCAGGTACCAGAAGTCCAGGTGGATACTGTTCTGGAATTGGCTAAACAGGCCTCCCACCAGCTAGCCAAGGAGCTGGAGGAGGAGGAGGAGGAGGTGGCTGCGGATGGAATTGAGACATCTAATGTACAATTTCACGGTGCTGTGGACTCCAGTTATGTGGCATCAAAAGTCATAGCTACATCTGTGTCTCTCAGAAGACATGCTTGGCTCAGATGTACTAGCCTATCACAGGATACCCAGACTAAGGCTATGGATTTTCCTGTAGTTAATATCTCTCTGTTTGGGGAGCAGACAGAGGCTTACATGAAGAAAATGGATGAATACAGGACCACTTACAGGAGTGCACAGGCCTACAAAAGGCAAGCCACTCCACAAAAGCAGCAGTCCAGGGACAGGGGCAGGCCCTTTCACAGGCCTTTTTACCAAGCCCAGGCCTCCTCTCCTTTCCCACAGAGGGTTTTTTCCCCAAGGGAGGGGCAGGAGGGGGATGAGCAGGGCTGCTTCCTTCTCCCAGTCTAAGGCTCCTGCCAAGCAGACACCCTGAGGTGTCAGCCTGGGTCGACTCCCCAATCCCAGTAGGAAGCAGACTGGCTTACTACTTTCAGGCCTGGAAGTCTGTGACCTCAGACAAGTGGGTCCTGGAATTAGTAATCCAGGGACTGGCCCTCGGCTTCAGAAGGTTCCCAAAAAGGAGGGCCAGGTCTTTTCCACCTGCATCAATCTCAGAAACCCTTGCCCTAGAGGCAGAGATTTCCTCTCTCCTGGCTCTCAGAGCTGTAGGGAAGGTTCCTACTCAACACAGGGGAAAGGACCTGTATTCCAGGTACTTTCTTACCCCCAAAGAAATGGGAGTGGTGACCTATCCTGGACCCAAGGTATTTGTACAAACACATTTCAAAACCCAAATCCAAAATGGTAACTCTGGGAATAATTCCCCCTCTTTAAGGCCAGGGAATTGGCTAGCATCCCTGGACCTCAAGGATGCCTACTTCCATATCCCTGTCAGGTGCTCCCACAGAAAATACCTCGGGTTCGAGTTGCCTTCAGGCCATTATCAGTTCAGGGCCATGCCATTCGGCCTAACATCAGCTCCAAGGTTGTTCACAAAGTGCCTTGCAGTAGTGGTGGCTTACCTCAGAAGACAGGGTATCACCATTTTTCCATATCTGGACGACTGGCTAATCGTAGGTCAGTCATCAGACCAGATCAGGTCAGCTTTGCAAACCACCCGAGACTTGCTCAGTTGTCTGGGGTTTTTTAATCTTCCAAAATCTGTCCTCGAACCGGTACAACTTCTCATCTTCATAGGGATCGAATTGGATACTATCCAAGTAAAAGCTTTCCTTCCCTGGCAAGGGTGAAGGCCCTAGTAGATCTTGCTTCCTCTTTTTGACCTCAGGTTTCTCGTGCAGCAAGACAGTTCCTCCAACTCCTGGGCCACATGGCAGCCTCCACTGCAGATTTTCAGATGAGGGACATTCAGTTCCACCTAAGGTTCTTTTGGTCACAGAGAAAGGAGACTCTCACCAAACTGATTCCAGTAACTCAGACTCTGGTCCAAGCTCTCCAGTGGTGGCTGGACTAGAACAACTTCAGACAAGGAGTTCCATTTCTCCCTCAAGTCCCATCAGTTGTTCTAAGTATGGATGCTTCACTCCTAGATTGGGGAGCCCACCTGGGAGCCCTGACAGCTCAAGGGGTCTGGTCTCCACAGGAGTCTCTCCTTCATATCAATCTCCTGGAACTCAGGGCAGTTTTCCTAGCCCTTCAGAGCTTCTCAGATTCAGTCAAGGGCAAGGTGGTCCAAGTCAGAACAGACATCACCACCACAGTTGTGGTACATCAACAAGCAGGGAGGCACTCTGTCCACGGCCTTGTGCACAGAAACCATGAAGCTGTGGTCTCTGGCTTATTCTCTTCAGACTTTCCTGGTAGCAGTTCACCTTCCAGGAAAGGACAGTGTACTAGCAGATGCACTGAGCAGAATTTCACAGGGACATCACGAATGGTCCTTGGATCCTCACATCCTGAAGGTCATCTTCTCCAGGTGGGGCACTCCAGAGATGGATCTCTTTGCAGCACCGGACAATCATCAACTTCCTCTGTTTTGTTGCAGACCTTCAGTCCTGGGGACGTACCCTGGATGCTTCCATTTTGGACTGGAAGGCAGGCTTTCATGCCTTCCTCCCTCTTCTGATGTTTTGACTGCAAGGGCAGGCTCTTCATGCCTTCCCTCCCTTTCCTCTGATGTTCAGAACTCAGCCCTGCACAGTGATACTAGTGGCTCCAGATTGGGCCAGACAGCCTTGGTATCCTCTACTGCTGTCCTTGACAGTGTCATGTCCCCTGTCTCTTCCCAGGAAATACAATCTCCTGTCGTCCTCCCAGGGGCGGATCTGGTACCCCAGTCGTCCTCACTCCTGAGACTATCCACTCATCACTAGGCGCGGAGGTCGACACTTCCCCCTCAAAGGCCTCCCGCATCTCATCTTCTCCTAAGAGACTTGGGCTAGCCTCCCCCTTCCAGAGGTCTACTGATGCTTTATCCGAACTTTCCTTCTGGGATCCAGCATCCGAAACTTCAACTTCTGGTTCCGTCTCTAACAATGCACCCTCTAGCTTTGTGCCACACTCCCCCGAGGCCTTCCTCCACAGGCTCCACCTGATGCTGTGTGCTGCCAACTGCAGATTCCTGAACCTTTGTCCATGTGGGAGCCAAACGAATTTGAGGCGCTTTATACAAGCCATATTTTTCTAGGCATCCAGCACAGTGAGGTATCATGAAGATGTCCCTTCCAGCTCTCAAGCATATTTGACACACATGCACTGGAAAACCAGGAATCGCCACATGAGGAGGCAGTTGTCCTCCATAGCACCACTTTTAAATATCCCTCAAGTCTATTTACTGCTGCTGTATCTGCAACCCAGGCATGATCCGGGTAATGAGGTGGTCCTGAGGCCATAACTGCAGAAAAACAAACAAAAGCTCACTGTAACTGAAAGTCCCACTTTATTGAACACCTTCTTTACTTTTAAAATGGCTCCTCTGCTGCTGTGTTTACTTTACTACCCCACCCTTTAATGGTGGCGGCAGCACTCCTGTGCATCAACATTCAGAAATTGGGTCAAGCCACTGCACACCCGATTTACACACACTACTGATAACTTTTGCTCAGACTGCACAAACTTGCACTGTTCTTGTTTTAAACACATTTACATGATTTTCCACAGGCTTTTTACATGCTGGAAACATTTCTTTGACTCACGGTCCCTTAAAGCTTCAGGTTTTCAAGCACAGGATTGCCTGTAAAACTAGTGCTACACATCTGGCTACAACTAACCGTCTCTCTCTGGCTTTAAACTTTAAACTGAGGCTGACTCATTACTGTGCACACAGTCAGTGGCTTAACAGACTTGCACTTGCTGGCAGGACTTGACACAGTCGTTACTTACAAAGCGACTACACTGCTGCACACACATTTAAATGGCTTTTGCAGAAAATCACTGTTTGAGCAATTTCACTGTTCGTACTTTCTGTTATCAGTAGCAGTTTGCTGCGATGGGGAAAAATGGCCTGCAGCCAGTTCTTGGAGGCCTCAGAACAGAAACGGGCAGGCAGTCCTGCCGATTGTCTCCTCGACCACCACTCTTGCTATTCAGACAATCGAAACGCGGGTTGAGCCCAATTTTAAACAAGCAAGTCTATTTTAAGAAGGTTTACAGTGTTTTTAACACTCCGCGACGCACCTCCACAAGCCAGTACACGCACTCCACTCACACTCCCTCTCGAATGCTGGGGCAGTCACTGTAGAGCTGGCTGAGGGGCGGGACTGACTGCAGCCTCGCCAATCACACAACGCCATGCAAATGAGCCTCTTCTTCCTCGCAAGTGCTCTTCTCCTCATGGCGATCGTCGAGCAGGCAAATTTAAACTGCAGAAAGCATTCTCTCAACTGACTCCAATGGAGCCCATTTCAGCCATTTAACATAGCCATTTACACTGCAAGTCTCTCAGTTCATTTAAAAGTATTTCCAACGTCCAGGGCACAATTTTCCTGTTGCTACCCCTAGTCTTCCACACTTTTCTTTACCACAGTTCTTTTTAAAAGCAGGCAAAACGCTGTAAACAATTGATGCAGGACAAGGCTACACTCTTTGGCTTTACTGCTCCTTGGTAAGCAGTTGGCATTTTAAACAGCAGCATAAGATCCACAGCACACAGCGACACACTAATTAATTTGCTTCAGCTTTTTGGGCTACCCACTGCCAGATAGCCAAAATGCTAGCCCCTTGCCTGAGCACCTTCCTTCCCAGAATTAAAATCCAAAGTGGTGCCTCCATTTTTGTAAACCCTCACCCCTGCCTTTTTGCAAAATCGACAGGTGGCATGCTGTTGAAGCTGACAACAGTACCTGGTGGGGACTGGGTTCGGGGAGGATGAGGTTACTCAGCACAGGGGGCCTAGGTTTGGCTACTCTGCACAGGGGCACCCAAGTAAATCCGAACACAGGAAGCAATAACTGTAATGTCCAGAACCAGGAATGGGATTCTACAGTGTGGCTTTTATTCACATCCAAGCTGAACAAACAAAGCATAGATGGACCCCCACGGGACTACATTCCTGGTAATGCAGATTAGAGACAACAGAACACTTTCAGTATTCCAGCCCTCGGGCTCTGAACCCACCAGGCACACAGCCCGGACTTGCATACAGCTTTGGGTACACAGCCCGACTTGTACACTACTTGGGTTTTCCCCACTGGCCCGGCTCTCCCGCCGGCCACTTGATCCGCCGTCCATTTTGGGAAATGAACCAGTTTTCCTGTTGTGGCTCCCCAAACCACCTTAGAGACTTCGACTCCTAGAGGGAATTTTCCTTCCAATTCCATGTCTGGGTACTTCCCTCATCACTGGCCAAGTGCATGAGGCAAAGTAGAAATCCACAGAGCAGATCCGTAGAGGTGGACCTGGTCACTAAAGATCAGGGGTCTCCCTCCTCCAGCTCCCACAGTCCATACCCAGCCATTTCTCTGGAAACTAAACAGCTCTTTTCTGAAAGCTTGGCAATGTAGATTACTGGGTAGACGTATGTCACATCTCCTGTACATGTCTTGACTTCTCATGTGTGCGGGACTTGAACATACTTTTAACTTTTGGCTAAGCCTATTACTCTAGGCCTCCCACTATTCCAGTAGTCCAATCCCCACTATCACACAAGTCCCAGGGTGAAAACATAGGCCCTTTAGAAAGAGCAGAAACTCACCCTCTGGTTGCAGGTGCCCCACAGGCGATTCACGAATTTTCTTTTTGTTTCCCAAAACTCTTGAACAAATAAGGCAGCTTCTCCACTAGCAGAAAAAAACCAGGGGGTTGCCCCTGGAATATGCAGGACAACCTTTCCTGCCCCATCCCCTGAGGGATGGGGCACTGAGACCCGAATCAGCGGTCTCCACCACTTTAAAAACTATCTTCTGTGTGTCTCTTTTGGTGGAGAAACACACTTTTTTCTGAATGCAGTCCTATGTCAGGGCTGAGGCTCCACGAGCCTACACAGAGCTGCTGTGCTTCTCTCTCAGCAAGCTCCAAACTCCAGCTAACCACTGACTACTGTTCAAACCTCCCAACATTCTGTTCCAACTCCCTGCTGCAGAGTCCATTGTGGCTCATGCAGCTGCGACAGTTCTATGGTGATGTCATCCCTCAGTCTCAGCTGAGACTGAGAACAGAGTGAGACAGTGTGAAATCCATTTAACTGGAGTTTCACAAGCTGCCTTACCTGCCTACCACTAGGTCTTACTGGGATTCTAGTAACCCCGGGTAACAAGGGGGTTACAGTAATAATACAAATAAAGTGAGACACAATAATACAGTATATACAGAGTATCAGCAGGTAGCATTGATAGTATATGTTTGGAACAGAAGATACAGCTAGTTTTGGGTAGGACATAATTTATCATAAAAGTAAAGAAATATACATATCAGGTGCACTGAACACAAATAAAACCTAATATAAAAAGATATATAGTGATATGGTATGGAGAATTTAGTGCTGGAACCAGGGTCAAAGGAATGTGGAAGGGACAGATATGGGGGTAGAAAAAGGGGAGAGGGAAGAGTCGATTATAGATGTGATCAGTCTTTTAACAGTAGTAATTAGAGTGTACTTGGACTTATAGGAGTCACTATTTAGGGTAGACAAGCACAGGAGTCCTTATTATGATGTAGATATAGAGATTTAAAAGCTGCTAGGCTGATGGGGGGAGTTAATTTCAAAGTTTTTTGCAGCTTGTTCCACAGTTGAGGGAGCACAAAGCTGATGGCTGCTCTGCCAGTGTGAGATTTTACTTTGTAAACATAAAGGTAGAAGTATGAGGTGCTTCTCAGGGTATTCTTCCCCAGAGTGCACAAAGGTAAACAGACAGAGATGCACTGAGGCAGTTTGAGATTGCTTTGTATGTCCAAACCGCAACATTTGTTTGCCATCTGTAAGCAAGGGATGACCATCCCACTGCCGTGTACAATGCACAGTGGTGGGTTGAGTATGGAAGACCCATGATAAATCTTATGGCTCTGTGATAAAGCGTATCGAGTTTGGCTAGGATACCTGCAGGTCCTTGACTATATAGAAAGTCTGCGTAATCCAATAGGGAAAGAAAGGTAGTTTGAACCAGTTTCAGTTTAGTGTCTCTTGTGAGGAGATTATTAATCCTAAAGAACAGACCAAGTCTTTATCTAAGTCTGTGGTCTAACCAGACCCCCAGGTACTTGAACTTTGGTACGTAGTCCAACTGCTCACTTAGAATGGTAGTGATCTGTGGGAGTGTCCCAGCAATTGCAGGATTTATTGCATTTTGAAGGGGCGAGAGGAACATTGCTTTGTTTTTTTTTTTTTTTTGCATTTAAGAGTAGTTTCTGGTTTATAAGCTGATGTTGCAGCAGATTAAATTCATTTTGAAAGGCTTTACAGACTGCTTCAGGTGTGGGGCTACTAGCATAGAGTACCATATCATCCGCGAATAGGTGTATTTATGCTTCTTTGATGGGGGCATCTATGTTGTTAATATAAATGGTGAAGAGCAAGGGACCAAGAATGGAGTCTTGCGGTACACCCCTCAATAGGGGTTTTGGTGGAGAAACTTCCCCTTCTGCCTTTACTTGTTGAAGTCATTCTGAGAGGTAGTTGGAGAACCATTTAAGGGATAGGGAATCCAAACCAGTGTTCCGGAGGGATGACAGAAGCAGTCTGTGATCAACAGTATTGAACGCCTTGCTTAGGTTCAAGAAAATTGCGCAGTTTTTTTTTTTGTCTAATTCAAGCTGCCAGTCGTTTGTCACCTTGGCTAGAGCAGAGATTGTACTGTGCTGTGCTCTAAAACCAGACTGTAATGGGTGGAGCAATTTTTCTGATTCCAGGTACTTCCGAAACTGGGAGTTCAGTATTTTCTCCAGCATCTTTGACAGGATTGGAAGTAGGGAGATTGGCTTGTAGTTATTGAGGTCACTAGGATCTCCTGACTTAAACAAAGAGACCACAAGTGCATTTTTCCAAATGGGCGGTAGGTCACCCTGGGACATGGATAAGTTGAAGAGATGAGTAATTGGGACTGCAAGGACACGGTAGCCAACCTTTAAGAAGTACGGGTCAATGAGGTCGGCCCCAGCACTTTTCCTAGTGTCCACCTGAAGGAGAAGATCTTCGACTTCTTTCAGGGAGGTAGGCTGTAGAGAGAAGGATGGACTGGGGATGGGTTTTTCTTGTGTATCCAATCTAAGTTGTTGGCGGAGGATATTCGCGGGAGAGGAGTCAAAGGCTATCCCTGCAGTGGCAAAATGATTATTGAGAGCATCGAGGATAGATGGTCTTTGGAGATGACAGTATTGTCTATCAGTAATTTAGTAGGTAGGGAATTTACAGTGGTGTGACCTTCAGTGTCTTTGATAGTTCTCCAGAATTTGGAGGCATTTCTTGAGGAGCTCTCCAGCTGAGAGCGGTAGAAATTAGCTGTGGTTTCTCTGACCATTTTGGTGCAGAGGTTTGTCGCCCTTCGGAAAGAATTCCAGTCATTTATTAAATTAGTTTTCCTAGCAGTTCTCCAGAGTACATCCCTAGTCCGCAGAGCATCTTTTAGGTCTTCTGTAAACCACCGACAGGATTTGTTTCTGGCTTGAACTTTTACTATGGGAGCATACTTGTTGAGAGCTCCTAGCACAATTTCTGAGAAAATATCATAAGCTGTAGTCAGGGACTTGGCTAGATAGAAGTTCTGTCATCGCATGGAGTCTCTTAGGTCTGATATATACCCATGGAGATCAAAGTTGCATATGCACCTTTTAAAGGAGAATTTTGGTGCAGTTGTGGATTTAAGAGTGGATCTTACATGTGCGTTGAAGCAATGGTCACTAATATCAGAGAAGAAGATGCCAGCATGGGAGAATAAATGGGGTTTATTATCTAAAATGATATCCAAGAGAGTACTGTTATTAGGGTTGAGCTTGTTAGGACGAGTAGATTCGTTTATTAGCTGTGACAACCCAAAGGAGTCACAGAACATTTTAAGTGTGGTGGATGCACTGGAGAGCCAGTCTAAGTTGAAGTCCCCTAGTATGATGCACTCTGAAGATGCCGAACCCAGGATGTTTCAGAGATGTTTTAACAACTGTAGTCCAGCTGATGGGGGGTCTGTAGCATCCTATTATACATAATGAGACACCGGTGGAATTTCAATCTTTAATGACAAGCTTTCGAATTCTTTTGGGACAGAGGTTGAGTCAATTATGGAGGCAGGGAATTTATCCTTTATGTCAGTAGCTACCCCACCACCTCTGGTTTGCCTGTCTGCTCTGAACAGAGAGTGGGAGGGAATGTTAACTTTGTTGTTACTGGTCACCGTTCGGAGCCAGGACTCCGTAATCACCAGAACATCTGGAGCAGTATAACATACCCAGGCCTGAACAGAAGTGATTTTTTTTAATAGGCTACATACATTAACATGCAAGAATGTAAGCCCCTTGAGGCTTTGTAGCTCTGCTGGGGATTCCATGGGTGCCAGAGGGCCTGGATTAAGCTCAACATTTCCTGAGCATGGTAAAAGCAGAGTCCTAGGAGAAGTGTGGGTGGCTGAGTCTTCTTCCGGTTATGTAATTTGTCTGCAGCAGTATAGGAAGTTCTGAGGCTAGTTCCCAGTTTTTCTGATGCTGCATACAATAATACCCTGACCGAGAGAGTCAGTGGGAGTAGGGGGGAGTATGCAGAAGGTGGTGTAGCCCTGTGGGCAGGCTCTAGGAGAGATCTTATCTGTGTCGGTCTTCACCATTCATCACAGATGGGTATCTGCCAGAGGTCAGGACCCCACGGGAGCTTTTTTTTTTTTTTTGAAAGGTAGGTGGAGCCGACACACCATCGGCGCCGCCCTCGGGGCCGACGCACTGCATGGCGCTCGCGGTTTGGCCATTAGGCTGTGTCGACTTTGCCTGCCTGCCAGTTCTTCGTCTCACGCAGTAGAGGTCACCTCGTGTGGAAGCTGAAGAAATTTGAGGCCTGCTTCGCAGTTTTCTCCGTTACGCAGTATATCATGCCGAAGTCCGTCGGTTATTCCTGCCGGTTCTGTGTTGGTTTACTCAATGTCGCCCGGTAAGTTCTTTCCATTATTATTCTTTTTTGCGACGTCGAGTCTGTTTTTGATGGGTTTTTTTCCCCCCTGTAGGTCATGTCTCGTTCTGAGGGCAAGAAATCTTCCAAGATGGGTCAGCCCCCCCATGCGACTGTGCCCATGCGGCCGAAAATTCTCAGTCATCGACCAGCATGACCGGTGTCTCTTGTGTCTTGGCCCGCTTTACGACATGGATTCGTGCGACGCCTGCTCCATGGACTGCTGGGTCCTCGAACAACGTGCGTGGAAAGTGGGGTGAGCTCCACTACTTTCGGGGTTGGGTGCGCACTGCCGGGCTGCCACGCCTTCTCGCCTTTTCTCCGGTCCCTCCTGGTTCTATACGGACTGAGGAGGAGGGAGCCTCGCTACTTGTAGCCCAGCTGCTGAGGCTTCTTCCACGCGCAGGAGGCCCGCCCAGCTCCTTCCCGTGAGCGGGCGGGAGGCGCCGCCATAGCAATCACCCTTTGGAGGTGAAGGCTCCTCCGGTAGCCGCTCCCGCAGGCTCGCAAGGCCCGGTCGGGCGCTGTCAAGGTGCCATGGGCCCTGACGGGGCGCTGCCGGTGCCGACTCTGTCACGCGGCGCCGTGATCTCTGTAGGGAGCTGTTCAAGGTGCTGACACTGCTAGTGGCGCCATGAGATCTACTGGCATGCCGCCCTTTTCCATGTCTCGTGGCGCCGAGGTTGAGCACGGTGCCGTGGTCCTCGAGGCTCGCGCCATGGGGCTCGCTTTTCCTAGTCACGCTTGCTCGCATCGGCCTGCCTCGGCACCGTGTTCAGCGCCGGTTCCGCCGTGCCGTCAGTAGCGCCGATGGTGCCGCCGTCTCAGTCCTTGGCGCTGCTCGCGGTGCCGTGGTACCGGATGGTGCCATGACTGGTCCCGGCTCTGGATCTCTGGCTGGGGCTGCACCTCCCTCGGATTCCGCTCGCGGGGCTGCGGGAGGCGCTGGCACCGACTTGGGCACAGCTGTGGTCTCTGGGCCTGGTGGTAAGGATGGCACTGCCCACCATCCCACGGTTTGGCACAGGGCCTTGGACTCTACCTCCTCAGAGACTGAGTCGAGCTCTGAGTCGGACGTGCAGTCTGACCCCTCGGGGTTGGCTGTTGAGGTGGGCAGCACGGTAGTCTCTTCGACCAGTCGGAGTCGGCCCCCTTCTGAGGTGAGGTCGGTGGCTACAGAGACTAGGGTCAGAGGTGCTGACCAGCAGACAGTGGTGCAGGCCACCATAGCTCTGCAGCCTGGTCTAGGCGGTTTCACTGATCCCTTAGTCGTGGTACTCCCTCCAGTGGTGTGCCTTGATCGCCCAACTTTGGGGCCGATTGGAGCACCTGCAGGGAGGGAGGGTACTGCACCTGGATAACCCCTTCGGGCTGCCCAGAGATGCCAGCTACTCAGGCTGGCCCTCTCCGAGAGGAGGACCTTTAGACGCCGAGGGGTGTGGGGTCCATGCTGGCTCGGCCTTATTTTGGGGTCCACCCGGGCCCTGGGAGAAGCCGTAGTGCGGATCTCTGCTCTTCCTTCTTGGTCTCTTTGAGAGAGTCCTATTCTTTTGAGGTACGGGACTGTCCTTCTGGACCTGTATGGCCCTGGTCGCCTCACAGGGGGGATTCTTTCAGGCGCAGCCAAGGCAGTACCGATGTTGTTCAGCTGTCGGCTGTGGGGTCTTCCGGGGCACCTTCTTCCGCGGGTTCCCACGGTCCGCTCCTTAGCGCAGGCGGAGGTCAGCCGACATCTCTTCTCGGCTCTGTCCCCATCCCTCTGCCACACTCTCCTGTGCTTCTAGGCATCCTCGGTCCTAGCGGGCCTCTCACCTGGGAGCAGTTCAGAGCAGTGGCTGCTCGGTTCCCTGCTTACGTTAGGGCAATGGACAGCCAGGTTTTTCAGTCTCCCCCCGTGCAGCCACCCACCGAACAGAAGGTGACCTCCAGCTCCTCATCCCCCTCTTCAGGGGGAGAGGAATCTTCTGTCCACATCTTTCCGGCTGCTGATCTCTCTGAGTATCAGCAATTCCTCGTGAGGATGTTGGAGGATTTGCACCTTACTCCTTTCACTATTAGCAATCCTGAACACTCTGCGCACGCCTTTCTAGGCAATTTTAGTGAGGCCACCCTTGTGGTGCCGCCTGACCGCCCTTCGGGAGTAGCCGTTATGCTCCTGGCAGAGCCCTCGCCAGAGTTCCTGCCCCAAGGATCTCAGCTAGAGGTATTATGCACCTCGAGTCTCCAGGTTCCATGCCTCATCCACAGTCTGGATTGATGCAGTTGGATACTCCTGATGGGCTTTGCGCCCTTCACCGTGACCGGCCCACAGATCAAGACTCCTTGGATTTTGATTTCTGGGGTAGGAGGACTTTTTACTCTGCACGGTTACTTCTCTCTATCTCTGCACATCAGGCCCACTATGCAGCCTACGACAGGTTCTGTGGTCCAGGCTAGGTAAGCTCCTAGCCTCATTGCCTGACACTGAGCAAACCAGACAAGCCATTGCACTCTCTGCGCGTGGCCTGGAGCTAGCAAGGCACCAAGCGAGGGCATCCTATGATGCCAACGAGGTAGCTACCAGGGTCGTAGGGACAGCGATCTGCACTAGGCGAATGGCATGGCTACATCTTTCCTGGTTGTCACCCTTGGCCTCTGCGTAGGGTGATTAACTCCGCCCACCAGGGAACCTACCTCTTCTCCCGCAGAGTGAGACGGCGCTTGTTAACATAGAAACATAGACTTTGACGGCAGATAAGGACTGCTAGGCCCATCTAGTCTGCCCATTTCCCTACCTACAGGATAGGCCGCAGATCCTAGTTAACCAACAGCCTATTTCTTCCTACCCCCCACAAGAATTGCCTTATGTCTGTCCCATGCATTCTTGAAATCTCCCACAGTTTTAGACCCCACAACCTCCTCAGGAAGGCTGTTCCATGCATCCACTACCCTCTCTGTGAAATAATACTTCCTCACATTGCCCCTGAACCGCCCTCCTTCTATCTTTAAATTGTGTCCCTTGTTCTTGTAAGTCTCTTTTTCTGAAAGATGCTACCCTCTTGGACTTTGTTGATTCCACTGAGGTACTTAAAAGTTTCTATCATGTCCCCTCCCTTCTTTCCTCAAGGGTATACATATTAAGCTCCTTTAGTCTCTCCTCAGACGGCTTCTCTTGCAGACCCTGCACCATTTTAGTTGCCCTCCTCTGGACTACCTCTATCCTGTCTATGTCCTTGCGGAGATGAGGTCTCCAGAACTGGACACAGTACTCCAGATGGGGTCTCACCAACTGTCTGTACAGAGGGATAACAACTTCCTGTTTTCTGCTGCTGAAGCCTCTCCCTATACATCCCAGTATACCCCCAGCCCTCTCTACTGCCTTCTCACATTGATTGCTAACCTTTAGGTCATCTGATATGATTACCCCGAGGTCCCTTTCCTTTTTTGTTGTTGTTACTACCTCCCCACCCATTGTGTATTCTTCCCCTGGGTTCTTGTTTCCCAGGTGCATTATTTTGCACTTCTTTGCATTGAATCCTAGCTGCCATACTTCTGCTTGTTGGAGCAACTTCCTTCCCCTCCGGGGGGACTCAGTCTCTCTCTCCCCACTCTCGGGCCTCTCCAGGCCCTGAAGGTTCCCCCCCTTAGTGTGTCACCCACTGAGGGTTAAGGGACCTTGTCCCTTGGGGTGTAAAGAAACTCCTCTGGGGCCCGGATCGCTATTTTGATGAATGGTGAAGATTGACACAGATAAGATATGAAATTACGTACTCTACCGTAATTATGATCTTTCTGTATATCTTCACCATTCATCACAACCCCACCCTCCATCCCCCTGGGGCCTCAGTCTCTGGGTCCCCCTCCCTCTCTGTGACTTCCGCTCTCCTCCTTAGGAGTGGGGTAAAATAGGGACACACAGGGGAGTATTTTTCCAGGAAGAGTGGATAGGTCGAGCGGCATTCCTTCTCCAGTACCTTGACTCCACCCCTGTGGGGTGGGAGTTGGTAGTTGCCCTCCTTCTCTCCTTCTCCCTGTTTCCATCCAACCTATTTCTCCTAAAAAAAAAAAAAAAAAAACTTTTTTTTTTTCACCGAAAATCTTTCCTTGAGAGGGTGCTGAATCCCTGTATCCTATCCTTCTTCCAGAACAGCAGACACTGCTGATCTGGAGTGTTTGCCAGCTATTCCGTGCCTTGAATTCTGGCAGAAAGCTTTGCTGCTCCTTGCAGTTCCTATACAATCTGGAGACAGACCAGGGTCTGGGATGTCTTATCCTTCTCCCCTCTCTCTCCTAAATTCTTTACCCACCCTACCCCCTTCTTCCTGTTCCATAGATTGGGGCCTCCCAATACCCTTTAGTTTCTAACTTTTCTTTTCTGTCCACTCAGTCGTTATTTCTCCTTTTAGTTCATACATCTTTTCTTTTTCTGTCCCTTGGACTCTCTTGTCCCCCCTCCACTCCCTTCCTCCCGCTTCTCACCTCTCCGGCGACTCAGAACTGGCAGGCAGGCGGAGTCGACACAACCTAACGGCCAACCGCAGGCGCCCGCATATGCGTCGGCCCGGTGGCGCCGATAGTGTGTTGGCTCCGCCTACCTTTAAAAAAAAAAGTTCCCGCGGAGTCCTGACCTCCGGCAGATACCCATCTGTGATGAATGGTGAAGATACACAGAAAGATCATAATTACAGTAGGTGTGTAATTTTCATTTCTAGGGACATGGATATATTGTTCATCCACACTTATTGGCAGGTTCCTTGCCGCTTTAAATCTTGCCGGAAGGTCTTCAAGCTGGCTCCTCCCACCCACCTGGGTGGTAAAACTCTCGGCTCCGCCCCATGACGCCAGAGCTTCCTTACCGGCAGGCTCAGGTTCCCTCCTTAGCAGCTGCGTTTAGGAACTGGTTCCTAATTCTTGAAAGTCCGAAATCAAAGTTTTTGCTAAAAGACTTGGTCTTCTTCTCTCCTCGCGGCTGCGATGGACCGTCGACTCCCGGTTCGGAGGTGCCCTTGCGGGCAGAAGATGTCTAGGACGGATCCGCACTCCACTGCAGTCTACTGCCTGGGCCTTGAGCACGACCCGCAGGCCTCGCGACTTGTGCTCTTCCTTTTCGCCCACGCCCTGAAGACCGTGCTGCCCGATACAGCTGGGCGCCCGGAAAAGAATTCCACCGTGAAATCTAAAGAGGCCCGATTGGCGGTGTCCGGCGGCGGGCTCGGCGGATCAGCTCGAGCAGATGATCGCTCTCGAAGAGGAGGCGGCGCGGGCCGCTTCTACCTCGGCTGCGGCATTTGTCCCGCTCTCTCTCGGTGCCTCGTACTCTGCTTCTTTTAAGGAGCTTTGTCTGACCCTCTCGACGAAAGGTGAGGGTCCAACTTCTTCGGGACCTTTTTCCAGGTCCAAAAAGAGCAAAAGTAAGTCTCTCCGTCGACGCTCTTGGGAGCGGGAAAGATCCCCCTCCCCTTGTCGACAGTCTACTTCGGTCGACCCCTCAGCTTCGGCCACTGGCTTCACGGTGTCCCCGTCAGGCCAGTTGACCGAGACTCCCGTCGACGCGGTCGAGATTTTTGTCGACCCGCTAGATGGGCTGTCGGCTGGAGAATCTGAGAATCCCCTCTCACCGGTTCCCCTGGTGGGAGTTGAGGATCCTGTCGGCTCGTCTGTGCCTCCGGTTCCGGAGCCTTCGGTGGGATCGTCTGAGCCGAGGGGAGTGCCGATTTCCGACACTTCTCCTCGCCTTCCTCGGCCTAGTCGAGACTCTCGGTCTCAGTCTCGGACATCCTCGCGTCCAATCGATCCCGCCGCTCATAGGCGGTCTCGCACCAGAGTAAGCGGCGCCGCCGCTTTTCCTCGGACGAGGGAGGCCGGCGCAGTTGCGCTGAAGTACGGTGAACTCGTGTGGTAACAGCTCCTTTTGACCGGGAATAAGCTGACCCAGTCGTCTTCCCCGGCCATTAAGTGGCGGTCACCGGAGCAGCCGAAACAACCCCTCGTTGTAGTCAAGGAGCCTGTTCTCAGGCCGGTTGTTTTGCCAATTCCAGCTGCCCCACCGATTCTGGTGGAACCTCCGCCTCCACAGCCATTAGTTGGGGCTCTGACCAAAAATTCTCGGTCGGCCTTGGGTTTGCCCCATAGGCTGTCTGTCACCCTCACTCCCGATAAACCTCGGCAGGTGGAGGGTGGCTCAGGCCCGAGGCAGCTCTTTGAGGACTCTTCTGAGTCCGATGATGGTTCCTCCCTCTTCTCCAAGCGCATGGACTTGGAGTCCTCGGGAGGGCAGTCAGTGGACGATAGCCCTTCGTCCTTCTTAGGGTTGCTTCGACTCATCTCGGAGTCCACCGGGATGAAGCTCGAACCCGTTTCTAAACGGGCCAGGTATCCCCTCACGGAGATTCTGGACCGAGGGGATTCTCCTACGGAGGCCTTTCCGGTGGCCGAAGCCATAGTGGGTCCGGCCTTGGAACTTTGGCAGCGTCCTGCTTCCTGCCCTGCGCCTTCGGCCAGGTTGGCCAGGAAGTATGCGGTCCCCACGGTTCCCTGTCCGGTTTTGGAACACCCCTCGGCCGAGGGTTGGTTACCGACAGCGTATTCGCGTGCCGAGAAGGCCAGGGATGGACAAACCTCCCGACAAGGAATCCAAGAAATTGGATTATGTCGGGTGAAAAGTCTATGCTGCGCTTCTCTCGGCTCGGCCAGGCCAGTTCGGCCGCCCCTCATGGCACATTTTCTCACGCCTGTTGGGCTCCCTGGATGAGGTTGTCCCTCATCTTCCCGCAGATCTGCAGACTACGGTCAGGCAGGTGCGGGACCAGGGCAGGGCAGTGGCCAAACAGCAGCTCCAGACCGCGTTAGACATCGGGGACTCATGTGCCAGGTCTGTGGCGGCGCAGTGGCCATGCGTCTTGGGCTTGGCTGAGGATATCCACCTTTACCTCGGATACCAGCACAAGTTGGCGGATGTTCCTTTGGGACTGACCTCTTCGGCCCTGGGGTGGAAGGTCACCTGCAGAGGATCGAGAGTCCAGTGCTACCTTGGACTCGGTCTCTTCCGCTCCAGAAGGATAAAGGCGCAAGCCACAGCCTAAGCCCTTCGTCTCTGCTCCATGCGCGACCGCCCAGCAACGCTAGGGCTCAGGCACGAGCTTGGTATCCCAAACCCAGTGCCGGCTTCTCCAACAGGAAGCAGGAGGTAAGGCCCAGGAGGTCCTCGGCCGGTCCCTCCTCCAAGCCTGCCCAGTGACGGGCTGAGGGGTGTCGCCCCCATCCCTGTCACCTCACCCCTGGTTCCCCTGGGGGATGGCTCAGACACTTCCTTTCCGCCTGGTCTGCTGTTACTACGGACAGGTGGGTACTGGAGGTGGTGGGAAAAGGCTCACTTAGAATTCGGCAGGCCCCGCCTTCAGAGCCGCCGCACCGGGGTCCGGCAGTCTTCACTGGCGGCTCGCCGAGCCGGCATCGCCTCCTTCTCCAAAAGGAGGTGATCACGGAGGTAGAGGACCCCCTTTAGACCTGGGGTTCGTGTCCAGGTATTTCCTGCTTCCGAACGGACGGGGCTGGCTCCCATTCTCGACCCACATGACCTGAACAAGTTCCTAGGTCTCGGACCTTCAGAATGGTCACTCTGGCGCAGATAATACCATCTCTGGAACACGGCGGTGGTTCTGCTCTCTGACCCACAGGATGCGTTCTTTCACGTCCCTATCCGTCCGTCACATCGGAGATTCCTCCGCTTTCGAGCGGAAGGATCCCTCTTCGAGTTCCAAGCCATGCCCTTCGGCTTATCTCCAGCTCCCAGGGTCTTCACCAAATGCATGGCAGTGGTGACAGCATTTCTGCGGCGCTGAGGGGTCCGGGTGTACCCTTACCTGGACGATTGGCTGATAGCAGCCCCCTCCAGAAGGGAGGTGGAGCGGTCCAGAGATCTGGCCCTCCAGGTTTGCTCTCAAGTCGGCCTTCTCATCAACGAGGCCAAGTCGGAACTCGAGCCGAAGCAGGTGATCCTGTTCATCAGGGCAGAGCTCGACTCTCTTCGAGCCAGAGCACAGCTCCCGGCGGACAGGGCCGAGGTTCTTACCTCCTTTGCCCAATCATTTCTGGTTGGGCAATCGCGCCCTGCCCGGGACTTCCTGCGCCTCCTGGGTCTCATGGCGGCCTGTACCAGTGTGGTCTGTTGGGCACGCTGGCACATGCGCCCCCTTCAGTGGGGACTGGCCAGCCGGTGGTCACAACGCTGCGATCCATTGGACCAGCTAGTGACAGTGACCCAGGAGATGTGGAACGCTCTCCAGTGGTGGACCGTTCCATCCCATCTGCAGGAGGGCATCCCGTTTGTCCGCCCCGAGCCGACGGCTCTCATCGACCGATGCTTTCTGATTGGTTGGGTGCCCATCTGGGGAACACCGAGTGCACGGCCTCTGGTCCTGCTGAGTCCCGATGCCACATCAACCTGCTGGAGCTCCGAGCGGTCTGCCTAGCTCTCACCGCCTTTGCTCCGCTTTCTCGGGGTCAAGTGGTCCAGTCCAGACGGACACCACCATGTACTACCTGAACCGCCAGGGCGGGACGCGCCCATGCTTCTGTGCAAGGAAGCTCTCCGCATTTGGTCACTTGTGCGCCAGCCTGAAGGGATCTCCAGCCATTCACGTGGCAGGAGCCTCCAACACCCGGCCGATGCCCTGAGCCGGATAGGGGCTGCATCTCACGAGTGGTCTCTCCTGCTGGAGGTAGTACAAGATCTGTTCTCCCACTGGGGCACACCTCAGGTGGACCTGTTTGCCTCCAGGAGAATGCGGCTGAGGCTGTTTCATGCCTGCCCCCAGCAGGGCTCGCTGCAGGGGATGCCTTCTTGAGGCTGTGATCCCGGCCTCTTTTACGCCTTTCCCCCATTTCCCTTGATTCACAAGGTGCTTCTCAAGACAAGGAGGGACAAGGCACAGGTGATTCTGATAGCCCCAGACTGGCCCCGCCAGTTCTGGTACCCAGATCTCCTCAACCTCAGCTACAGGCTCCCGAGGCAGCTTCCAGCTCGCCCGGACCTGCTCTCAGTCAATCAGGGGAAGGTGTTCCATCCGGACCTTCAATCCCTGCACCTGACGGCCTGGTTCCTGAGCGGCTAGAGTTCCAGGCCTTGGGTCTTTCCGACGAGGTCCTCAATGTTGTTGAGGCGTCCCGTAAGGAGTCGACCAGGAAATGCTATGCCTTCAAATGGAAGAGGTTTTCCATTTGGTGTCAGGGTGAGGGCTTGGACCCTTCCTCCTGTTCCTTGGCAAGCATTTGGACTATTTATGGTCCCTTTCTAGTCAAGGGCTTAGTCGACGAATCTAAAGGTGCACCTGGCAGCCATCTCTGCTTACCGGGCGCAGGAGAAGGTGGTCTGGCGCTTTTTCAAAGGCCTTGATCACATTTCTCCTCCGGTGCGAGAACCTCCACCTCCGTGGGATTTACTGCTGGTACTGGCAAAGCTCATGGGCAAGCCATTCGAACCAATGCACAGGTGTGAACTCTCTCACCTGCCGTGGAAGACCGCCTTCTTGGTGGCTGTCACGTCAGCCAGAAGGATGGGAGAACTCCAGGCGCTCTGCATTGAGTCTCCTTACCTGGTCTTCCACTGGGACAAGGTTGTCCTGCGCCCCCACCCGAAATTCCTTCCGAAGGTGGTGTCGGAGTTTCACCTTAACCAGGTGTTGACTCTGCCGGTGTTCTACCCCAGTCACACCTCGGAGGCCGAATACAGGCTCCATACTTTGGACCCTAGAAGGGCGCTCTATTATAAGGATCGCAGGGCTGAAATTGGGAGAGTTTCGCCAGCTGTTTGTCACCCACGCTGAAGCCGCACCTGGCAGACCTGCAGCAAGCTGGACGATAAGCAGGTGGGTCACCTCCTGCATAGATCTCTGCTATAAGTTGGCGGGCATGGAGCCTCCCAGAGGATAAGAGCTCATTCTACCTGGCATACTGCTGCATCGGTGGCTGCTTCCAGGGACGCCCTATCCAGGAAATCTGCAGGGCTGCTACCTGGAAGTCAGCACACACTTATTACCCATTACCACATCGACCTTGAGTCACGCCGGGATGCTGGTTTTGGGGCCTCAGTTCTCCAGTCTTTGTTCCCTAAGTAGGGGTGTGCGTCTTGCCTCCCTCCTCCCGGAGAACTGCTAGGGAGTCTGCCAATAAGTGTGGGATGAACAACATATCATGTCCTAGAAATACAGGTTACTCACCTGTAACAGGAGTTCTAGGAATGGTATATGTTGTTCATCCACATGACCCACCCGACCTCCCCAGCTTCGACGCACAACCTGAGCTTCCAGCTGGCCAGATCTGGCGTCATGGGGTGGAGCCGAGAGTTTTACCACCTGGGTGGGTGGGAGGAGCCAGCTTGAAGACCTTCCGGCAAGATTTAAAGCGGCAAGGAACCTGCCAATAAGTGTGGATGAATAACATATGCCATTCCTAGAACTCCTGTTACAGGTGAGTAACCTGTATTTCCTGTATGCTGGTGCAGGTGAAGGACCAGCGGCAGGCTAGGAGGAAGTTAGAGCACATACAAGTTCTTCTACTTGATAGGAAAAGTCCCGGTCAGACAATGTAAAAAAAAAAAAAAAAAAAAAAAGAGCCATTCTTCACTCTAGGAGTTATTTTTTTGATTCACGTTCGGGTCCAATATATGTAAGATAAGCAGAGACAAGCATAGAAACAGGTAATATGCCCCCCTCATTATGAGACTATCACCCAGTGGGCACTACAAGTGCAGGCAAGAGAAGGGATTCTCAATGGAGGAGAATTTCTTAATCCCTGCAGAATACTACTATAGGCAGTGGAGCCTGAAGCAGTAATCCTTAAGTACAGCTCCTAGTCAGGCTAATAAGAAGAGAGTTCACCTGACTATAGAGTAGTACTAGGGGCAGAGAGGCTTTGAAGCAAATTTCTTAGCTACTACTCTGGAGCAGACCAAGTACTAGAGAGATCACCTGACCTAAATCAACTGCCTTAAGAAGACAGGATATGCTAGTGAGCAATAAGCAAACCTAAAGTACCAAAATGGTATGCCTTGGCAAGACAGAATGAGATAAAGCTGCTAGAAGGATTAGTTGCAAAAAGGGGATGGGAGGAATTGCAGTTGTTGACAGTATGTAACCCATGAATTGAAACATCAGATAGGAGTGGGCGGAGACTGTGTGTATTTAAAGGGGTGGGGGGGGCGACAAATCAAGAGGAAGTTTGCAGAGCTAGCACTGAATCAGTGCACATACAGTTGGAGAGAAACTGCAGCGGGAGGGAATGGTAAGTTACTTTACACAGGTTGAGCAGAACAGGCTAAATTAAAATATATAAATTAGGAGCAGAGTACGGGGATGCAGGCTTACATTAAGCCACACGTCTCTGGTGCTCCTGTCTCAGGTGAGTGAGACCAGCCAATCAGGGAGCTCTACACAGGCGTGGAGCCAATAGTGCTACCCTGAGAAGGTGCCGAAATTGAAAACAGCAAATTGCAAGTGATGATCTGGTTCAGCGTTCACACAGCCCAGAGAAATCGTGGCAATTTTTCAAGTGTCTTATCTTGCCTCTTTAGGCAAGCCTGACACTTAAAGAACTATTGCCAGGTGGATTGTTTCTTGTATACAATTCTGCTATGACAGATTGGGTAGAACACCCCCTTCAGGCTGAGAGCTCACTCAACTAGGGGTACAGCTGCTACTCTAGCTGCGGCCAGAGATATACGCTTGTTAGAGATCTGTAAAGTAGCCACCTGGAAAACAGTACATACCTTCTCCAAGCATTACTCCCTGGACATCCAGACTAGGAGTGCTAGTAGGTTCTGCATTCCCTCCTCCATAGGGAACTGCTTGGTAGTCTGCATTGTGTTCGAATACAGTAAGACGTCATGTTGTTTGAAGGAAAAATTATCATAGTAACGTTGTTTCTTCTAATAGAGTCTTGCTGTATTCTGCCCCCCCCACCTTCTCTCTCAGAACCTAGTTTTTTGGGAAGTGGGCTGGCGGGTACAGTGTTGCACCTCAGGGGTGTACCTTGTACCCTCCCTCATAAGGGTGGGGTAGCTGTTATTGTTCCTTTTCTTGTGTTTTTATAGTTAAATATTGTCACTACCTTTCCTTCTTGGGTTCTCGACTTGTCTTTTTGGACCCAAATGTGTTGCCCTTTGGCTATATGTTTTGAACAATTTCCATAGTATAGTACTTAGTTTGCTCGTAATAATCTGACAGTTACACTGGGAAGTACCACAGCCAGAGGTTTGAAAACCGAGCTCGAGTGCAGCGTTCTATGCTTCTGCATAGAGTTAACTCTTTCTTCTCCGGGGCAGTTCAAGTGCTGGGGCTAACTGCATTATGTCGGAATACAGCAAGACTCCATTAGAAGAAACACAGTTACTAAGGTGAGTATTTTTTTCCATCCCCTTGGTCCCCAGAAAGGCCGATAAGATGCATCTCTCCCTGGAAGGGCCCATTTTCTGGTCTCTTATCCAGCGGCGGATGCTTTCAGCCTTGCTGATGCCCAGGATTGAGGGATGTTTCCTGCTGGCCCATCCTCATCTTTTTGGATAAGAAATCTGGACAGCTGGATTTGTGGAGGCACAGAATTTATTCCTCATTCACCTGTGCCCTTTGATCCCTCAATTAGCTTCTCCCGACGCTCTGCTATGGGCTCACCTCCTTCATGAACACCCCCAAAACCTGGCTTACGAAATGGGACACAGCATACAACAATGTTTTTCGCTTTGCCCTGTCTGCCCCCTGTCTCACCCATCACTGTCAACTCTACGCTAGGCTGGGGGTGGCTCTCCCCTAGTAACCATCGATCCTTTATCCTGGGCAATTTTACAGAGAGCATCCTCCGATCATCCACTCCTGCACTCGTCGATCTGCTCAAACCTGTTCCCTCTGGCTGTCGACTGAGGTCTGCCGACTCTCAGGCTCTCATGGTCCCAAAAACTCACTCCCTCACAGGGGACCGTGCCTTCGGAGCCCTTGCCCCCAGAGCTTGGAACCAACTTCCTGCTTATGTACGGACTGCCCTCTCCCACAGGAGTTTCAGGTCCTCCCTCTGGGACCACCTAAAATAAACCTCGGCCTGCCTCAGCTACTAGCTGTCCTCCCCTCCATTGTGCCCTGATGTCCCTTCGACAGCTCGTGAACAACTGTATAGATTGCACTCTTCAAAAATGGCTCTGCTGACATCTGTTTGGCCCCTGGCCACCTCCTGTGGTCGCCATGCCCTAATCACTGTACTTACTATGTATTTGCTCTCTGCCTGCACCTGACTGCAGTCTGCTGCCTATTCCTGTCTGTACCTTGCTTAACTGTTGCTGTCTTGTTCCACAATATGTTACTTGCCTGGGCTGTCTGCCTGCACTGGATTGTAACGTATTGACTAATTGTTACTTTGTCTCTGATGTGGTGTTTGCCTTTGTAATTCTCCCGGGTCGCACCTGAAAATAGGCACTTGACTGTCTAGCGTGCTTACCTGGTAAACACAAGCTAAATAAATTATGTGGCACATCTGGTCTCTTTCCAGAGAGCCACTCTGAGTCCATTGGAATCGAAGATTAAGGCCATTCTGGATTCTGGACTCAGGACTGAGATCGCTCAGGTTGTGAATACGGCCTGGACCTCCTGTCGTCATGCCATCTACGACTCTATAGGTTCGGTGGTTTGGTCTACAGCCACTGCCATCTGCCTTTGCAAACATTCATTACTATGGTGAGTAATTTTTTCCAATGTTTTGAGTTACCCTTTAAGTTCTGAATCCAAGCTGTATCGTTCATTGTGATGTACCTTTGCTTTCTGTTATTGTACTTTGTTTTGCAATCTGTGACGTTAGAACCTTTGAAAAAGAGCTTATGCTTTTCCGAATCACTAAATAAATAAATAGACAAAGTAGTTCTCAGGACCGGTAGGAGGTTTCTCCCCAAGGTGGTATCTGACTTCCACCTTAATCAGTCCATTACATTGCCTGTCTTTTTTTACTGACCATTCCACTTCAAGGGAGAGTGTGGACTGCATAGCCTGGATGTTAGGAGGGCTATCAGCTACTATCTGGACCACACAGAGGACCATGGGCAGGGCAATACTCTGCTTTTCCTGACCTATGGAGAGGTGGGGAAAAGAAAACCAGCTACAGAAAGGTCCATTGCACGCTGGATTGTTACCTGTATTCAGTTTTGCTACAGTAAGGTGGGTAAAGCGCCCTGTGCAGATCTCTGGGCCCACTCTACCAGGGGAACAGCTGCTTTCTTGGCAGCTGCCAGGGATATTCCTCTGTTGGAAATCTGCAAAGCAGCTACCTGGAAGACTGTCCCACACATTTACCAAGCATTATTACTTAGACACCCAGGCCAGAAGTGATGCCAGGTTTGGCACAGCAGTCCTGCAGAGCCTGTTTCCTAAATAGGTTCTTTGCCCACCTCCAGAGGTACTGCTTGGGTAGTCTGCATTTGTCAGAATACAGTAAGATTTCCTGGGGTTTGAAGAAGAAATTACTTACCATAGTAGTCTTGTTTCTTCCAAGATAATCTTACTGTATACTGAGATCTCCCACCCTACCTCTCTTACTGGAACGTAATGGGCACTGCACTCCAGCTGTCTGTATTTTATTGCAAACCTGTTGGTGTTGCTGTTATTTTCATGGGCATCTGTGACTTGAATCTTAGAGGTGCCCACACTGTTCAAGAAGGGGTTTGTTGTTTAGGGGCGAATTAGTTATTTTTTTAGGATAGTTTAGTTAGCTTGTTCTTTTGCATACTCCATAAGAATCTGAGAGTTGCAGGAAGTATATCCAGGGACAGTGGTTTGAAAACTGAGCTCGAGCCTGGCATTCCACCATTTGCATAGGTTCTATTAACCATTTCGTCTCTGGGGCAGTGCTATGGTGAGATCATACTGCATTTGTCAGCATACAGTAAGATTTCCTTGGAAAAAACAAGATTACTATAGTAAATATGTTTTTCTTTTCTCTGGTGGACAGAACTGAGGTAGGGAAGGGGGCCATTAAGAGTTATTGGCAGACACATGTCACCACATGGTGTCATGTAGGCTCCGTAAGCCAGTAGTAGTTGCTGGCCACCCTGGCCAAACAATTTGCTCCCGTGGGATCCTAGTGCCTCTGTCTTAGACCTAAGATTGTTGCTTCATGAGGAAATATTCTAGAAAATGTTCAGTTATGGTAAGTATATAACATTTCTTTCTGTTTGGTGGCTTATAAGATATCTCTCTCTGACGTCACTAATCACTAGCAGAAGAGTGTGTGCTCCTGATTCCATCTGGTGCCCTTGGGTGAGGGGGGATTCCTGTACGCTGTTGTTACCCATAGGTAAGTGTCCAGCGTGAGCCATATTGGCCATAGATGTTTTCAAATTGGTTCCTTCTGTGTCCTGTGGTAGGCCCAACACTATCACATTTGCTGCTCAGGCATTGTTTTTCTAAGGTTTTAAGTCTGTGCCTTATAGTTTTCTTTCACTAAGTTGCCACTGACAGCATGACTTTGTTCACCTTCTTGCAAGCTGCCTTTTACCTCTTTCTGTTTGATGTTCACCTTCTCTTGCAGCAAAGATGCCCAACGGTTAAATTCTGTCTTGCTATCAAGCATTTGGATCACTTTTAAGCTCGTACTAGAGTGCTTCCTGGTTGGAAGGCTAGACTGTCCCACTGTTGAATTCTCAGTGCTGCTCCCTAGGGGTCTGCGTCTTATAATGCAGCCTTAAGGAGTTGCCAGATTGTACTGATTTTCCACTTCGCCTCATCTTTGAACTCAGGAAGTCAGTACAAATGCTGTTAGAAGTTCAACACATAAAGTACTGCAAAAGTACATTGTTTTTGCTCAGTTTGGATAACTTCAATAACTTTTAAAGGTAGAAATGAAGAGCCCCAGAAACGTGTCTTGCCAGTCATGCATCTGCAGCTCCACCCACTTTGCTAGCATTGTGAGTAATTTGAGTTGACTAGCCTGTGCTAGCTTCAGTTCAGCCTCTCTTCTCCAGTTCAGAATGACATGCCACCACCAGCTGTTGTGTTAGCCCCCAAATACCCCATCCAGGCTTTTGGCCACCTGCTACTCCACCCTACAATATATGGCTGTGAATCTGGTGAATTATAGCCCCCAAAATGGCAGACTTCCTTGTTTGGATCCAACTTCCTAGAGAACTGTGTTCCAAGTGGACAGGGTTCTTGCAGTCGTCGTCGACTAGCATAGCCCCTGACAAAAGGTGGCCTTGCTGAGCAAAGCCATATTTGGTTTTCCCAGAGACTCCACTGTACGTTTTCAGTACAATTCCAGGAATGTAGGGTTGTGTGTCAAAGACCAGGAAGATCACCAACACAGAAACCGCAGTCTCATACCAAGCTCTGGTTTACGATGTAGGCACTGGAAGCAGTCTGTGTAGATCCAAAAAATGCAGAGTTTGACACAGCAAATGTAGTGTGCCACAGAACCGCGAATCAGGAAATGCAAATGCAGGCAGAAGTGAACAGTTCACTCAATCGTTCAAAGTACACTTTACTAGTATGTTCAGGGGAGCCTCTTCCTCCGACTCCCGAGAAAGACAATGGGGAGTCCCCAGTGGCCTTGCTGGCCTGCATTGATGAGCTCATTCTGTCATGTATTTGGGACCAGGATTGTGCGCAAATATCTCATAAAGTAACTTCAGGAATAGATTGGTGGTGGTTATACAAAAGGGGCCTTGTAGCCACTAGTGACTTGGCTCACATTTACCCATCTAAGAATAGATCATTAATGTTAAATGAGAGTTATTGGCATTATAGCAATTGCAGTGATGTGCAGTACAATTAGTGCAATATGGGATTCTCCGTGCAGTGGTTGGTAAGCAGTAGCTTTTTTATTTTTTTTTTTTTTTTTTTTTTTTTTAAGTCCCCAGCACTTTATAAACACCTTAATTTTTTGTTATGCAATTATCTGCTGTGAACATTGTGGTGTTGTCAGTTTTTATTTGGCCGTAATGAAGAATATTATCTTTACTACGATACTTACATACTAACAGCCAGCAGAATAGGCCAAATGGTCTGTTTTGTCTGCGTGAAATCCAGCAACCTAGTGGCTGCTCACCTTCCCAGCCCCCAAGAGGGTCTTCTTTGGTTTGTTTCTTCTTGTACCTGTCACACCCCTTCTTAAAGCCCTCCACTGTGCCCTCCTCCACCAGCCTCCTGGGCAGTGCATTCCACGGCTCCACCACCCTGTTAGTGAAATAATGCATCCTACGCTCCCCCCTGTAATTTTCCCCCTCCAGCTTCCACTCATGGCCCCTGGTTGTCCCCCCTTTTTAGCCTAAAGAGCTCCTTGGTTCCACTCCTGGTTATTCCTTTTACATACTTGAAAACCTCTATCATATCTCCCCTGTCCCTCCTCTCCTCCAGTGTGTAAAGCCCAAGCTCTTCCAGTCTCTCCTCATAAGCCCTCCCCTCCGTGCCAGTCATCCTGGTTGCTCTCCTCTGGACTCTCTCCAGCAGTGCTATGTCCTTCTTCAGATGAGGTCTCCAGAACTGTACACAGTACTCGAGCTGTGGCCTGACCAAGGCATTATACAGAGGGAGGATCACCTCCTTCCTTCTGGATGTAATTCCCCTTGCTATGCAGCCCAGTATCCTCTTTTGCTTTGGCTGCAGTTCTTTTACAATTTTCAGAGTTATTCATTTTGTTGTCTAACACCACCCCTAAATCCCTTTCTCTCAGTGTGGCTTGCAGTGCGACTCCCCCCATGGGTGTATTCATGGCCCGTTTTTTTTTTGTTTGTTTGTTTTTTTACCCCTAAATGTAGTACCTTACATTTCCCGGCATTAAATTTCAGTCCCCACTTCCTTGACCACCCCTCCAGGGTATTTTGAGTCGTGGCCTCAGACAAGCCCTTCAGAGGCAGAAAATGCCAGTGCTGCAAGTCCCCTCTGCTAATTATTTTCGCTGGTTCGCTTTGCCTAAAAAGTGAGAAGGCAGTGTCTGTGAATGGGGAGGACATGATGGAGACCTCCCATTCCTTGGCTTAGACTGATGGCTGCTACTCTCAGACCCGTCTGTCAGCTATCAGGTCTGAGAGAGTAGCGGCCACCAGGAAGACCCAGCAGTCGGCAACCCCCTCAATAGCCCCAGCCCTCATAGACACACTAAATAGGGCCTTTGCCCTGGACCCTTCATGCTTCGACTGGCAACCTCCAGGTTCTCCAGATGTGAGACCTGGCAGGAAGGCAGAATGAAAGAGAACCTCATCCTCATCCGAAGAGGGGCAGTTGTCCTTGCATCACTATGATAAAACGAAAAAATCCAGATACAGGAGCAGATCCTTGGATGAGGAGGATCAGCATTCTTCATGCCACAAGAGAAAGAAAAGATCTCATTCTTGGAGCAGATCTAGGGACTCCCACAAGCAGAAGTGTCGAAGGGAGCGTCCCCCGGCCTCCTCAGACTCCAGTTCCACTTCTCCAGAAGAGGGGAGCTAGTGGACTCATCCCCGGACTCTGATGACTCCCTGTCTGGAAACTTTGACCTGGAGGACCAAGACTTTCCTCAAAAAAAAAAAAAAAAAAAAGTCATAGCAGAGATTCACCTCAGATCTTCCCCAGTGGCTCCAACACAGCTGAAACAGACTTTTCGCCTGGCATCTACCGCCAAACCGGCCACAGCTTTTCCTATTTCTCCAGCCATAGGGGACATGCTAAAGGAAGAATGGCAAGGTCCAGAGTGCACCTATCCAGTGCTTCGGTAGATAACTAAGCTTCTCAAATTTGACAAGAAACAATCTGAAAAGTGGCTAGACTGCCCCAGAATTGACCTGTTGATTTCGAACTTCACAAAAAAGACTGTCATTCCAGCGGAAGGAGGGGGGCATCTTTCCGGGACCCAGTGAACAGGAAAGTGGATGCCTCACTCAAGAAGGCCTTCCAAGCATCAGCAACTTCTCTCAAGGCGACAACTGCTGATCTTTTTTCTGCCAGGGCCACTCTGTCCTGGGCCTTGGATTTAGCCTTCCAATTCACTGAGGACCTAGAGAAGAAAAAAGGCTACTATTCAACAGCTGCAATTAATGGGTTTGGCATAGCAGATGTGTCCAAAGGCAGTGGTCAGATGCACCGTTTTGAGCATGTTTTATCAGACTTCTGCTCGCCCCAGCCTTTGGCTTTGGGCTGACAAGCAGCCACCTCATAGAAAAGCCATTTGCTAAACGCTCCTTATGAAGGCACTCTCCTGTTTGGCTCAGCGCTTGAGACCGAAGGAATCTGGGGAGGCAGCTAAAGTGCACATGCCCCAGTCAAGAAACTGGGGCAAATCATGGTTGTTAGGCCTCAGATGCAGTTTTCGTGACCAAGGTTTGAACAAGGATCAAAACTCTTAATTTCTCAGGCAAGAGAACATGGTTCTTCTCACGTAACTAGTGCAACTTCGGGGGGAGGAGAACCTCTGATGGTGTAGGTGGCACCAGAGACACCAGGAACAATGACGGAAAGTGTCAATGAAGCTGTCCGGGCCCATCCTTGAGTAGGGGGCAGACTTTCAGACTTTCTCAAGGAGTGGGTCCAAACCACATCAGACAGATGAGTCCTAGATATCATCAGCAAAGGTTACCTAATAGAATTCGACTTCAAGCCTCCACTACCTCAAGTAGTGCCCTCTCCTATCTCGGGCAACCCAGCCAAAAGACAGGCGATGTTGCAGGCCATCACAGGCATTCTTCAGGCAGGGGCTATCGCGCAAGTTCCTCCCACAGAGTTCAATCTGAGGGTCTACTCCCTATTGTTCATTGTGCCCAAACGCACAGGGGGATTCAGGACATCAAATTCCTGAATCATTTTGCCCGCTGCAGACCCTTCAAGATAGAAACATTGTCATCAATCATCAGGGAGTTATAACAGTGTGATTTTTCTGGCATCCATAGATTTGCAAGATGCCTGTTTGCATATTCCCATCCAAGAGCTACACAGCCAATATCTCAGGTTCAAGGTGGGGGAGCAGCACTTCCAATTCAAAACACTGCCATTCAGGCTTTCTTCAGCCCAAAGGACATTCTCCAAGGTGCTAGTAATGGTTGTAGCTCGCCTCCGGAACTGAGAGATACTTTTCCCTTACCTGAACGATATTCTCATCAAGGCCCCTCAGCCTGACCAAGCAGTACAAACCGTGGTGGAGGTAGTCCGGTGCCTATCAGCACAAGGATTTGTCATCAACTGGAGAAAGAGCTCCCTGACTCCAACCCAGACCTTGAATCATCTGGGGGCAGACTTCATGACACAAGCCAACAACGTGTTGCCCCCCCCCCCCCCAAAAAAAAAAACAAAATTCAGGGACATGCTGAAGCTCATCAGGAAGTTTCACTCTGCTGCTGGCTCACACCTTCATGCAGCTAATTTAGACTTTAGCATCGCTGGCGGATTCAGTCCCCTGGGCTCTAATTCACATGCGGCCCATTCAGGCACACCTGCTTAGACTGTGGTCCCAGTCCAGACACAGCCAGAACCAACTGATCCCAGTTTCTTGCCAGATAAGGACTTCCATCCAGTGGTGGACTAAGAGAGATCAGTAATGAGAAGTGCATAAAGTTGGGCCATCCACCACAATCCGAATTGCAACTGATGCCAGCCTCAGGGGTTGGGGGCTCACCTGGATCATATGTCCGCTCAAGACAAGTGATCGCTGGTAGAAACATGATGCAGCATTAACATCCTCGAAATGAGAATAGTACGCCTAGCACTGCTGCACTTCGAACAGCAAGTCCTCAGTCGGGATGTGCTTATTTTCACAGACAGTTGGACAACGATGGCATACAACAACCATCAGGGAGGCACAAGAAGCTCAAGGATGATCCGGGAGTCCCTTTTTCTTTTTCATTGGGGAGAGCACCACCTGGCATGCATAAAGGCAGTGTACATTCCAGGTCAGGAAAATGTCACGGCAGACTGGCACAGTCGCAAGGATGTTCTACCAGGGGAATAGGAGCTGAAGGACAGCGCCTTCCACATCTTAACAGAATATACCTGGGAGTATGGCGGGACCATAGGCTCTTTTATAGAGCACGTTGAAAAATTACTCAAAAAAAAATTACGACAGAGACTTGACCTGTTCTTTAGGATAGCCCGCTTCTTAACTAGAGATGCCAAACTACAGCTGGTACAATCAACCTTTCTATCCTTGATAGATTATGCTGACATCCTCTGCAGTTACTTTCCCATTTCCTACCTCACCAAACTTGACGCATTATATCATAGAACTTTGAGGTTCATCACAGGCCTGCCTTATTCCACTCACCACTGCTCCATATATCAATCAGTGGAGTGGAGTTCTCTTCAATTCAGGCATGATAAAAATGCAGCCTTATGGACCCTGAGAGCCATCTCCAGAAAACTGCCCCAGTACATTACAGACTGTGTTCCTACAAAACCAGTAGGCAATTACACCCTGAGAAGTTGCAAATCTCTCCTACTGATGGTTCCCAAAGTTCCCAAAAAAGAGATGTGCAAGAACAAGGGGGCACAATTTGAAGATAGAGGGGGGATGGCTCAGAAGTAATGTTAGAAAGTATTTTTTCCACAGAGAGAGTTGTGGATGCATGGAACAGCCTTCCTGAGGAGGTTGTGGAGTCTGTAACAGTGGGAGAATTCAAGAATGCATGGGACAGGCATAAGACAATTCTAGTGGGGGGCAGGAGGAAGTAAGCTGTCGATTTAACTAGAATCTGCAGCTTATCCATCAGGTAGGTAAATGGGCAGACTGGGTAGGCCAAGCGGTCCTTATCTGCTGTCAAATTCTATGTTTCTATGTTGACTCTTGTTTTGGCAGGGCTGCTATAAGCTTTACACTGTCCTCCTTGTGGAATAAATTGCAAAAAAAAACTGAAACTGAGGTCACCCATCAGCATCTCATCTTTCAAGCTCTTATATTCACGTCTCAGAAATGATCAGTGCAATTGTTTCCCATGACCATGAATTGTCATTGTGCTAACCTGTACCATTTAACCATGAATGAATTACTTCTAGTGCTTGTCTCCTCCTTTGCCCTGGTCTGTCATCATGCTTTCATGTAACACCTTGATGCCTCTGTCCTCCCTTTGATACTGGTCTATCTTCCCGCTTTCTCCAGCCTTCTTTTCACAACTCTGTACTGCACACATCCACAATCTACACATAGTCATACTATAAAAGTCCTAACTCCCCTTTCCCTCTTCTCGTAGGCCCCCACCGCTGCATCAGTTCTACCGACCTATCCTTGGGACTTCTCACAATTTTTATCCTTCGCTTGCATATTACGTACCCCTCCTGGTGCCCCATCTGCCATTAGTTGGTGGTTCTCCAAGCCATTTTCATGGCTAGTTCTAGTGACTGCGAACATGGTTTATATACAGTTGCATGGTTCAGTGGTGGATCTGCCCCCTTGTATTTGAATCCTCCTCTATTACGACTTGCCTTGTCTTCCTTTTATCATTTGACTCCCCTATTACTGCACCATTGTGTTTATGTTTATATACTTATTTACATGTATTTATATGTTTTATGATGAATGTTACCTGTAACCTGACCCTGTTCTAACCAGGTCCATCTTGTAAAAGAGCTCTGCTCAATGATGTTCGCCTGGATAAACAAAGATTTTGATTGATTGACTGGGGCAATCCTCAGATAGATCTTTTTACCTGCCAGCGAAACTCCAAGGTAAAGCAATTCTACTCCCTGGCCAAGGACGAACTAGCGGTGGCTCAGGACGCCTTTTCCCTAGATTGGGGTCAGTTCGGTCTCCTGTGTGCCTTTCCCCAAGAGCTCGGTTACACAGCTCCTGTGTTTGAAATAATGGTTCACTCATGTCGCCCCTTTTACTCTAAAGTGTATTACAGGATTTGGAGAAAATTCTTGTTCTGGCTTCAATTCAAACACGCATAGAACCAACCAATATCATTGCCTGTCCTACTACTGTTTCTTCAAGATGAGTTTGACAAAGGTCTGCAACTGGCCACCTTACGAGTTCAGGTTTCTGCTCTGGGGGCACTCTTTGTTAGTGGATTCGGGGGAGTCTCTGGTTCACATCCCTAGTTCAGGAGGTTTTTAAGGACAGCGACATTGAAATGCCCTCCAGTCAAACCAGCGGTACCTCCTTGGATACTTAATTTGGTTCTCAGCAAGGCTTCATTTGAACCTCTTAAAGAGGCATCCCATATGCATCTCACAGTGAAGGTCGCCTTTCTCGTAGCTATTACTTCAGCCAGGAGAAACTGAGCTGGGAGCCTTATCCACTGAAGAGCCTTACACTGTTTTTCATCAGGACTGTGTAGTTCTCGGAATAGATCCAGGTTTTTTACCAAAAGTAATGTTCCCATTCCATTGCAACCAGGAGTTGACTCTACCTTCCTTCTGCCCGCACCCAAAAAATGACTAGAAGAAATTTCACACGCTGGATCCCAGAAGAGTGGTGAAAATGTACATTAAAAGAACGGATTCTATACGAAAAATTTCTAGTTTGTTCATTCTAACTACAGGTCAAAATATAGGTAAAACAAGATTCCAAGGAGACTATAGACAGATGGATCCATTCTGTCATCACCACTGCCTATGATCAGGCTGGAGTACCTTTGCCTGGCCCAGTGAAAGCCCATTCAACCTGGGCTGTGGCCATTTTTTGGGTGGACTTCAGAGAGTCATCTTCAGCAGACCTATGCAGGGCAGCCACCTGGTCATCCTTTCACACGTTCACAAAATTTTATAAACTGGGTGGATGTGACTGCCTCGGCGGAGGGGTCCTTTGGCTGCCAAGTTCTTCAAGTGGTGGTGGTGGACCCTTAAGGGCATTGACATTCTTCCCACCTGGGGTATCTGGGGATGTACTGCTCTTGTATCCCCCATCTGTATGGAAGCCCAGAGACCAGCTTAGGAGAGAGAAAATGAAATTTAAATGCCTCTAATTTTCTTTCTCCAACGGCTGGTCTCTGGGCTTCTTCTCTCCCACAATGTACAAAGTTGACCATTGGCCATGTGTTGCATATTTTTTCTTTTTTTTTTTTTCTAAGTTCATGTAGTATTGCCACATTTGGACTGCTTCAGGAAGATCTGGTGGGAACAGGAATTGGAGGGGTGGATATCCAGGCTGCAGAGTTCTGAATTCCTGCCTGCATGTGCCCATCAGGAGGTGTAGCCCATCTGTATGGAAGCAAGACCAGCTGTTGGAGAAAGAAAATTTACAGGTATTTAAATTTCGTTGTTCTTTTCCTTTTCTAGCTGTCTTCTTGGTTTTTTTATTCTGCTTTCAGCTGCCCAGTGTTCTGGTCACCCCTTCCTATCCTTTTTAGTTAATCCCTCTGGTCTTACTCCTTTCTCCAAGTCTGCCTTTATATTAATTTTGGCCCTCCCCTATCACTCTGGCACCCTGGCCCTCTGATATATCCAGCTTTTCTTTTTCTACTCGCCTGGTGGGACAGAACTGAGTGTAGGGATGAGTCTGCATCGGTCGCTGGCCAACTCGCTAGTGCCACGCAGATCGCAGGCTTTGTGGGTGGCGCTGTCCCGATGTTGGCTCCTCCCAGCTCTGAAAATTGAAGAGGCAGTGCTCTTTTTTTTCTGTGCAGGGTCCTGAATTCCGGTAGGACCCATTAGTGATCGATGGTGAAGATATTTGGGAAGATCAGTATTTATGGTAAGTATGTAATTTCCATTTTTTTTTTTTTTTTTAGACATAAGTCAGTATATGTGTATTTGGTTTGTTCTGCACATTGCCGTGCTTGTAGTCCAAGATACCTTTGATGCATTTCTGATGAAGATCAGACTATAATTACAGATTTGACAACCATACAGTGTGCACCTCAAGATTTTTTTTGGGGGGGGGGGTTACATATGTGTTAGTGTTATGGTACCCATTGAGATTTTTTTCCATATAGATTGTCCATTAACTCCAAATATTGACTGAGTTATGGCTTATTGAAGTTTTCATTTTATCCTATGGGAATTTTCATTTTATTTTATTTTTACATGTGAAAAAGAAAAGATTCCCTTACCGATCTGACCCCCAAAAAAACTCACCCCGACCTCCCACTCTGCACACATAACCTCACACTGCCCCATACACCCTCACTCACCTGATCATGTCCCACTACGTAAATCCACTCTCTGATCAGACATGTTTCGCTGATTGAACCGACAACTGTGAAATGAGTAAATAAGAAGTCTGGTTTAATGTATTTCAGTGGGGTTTGAACCTTTATTCATAACTTTGTCACTTTTATATATATTTATACCAGTTTTTAATGTGACCTTTTTGGGACCTCACATGACCTATGGTGGTGGAATTATGCAGATCTGAATTGAAGGGCAGTTTCGTGATCGCTTTGCAAAATCGCTTTACGGGTGGGATTTGAACATTTTCAGTACCCTTGCTCATGAGGTGAGGTTATAAGATGGCGATGTTGAAAACTTGGGGGTCAAAATATGTAAAAATGAGAGTTACGTACGTACGTACGTTGAAATATTTCAACGCTCGCTCATAACTGGTTATTTTCAATATTTTGACCCCATATTTTAAACATAGCCATTTTTCACATCACCTCATGAATGTGACAGTCAGGGCTCGAAATAACCGGCTGTCCGCCTGTCTAGGACAGCTGGTTTTTACTTGGGACAGCTGTTTTTGCCTACCTGCCTGTCCCTGGGACAGGCGCTTTACAGGCGAGCGCTTTACTAGCGCTGAATCCCTCCCAGCAAGTTCCGGGGCTGCGCTGGGCACTAGGACCCAGTGGAGTTTGGAGCCAAGGAGGAGCCATGGGCAGGCCGCACATACCCGCTCACCCACCCAGCCTGCCCATCACTGCCAATGTCAGGTGACTTACCAATTCTTCAGTCACCTGACATCCTTCTGTCTGCTCTGGTGGTGCGGGCGGGAAGAGCTGAAGACAAATGAGCATTCTTGTCAACCGCGCATGCGCAGATTACTGTTGCATATGCGGGGTTGACGACGTAGTACTCGCTCTGCTCACTTTCAGCACAGATCTCATAGGAGAAGGACGTCGAGAGCAGAGCGAGTTTTGTAGCTAGCTCGAATGCTGCTTACTGTGCGTGCGCCACAGAAAGCAACATATTTTAGGCTGATTTTAAAAAATACTATCACCCAGTGACTGAACAAAAAAAAAAAAAGCAGCTCTCAGGCTAGCAGAGGGGGGAAAGAGAGGAGAGGACTGTTAGTCTGGGACTCGGGAAGCTTGAACTTGAACTTACTACCTGTAATCTCTCTTATAAAAGGGGGAAAGCCTAAAAAAATATCAGAGCTGTTATTGAGAAAAAAAAATAACACAGCTCAAAACAGAGTTAAGGCAGGAAGGAAATCTGAATATTAGGCAGGGGCTGTTCTCTCCACATGGTTGAAAGAGCAGTGGGAGGGTGCCCCTTCTGGGACAGAATTAAAAATGATCTCTTTCTATCACTGATTTTGTGTGAATCAGTCCTTCTGGTACTTGGAGGAGGAGAGGGGAGATAAACGAGGGGGATTCTTTAGTTTGTCTCAAAGTGAAAAAAAGGACTTCTGCAAATTCTGAACAGCCCTTCTCAGGGCTCTAGCATTTGGGGGCTCAGTTTGTGTGAATCAGTCCTGCGGGTACTTGGAGGAGGAGAGGGGAGATAAACGAGGGGGATTCTTTAGTTTAAGTCTCAAAGTGAAAAAAATGACTTCTGCAAATTCTGAACAGCCCTTCTCAGGGCTCTAGCATTTGGGGGCTTAGTTTGTGTGAATCAGTCCTGCTAGTACTTGGAGGAGGAGAGGGGAGGTGAACAAGGGGGATTATTTAAGTCTCAAAGCAGTCAGGCACTGTACCTGTACACCTGAATAAAACTCTCTCAAAGCCAAAAGAGACCTTGTGATCTGCAAGTCTCATCATCTCTGACTCTGAATAAAAAAATATATCTTGAGTGTGCAGAGAGGTGAAAGCAAGGCTCTATTAAAGCTTATTGTTCACTCAGCCTGTGTAAAGCCCTCCAGAGCTTGAACCTTGAAGATAGATACTGACGGACTTACTGAGTACTACTAACTTAAACTAGCCCCTGTCAGCCTACTGTTGTGCTCTGCCACTGGACTAACTGAATAAAACTAAAATTGAGTGACTGTGACAAGAAGGCACTGTCAAAGGGAGAGGAGGGGATTAAATTACAAAACAGGTTGACAGCAGGATACCCCTCAGGTTTTAGTTGTGAAATCTGAGCAGGAGGAAAATCGAAATATTAAACTCCTTTGTCCGGGGTTTTACAGGGAGGGAAAGAAAAAACTAAACAGACTGTTCACGTCTTCTAATATCTCTGATCATCACTTCACTGTAGTGTCCACTGTCTTCCAGAGTGCTTACTGTACTTTAAATTCGTACTAGCTAAGTAAACCAAAAGGGGAAAAAAATGTCTTTGTTAAAGTTTGGCTTTAAAAAAATTACAGGAAAGGCTTCAGTTTCAAGCCAAGAGGGAGGAGAAAGCTCGGGTTCTTCTGTGTGTACTGCTTCTCCATTACTGATAGACTCAGTAGCACCAACTACTCACCCCACCATTGTGGCCACAGATGTGACAACTTGTAGTGCCAGTGCTGATATGCCAGCAAATTTGACTACTATTGAAAGTGGCGGGAGTCCCGGGGCAAAAAGAAAAAGGGGGTTCCAGGAGACCTGGAAGAAAAATAGGGAGTGGCTACTATATGAGCCTGATGTGTGGGCATGACCTGCTCATACTGCAAAAAATACTTAAGGGAGACAAACACTTTCATGAGTGGCTGTAAGAGCATGAGACTTGAAAATGTACGAGCTCATGAACTCTCCAAACCTCATAAATTAGCCAATGAAAAAAATACTGTCTAACACAGACCCTTCCAACTTAGCAATAGAACGAGGAATAATACAAATGGAAAAAAATGAGGCGACACAAGTGGAACATTTGTTTAGAACAACTCTTCATTTGATTAATTCAGAACGCCCATTCACAGATTTCCCTGGCATCTTAGAATTACAACATGTAAATGGTGCAAATGTCGGAGTCCGTTATAGAAGTGACAAACAGGCAGCAACGTTCACACATTTTATTTCAGAATCAATAAGGATAAAAGATGCAAAACTGGTTAACAGTAACACTTTCATCTCTGTCCTATGTGACTTCGAGCACTGATGCCTCAGTAATAGAAGAGGAGGCAGTCTATATTAGGACAATGGAAAATTTCCATCCAGTTAACAAATTTGTTTCCCTTCAGCCAGTCTCTATTCCAAATGGTGAAAGCATTTATAAATCAATAGGTGATGCCTTAGAATTCACCTTGGACTGTAAAGACTGGAAAGAAAAAATTGTTGCTTTTGGATCTGATGGGGCACCCGTCATGTTGGGTAAAGTGACTGGGGTGTTTGGCAGGATTTTGAAAGACGTACCTCATTTGTTAGGGATTCAGTGCAGTGCCCACAAGTTGGAGCTAGCTATAAAGCAATCCGCAACATCTATTCCATACATGAAAACAACAGATGAAGTCTTAATGGGTCTATAAAATATACCATAAGTCTCCCAAAAACTGGGCCGGTCTCAAAGAGTTAGCCAGTAATATGAGGTACACCATTCACAAACCAGTTAACGTGTCAGGGACCCGGTGGGTTGCACACAGAGAAAGGGCTCTGTCTGTTATTCTGTCCAGCTACAAGGCCTTAGTTGTACATTTACAGCACATTGCTTCCACACTAGGGCAAACAAAAGATCAGGCCAGTGGGTTGTTCAAAACAATAAGTACTGTGAGATTTGTATTCTTTTCTCAGTTTCTGGCTGAATACCTTTCTGTCATGATGGCCTTCAGTCTAACTCTACAGAGAGCAAGCGCAACAGTAGAAACAATAGTCAGCAAGGTTGAAAGCACGGTGCTCTGGCTAGAGAACTACCCTGCACAGGATAAACTTGACAAAGTCTGTAACAATTGCTGTTGCTCCTGACTCTGACACAGCTGACAGTGACACTAGCACAAGTCGACTGACGGGCTCAGCCACTACTCAGGTTCAGTTCCGTGGATCTGATATCTTCCTTAACTTAGAAAGGGGGATATTCTATAGATAGAACCAAACAGGCAGTGTTGCGTGATGTTACAAGCCTTCTTTCATCAACAATTGAAAGTATTAACTCATGATTTTCCAATTTTAAAACAGACAAAAGTCCTACGGTCATTCAGTATATTTAACCCATTACAGTTACCAGATAGTGACCACCAGCTAGCCCTTTATGGCAATGAGGAAGTCAGAACCCTCACAGAGCACTACAGTGACCTACTGAAGAAACACAATAATAATATAAACTTGATTGAAGCGCAATGGTTAGAGCTTAAACCACTTATGAAAAAATCACTGAATGAGCTGTCTCCGAAATTTCACTATTTGGATTTCTGGCAAAAAATTCTCCATAATGATGCACATGAACAGTGATTCCCTGATATTCTGGTCTTAGTCACAATAGCTCTACTGATCCCAACCCAAACTGCAGTAGTTGAGAGAGGATTCAGCTTGATGGGCAGAGTGAAGTCTGACTGGCGGTCCTGTCTGTCTCCTATGACTACATCTGAACTAATGCGTGTCAAGCTGTCAGATGCTAGCGTTGCTACATTTGACCTGCAGGATGCCATAACACTATGGTTCAAATCTGGAAAACAAAAGAAGACCTCATGTGAGACCATATGGCTGCAGACTAGATTCAAGTTCTGATTCAGAAATAGACTAGACTCAATCAGTGTTTTACCTTGAAAAATAACCCCCCAAAAGCAACAGTTTTCTCTCTTTCCACTTTACAGTCCATTTTATGTTTTAAGTTTAAAATTCACTTCACAAAAATGTGGACAGGTAAAACTTTGTCCAGACAGGCAACATTTACATTCCACCTGTCCCTCGGACAGGCATCTCAAAAAAAATATTTCTAGCCCTGGTGACAGTTGTGTTTTTCAAATCCTGGCCAAAATGTAGTTTTGCACCCATAGCACGGAATGACATTTCGGTGTGGATTTTTTTTTTTCACCTGCCAGGTTGTGAGGTGGGGTAATAAGAAGGCTGTGCTGAAAATTTAATGTACAAACATGGTAAATGCTCAGGTGATGAGTGAACATTGGAGTGTTTGAACATTCACTCATAACTTTGCTAATTTTCAGTATCTTAACCAAACTTTCAACATAGCCATTTTGTGCACACCACCTCATAAACGTGACAGGAGTCAGTTTTTCTAAATCCTGAACAAGACATGTTTTCACACTTGTGGTGCGAAATGACGTTTTGGATAATATACTGTAAATGCTACATGTCCTGTTTATAAGGAGAGTCATAAACGACTATTTTGGGGTAAAAAAAATAAATACCTGTATGTTTAGAGAGAGAGAGAGAAATCAATATAAACTTTGTTTGTAGGGCCGGTCTTCATCCCAGCAGGTATGCTCTGTGATCCTGTGCTGGTGAGCTGAGTTTGGGACGAGCTCCGTGACCCAGTTACATGGGGTGGGGGAGTGAGGAGAGGCACTGTTATCGACACCCCGCAGGAATGAAAGATGCAGGGTTGCCTGCATGGGCCCAGATACCATATAGTGAAGACAACTCTTCTCTCGTTATAAAACCCTGCACCCGTGGGTGGCAGAGGACCCTTTAGCATTGGCTGATACGTGGAGTCTTTGCCCGGTGTGTGTCTGTCTGTGGCCATGTGGAAGCACAGGGACCAGAGGACCCTCCGCTTCTGCAGCCCACCTGACAGCCCCATGAATTCTTGACATCTGTTGCTACATGGAAGTGCACCTTTGGCCGTGCGTGTCTACATCTGTTCACAGAAGTCCTTTTGATTTCACTATCTCAAAAAGAAAGGAAATTCTTTGCAGAAAACTTCATTAATGTACCATTTAGGGGTTCAAGTTAACACCACAAAAGTGGGGAAATATGATGTTAGGGTTTCCAGCCATGCCCCGACCACCATGTAGCAAAAATAAAAATACATTAGGGTGTTGGGTCTCCAGAGTCTTGGCAAATCAGTGGGGTTTTCCTTGGGGTTGTCAACCCTAATACCCACCCTGTCGCCTAAGCAAACCACATCAGATGTGATTGGCTTTCTTCATGCAGGGCCCTCAGAGCCCTACGTGAAGGAAGCTACAACAGACTGTGTTGTCAGCATGTGTTGAGACATACACTCTTCAAAGGTAGAAAAGTATTACGATGAGGCACTGGCATGAAGCTGTACCTTGTGCTTAGGACAGGAGGCTACGGGGAGGGGAGGGGTGAGCATTCGGGCTGGCAGTCCTAAGGAAGACCCCAATCACTGATTCACCAAGACTCCAGGGACCCAGAACCCTAATGTTTTTTCCATTTGCTGTTTGGGGAGTTGGAGTTGGAAATGCTAACGCCACATCTCCCTACTTTTGTGGCATTAACTTGAACCATAACTGATGCATTAACGAAGTTATACCTATATATTTGCATGTGTGTGTATGTGCATAAACAAAAGCTGCATCAGCAAATGTAAATGGGGAAATCCAGTGTTAGGGTTTCTTGAACCCTAGCTCCCATCCCCATGCACCACCCCTGTGAACTCCAGTGACTTGAATGGCAAAGCACAGTCTAGTACAAATCAGAACATTTCAGCTGGAATTTGAAAAATGACAGTGGTGAGTTTTCGGCAGGGTTTAAAAAAAAAAAATGTAAAATCTGAGTTCTAAATTTCAAAGAACGTCACTGTGAATCAGAGTTGAAATGTATTTCACTGTTGGCATTATCTTTTTTTTTTGGTTCTTATTTTCACTTTTGTATTTTTTCAACTTTTGCTCATAACTTAGCTGTTGACATTTTGACCCCAAATGTTTATCGTTCCCGGTTTTTGCACCACCCCCAAAATGCAAAAAATGAAGTCCAAAAAACTGAATTTCTAATTTAGTTGGGTCTTGTTGTGGTAGTGTACACATCGTCTGTCGCTTAGAGAATCAAGGTGGTGGACACCTATATTGCTAAGTGGCGGGGGGGGGGGAGAGTAGTGGGAAAGAGGGTGCTGTGGGTGTCAGGATGAGGGTGGGAATCGGTTGGGGAGATGTGACAATGGACCATTTTCTTTTTGTGCTGGTTTATTTTATGTAATGATGAGGAATGCTTTTTAGTTCAAATGTGGATGTAAGGGGAGGTGGGTGGCATAAATGCTAAAAGGGTGGAAAAGGTTGTGTTTACTTTCATAGAATGGTCTCTGGGGCATGCTGGTGGTTAAAGGAATGTTAACATTGGCAACTGGACTTGGGCACCCTGGTGGCCCAGTATAGAAAGCAGTGGCTACTGGGCTTTAGCACCCTGGTGGCCAGACAAAAAAAAAAACAGGAGCAGGGGGTGTTTTCAGTTTTGTGTTACAAGGTATGGAAACTATCAGTCTTCAAGGATATCTCCTCCATTGGGCCAAACCTGTGAAACCGTAAGCTGTCAGCATCGGGACCACTTGGAAACTTTTTGCTAGCCGGGGGCTGTCCACAGTGACGTGCAGCATTGCCACTTGTATAATAGGGGCGGCCCCGACACTCCTCAGTTTGTTCTTCCGCCGTCTGTCATCCTTATCGAATCTGCTGAGAAACAATGTCAAAATAGCCATTGCTGTTTGTTGTTTTCAGAAAGGCCTTCTGTCGTGATCATATATTGGGCTATGCCATCCTCCCCTCGTTCCAAAGGTGTGGCCCAGTGAAGGAGATATCCTCAGTGAAAATAGAACAGTTACATCATACTAGCATACTAAAAAGCCAGCAGAATAGGCCAAATGGTCTGTCTTGTCTGCTCGAAAGCCATCAACCTCGTGGTTGCTCGCCTTACCACCCCCCCAGCCCCCAAGAGGGTCTTCTTTAGTTTGTTTCCCCTTGTACCTGTACCACCCCTTCTTGAATCCCTCCTCTGTGCCCTCCTCCACCAGCCTCCCAGGCAGCACATTCCAAGCTCCAGCACCCTCTCAGTGAAAAATGCCTCCTATGCTCCCCTGTAGTTTTCCCCTCCAGCTTCCACTGTGGCCCTGGTTGTCCCCCTTCTTTAGCCTATAAAGCTCCTTGGTTCCACTCCTGGTTATTCTTTTACATACTTGAAAACCTCCATCATATCTCCCTGTCCCTCCTCTCCTCCAGTGAGTAAAGCCCAAGCTCTTCAGTCTCTCCTCATAAGGCTTCCCCTCTATGCCCTGAGTCATCCTGGTCTCTCTCCTCTGAACCCTCTCCAGCAGCGCTATGTCCTTCTTCAGATGAGGTCTCCAGAACTGCACACAGTACTCGAGCTGCGGCCTGACCAAGGCATTATACAGAGGGAGGATCACCTCCTTCCTTCTGGATGTAATTCCCCTTGCTATGCAGCCCAGTATTCTCTTTGCTTTGGCTGCAGTTCTTTTACAATTTTCAGAGTTATTCATTTTGATGTCTAACACCACCCCTAAATCCCTTTCTCTGTGTGGCTTGCAGTGCGACTCCCCCAGGGTGTATTCATGGCCCGGGTTTTTACCCCTAAATGTAGTACCTTACATTTCCCGGCATTAAATTTCAGTCCCCACTTCCTTGACCACCCCTCCAGGGTATCCGGATCCCCCTGGAACGCCTCCCTCGCTTCTTCACAATACACCAGTGCTCCCAGTTTTGAATAGTCTGCAAAGAGACTCAACCTATTCCTAACCCCTTCCCTATATCCGAGACATAGGCGTTGAACAAGAGTGGCCCAAATACCGAACCCTGAGGGACCCCACTGATTACCTTCCTGGGAGAGGAGAGTATCCCACTCACCATTACCCTCTGTAAAAGCCCAGAGAGCCAATTTTCAACCCAGTTGAGCTCCTGTCCTCCAACCCCCAGCTTATCAGCCCATAATGTGGTACTGAATCAAACACCTTGCTGAAATCTAGTTATAGGACGTCCACCGGCTTATGTGTGTCCAAGTCCCCCATCACCCAGTCATAAAACTCTACGAAGTTGGACTGACACGATCTCCCCAGAACAAATCCATACTGTTTATCATCCTGGTGCCCTAACCATTCCTGCTGCCTCCCATTCCTGTCCTTGATAAAGCCCTCCATTACTTTACCTACCACAGACATTAGGCTGAAAGGCCTATAATTCCCCATCTCTTCTAGACCCCTCTTTATGAATAGGCACTACATAAGCCACCCTCCAGTCTTGTGGCACCCGTCCTGTCTGCAAAGAGGAATTAAAGAGTGCAGCCAGTGGAGTTGCCAGCTCCTCCGCCAATTCTTTCACAACCCTGGGGTGTAGCCCATCTGGCCCTGGTGCCTTATCAGCCTTTAGCTTCCGAAGGGCCTCCCTCACCCTATCCACTGTGATTTCTCTCCCCCCCCCCCATTCCTCCCCCTCACTCAACCTCCCCACCCCTTCTGGGTCTGGTCCTATCTGTACCCTAGCCTCATTCTGTCCTCTGGTCTCAGACCGACTTCTCACTTTAGCTGAATGCTCTTCCCTCCCATCAGCCTGTAGGGATCCCCAGTCCCCATCCGCAGAGATTGAGGCAAAGTACTCATTTAGCACCGCTGCCTGTTGCCCTGCTTCCTGAGCCCATCCTCCCATAATTTTAATCCTATTGATCTGTGTCCTCTTTTCGCTTCTCTCTTATATTTATAGAATCCCTTCTGCCCCACTCTGGATATCCCTAGTCAGATTTTGCTCCATCCCTGCCTTGGTTCCCCTCAGCACTCTGGTGACCCTTCTGGAAGATATTTCATACTCTCCTCGCTCCTTGTCCCCCTTTGAGCGTTTAAAACATGCATAAGCGGCCTTTTTATCCCTCACTGCCTCCTGCACCTCCCTAGTCCACCAACATGGCTTTCTAACCCCAATAATGCTCTGAATATTCATAACTTTGTACAGTGAGTCTGGAGGGTTGGACTGCCCGGAGAGATGGAACACATGCAAACGATGGAATTCTTTGCACTTGAGCATCTTTCAAATACTGCCTCTACCCACTGTAGTGTTCTTACCTCTTTAGATTTTTCTCTCCGCCTGAATGTCTGGTCGCTCAGAGTCTCTCGCCCTCTTTCGCATGAAGAAAGATAAAAAAATCTTCAAAAACCTGAAGTATATTTAATTTCTTTTACTGCCTTTACTGATTGTCAGTTTAGGTCTAGTTTATTATTAAAAAGTAGTTGTTTTCTCGGTTCCTTGCTGTTCGGCATAGCCGTGAGGGATACGAGTTAGTTTAGGTTATTTTAGGTTCTCTGACTAAAGTACCTATTTTATTTTTGCTAAATTTTGGTCCTTACAAAGTTTATTTGCAACCGTTTTTATCGGTTACAGAACCGCTGACCTGGTTCATTTTTTTCACCTGCCGGTTCGGTTCCTATCGGTTCCGGAACCGACTGCAAAAAAAAAAAAAAAAACTGTTTAAATAACCACAACAGTCTTTATTATTTAGCAGTTGGTGGTTTTACTCTTTGGCTTTCACCATGGCAGAGAAACCTAAAAAGAGAACTGCCTAAAGTGTGGAGATGTGTTTGCTAAGGTGGACAAGCATGCCTTATGTGTAGCTTGTCTAGGTTTCGAACATCTGGACCAGGAATGTGAAATATGTAAAACTTTTCCAGATGAAACTGTGGAAAAATGCCTTGAACGGCTCAATAAGAAATTTCCTAGGGGTCCCTCAGTCTCTCACCAGCTGATACCCCAGTCTGTTGTGGCCGAACCCATAAGCACTACTATCCCTGCTCCTGATACGGGCGAATAAGGGACAAAAAGAGGAAAAGAACCAGCTGACTCTCCAGTTCCCTCGAAGAAGGCAAAGAAACTTACACATGCAGAACCCTCTCCTGTTAATCCAGGGACTTCTGCGCAGGTGCCCACAATGCCATCAGCTCAAGAGATAGCTCATGCATTCAGAATTATTCAGGCTCTGCAGAGCATCATCCCTCAACCTCCTGCCCCTTTACAGGGTCCCCAGGTTGCTAGTACTGTGTTGCCCTCTGTACCGGAGCAACTATTTTTTGAAGAGGATGATGAGCCTTATGAGGAGGGTGAACCTATCTCTCCAGAGGTGTCCCCTGAGCAGAATTTTGGCTCACCTCCCAGGGTGTCCAAGGATTTTTCCTCCCACTTTTCCTTTGTAAGGAAAATGGCAGATGCCCTAGATATTGCCATAACAGAGCAAGTGGAGGATGAGGAGGAAATTGAGTACCTGAATATGATGGGTTTAACACCCACAAAGGCCCCCCTCCTCCCAGTATATACATTTTTTAAGAAGGATGCTCTGAAGCTCCTGCAGACCCCTAATTCTATTCCTCCTATCGACAGGAGAATAGACGAGAAGTACCAACTGGATAGGGAGGGAGCTGATTTCCTCTTCTCCCGTCCAGATCACCAAGCGATAATACAACAGACAGCCTGTGATAAGGCTGAAGTCCCTCTGTCCTCACATCCACCGGACAAGGATTCCAGAAAATTGGACAGTATAGCTAAAAAAGGCTATTTGTCAGCCTCACTGGCCATGAGACAGGCTACCTTCCAGGCTTATGCTGCCCAGTATCCGAAATCCCTGTGGCAGTCTGTACTGGCAATGTCCATGAAAGCCTCCTCACCCTTATCAGATGACCTGGCTGAAACTGCCAGGTTTGGGCTAGAGGCAGCTAAGTACCAGTTCCAGATGGCTGCTGATTTGAATGACACTGCAGCCAGATGGATGGATAACACAGTGGCTCAGAGGATGTTTGCTTGGCTTAGGGCTACAACCTCACTCAGGATACCCAATCAAAGGCCATGGATTTTACATTAGAAGGAAATTCTCTTTTTGGGGAATTCACAGTGGCCTATATGAAGAAGGTGGATAAATATAAAGCTACTTATGAAGCAACTCTGCCAGGGACAGAGCTTCTTAATCCACCAGGTCCTATTGGGGGCAGAGGTCAGTCTTTCATGACAAGACCTTTTTCCATCCAGTAGCTGTGCTCCCAATACCAGCAGTACCCCCAACAGGTATACTTTAGGGGTAGGGGTAGAAGGGGCTCTAGGCGAGGGTCTCTGTCATAACCTCAGATCCAGCCTAAACAGAACCCCTGAGATGCAGGCCGCTTCCTCCCTACCTGTTGGAGGCAGACTGTCCCATTTCCTCCAGCTTGAGTCAACCATCACCACAGACAAGTTGGTGTTGGAGATAGTGGGAAAAGGTTTATCTCTGGACTTCAGATTTCTTCCTCTGAAAAAGTCCAGGGTTTTCATCTCTCCTCCCCTAGCAGAAACTTCACAACTAGAGGCAGAGGTTCAAAAGCTGCTACAGCTCAGAGCAGTGGAACCAGTTCCTACAACCCTACGAAGCGCAGGTTTTTACCCCAGATACTTCCTAACAACATAGAAAAATGGAGAGTGGCAGCCAATACTGGATCTCAGAGCTTTAAACAAGCACCTGAAAAAAATCAAAGTTCCAAATGGTAACTTTGACTCGGATTTTGCCAGCAATCCAAAAAGGGGAATGGCTGGCGTGTCTGGACTTGCAAGACGCCTATTTTCAGATCCCCATAAAATAATCTTTCCGAAGATATCTGATTCAGGCTCCCATCAGGTCATCATCAGTTTGCAGCCTTGCCCTTCGGCCTTTCCTTGGCACCAAGGGTTTTTACAAAATGCCTAGCAGCTGTGGTGGCATCTCTTCAAAGACTGGGAGTGACTGTCTTCCCATATCTGGACGACTGGCTGGTGGTGGGCAAATCACCAGGACAAGTCAGAACTTCCCTAAAGCTCACTCAGGATCTTTTGGAGTCCCTGGGCTTCATAATAAACAAGAAAAAATCTGTCTTAATCCCTACACAGATTTTACAGTTCATAGGGGCAGAGATCAATACTAACATACTAAAATGCCAGCTGAATAGGCCTAACGGTCTTTCGTGTCTGCTTGTTTGGTCAGCCCCCACCCTGGGTGCTGACCTTGCTGTCCCCTCGCCTTCTCTGGCTTCTCCCTTCCCAGTTCCGGATATTCTTGCTGCATTGGATTTTGCTTCCAGAACCCTTCCCTGTACCTGTCCACACCCCTCTTGAACCCCTCCACTGTCTCTGCCTCCACCAGCCCCCTAGGCAGCGATTCCATGGCTCACCACCCTCTCAGTGAAGTAGCACCTCCTCCTCTTTCTCCCTGAATCTTCCCCTCCAGCTTCCACCCATGCCCTCTAGTGGCCCCCTCCTCCTTCCTTCGAAGCACCCTGACTGTTCCTCCCCTATTTACCCTCTTCATGTACCTGAGGACCTCTATCATGTCCCCCCGGTCCCTTCTCTCTTCCAATGTGTACATATTTAGCTCTTGAGCCTCTCCTCTAGGTCCTGTCCCCAAGCCCCAAATCATTTTGGTTGCCCTCCTCTGGACCCTCTCCAGGAGGTTAATGTCCCTCTTTAAGTGTGGCCTCCAAAACTGCACGCAGTACTCAAGGTGCAGCCTCACCAAGCAGTTATACAGAGGAGTATCCTCCCTCCTTCTGGAGGTGATCCCCTAGCGATGCATCCCAGCATCCTGTTGGCCTTGGCTGCTGCCTCGTACAAGTCTCCGAGTTGTTCATCTTGACATCCACCACCACCCCAGGTCCCTCTCAGCCATCGAGACTTGCAGCATTTCCACGAGGTGTACACTCAGCCTGGGTTTCTGCCCCAGGTGGAGGTACTGCATTTCCTGCTTGAACCTCAGCTCACTTCTAGACCATCTTTCCAGAGCCTCCAGGTCCCCCTGTAGGGCCACCCTCCCTCCTCCCCATCCACCACCGCCCCAGTTTCGAGTCATCTGCAAAGAGACTCATCTCACTCCTGATTCCTGTCCTTATGTCAGATACGTAGGCGTTGAACAGAAGGGCCCAAGGACTGATCCCTGTGGGACCCCACTAATGACCCTCTTTGGGGACGAGACTATCCCACCAACTACGACCCTCTGGGTCCGGTCCTGGAGCCAATTGCCTATCCATCTGATCATCTGGTTCCCCACCCCCATTTCTCCCAGCTTATCCAACAGGCCCACGTGAGGAACAGAGTCAAATGCCTTGCTGAAGTCTAGAAAGAGGACATCCACTGGTCTACCCAGGTCAAGGCACTTGTCACCCAGTCATAGAACTCCACCAGGTTTGTCTGACACATTTCCCGGGATGAATCCATGCTGTCTATCATCCAGGCACCCTGACTTATCCAGGTCCCCCTGGCCTCTCCTTGACAATGCCCTCCATCACCTTGCCCACCACTGATGTCGGCTGACAGGCCTGTAGTTCCCTCCACCTCCCTTGATCCCCCTCTGGATAGGCACTATATGCGGCACCTTCCAGTCTTGGGGCACCCACCTGTCCTCAGAGATGGTGAAAAGCTCTGCCAGGGTTTCGCCAGGACATCTGCAAGTTCCTTCAGCACTCTGGGATGTAATTTATCCGGCCCGGTGCTTTCTCCGTCTTAAGGGCTGAGGGCTTCCTCACTCTCTCTGCTGTGATTTCCACTTCGGTACCTCTTCTCCCTGCTTAGCCTCCCCCACCTGCCAGTGATGCCTCCCTCTCCAGACCTGCCGATCGGTAAGGTCCCCCTCCTCAGTATCTGTCTCCTCCCATGTATGATGCAGCACCCCATTTTCCCTGGTGAAAACTGAGGTGAAGTACTCATTTAGTACCTCAGCCTGCTCCCCCGGGTCTTGTGCCCATCTCTCCCCTGATTTAATCCTGCTAATCTGCCCCTTCACCCTTCGTTTTTCCCCAATGTATCTAAAGAACCCCTTGTTCCGTCTCCTAATTTCCCTGGCCAGGTTCTGCTTCTTCCTTGCCTTAGCCGCCCTCACCACTCTAGTGGCCCTTCTAGCCATCAGCTCGTACTCCCCTCGATCCCTTTCACTCCTTGAGCACTTGAATTGCTTATAGGCTGCTTTCTTTCCCCGCACCACCTCCTGGACCTCCCTGGTCCACCAACAGGGTTTTTGGGCCCTACCGCAGTTCGTCTTACTCTTGCACAGGTGCTGGTAGCATCCTGCACCCCTCTCCTGATGATTTCCCACCTACTATCAGCGTCCATGTCTGACCAATCCCATCCAAATGCTTCTTAGGATCCTTCCCATTTCCTTAAAATCCGCCCCCAAAGTTGGTTACTTCCGTCTTTGTGCAGCCTTCACCCTCCTAGGTCCAGGCAGAACCAGACCGTGGCATGGTCACTCCCGCCAATGGGTCCCTTACCTCCAGGCCCCAATCTGGTCACTGTCTGCCAGGACCACATCCAGTACCCCGTGCCTCCTGGTCGGTTCCCTCACCTGCTGAGTTAGGAGCGTCTTGAAAGACATCCAACAACCTCTGTTCCTGGTCACAGAGGATGTCATAATCTCCCAGTCTGTTCCTGGCATGTTTAAGTCCCCAACACCACCACCGTTCCTCTGCCCAGTCTGCAGTGTCTCCTCGCATCTGCCACCAGACTGTCCTTCAGCTCCTCCGCCAGGGCGAGGGGTCTACACACCACTCCTATTTTACTCTCTTGCCCCCCCTTGTTATCAAGGTGACCCAATCGCCTGCACGTTCCCTCACGCCTCCTCTACTCCCCCTATGCCAATGCAGTTTTGACTATCATTGCTACCCTCCTCCCCTTCCTTCCCCCCTGTCCTTCCTGAACATAGTGTAACCCTCCAGGTTCAGGTCCCAGTCATGTCTTGCAGTGGCCCAAGTCTCAGTACTGCTGCCACATCCACTGCTCCCTCAGTTAGCATCGCCTGGAGCTCAGGCATTTTATTGCCCAAGCTCCTGGCATTTAGCAGGACTACCTTCCACCCTTTCCCTATAGTTCCATTTCCCCTGCTCGTGTTCCCATGGGGATTCTGTTTTCCCCTGGTCTGCTCTTTGCCAGTTGGCCTTTTCCTGCAATCCTCCTGGTCTCCAGGGGGGTGGAGACAGAGTCCCTCCTTTATCGGCACCCCCTTGACAGCCTTTTCTCCCATCCCACCCCCCTTCACAAGTTTAAACCCCACTTTTCACCAATGAACCCTCTATTTTCAACTTAAGGATTCCCTCCTCCAAATTGAGATGTAGTCTCATCTCTGCATCAGCTCATTATCCTCCCAGGTCCCCCAATCCCCCATCAACCCATACCCTCTGGCCCACACCACTCCCTGAGCCACTGGTTTATCTCCTAATTTTTCTTTGTGTTCCCCACTAGCCCTTGGCACTGGCAGGATTTCTGAGAAGGAAACTGTGCATCCTATGTCATGACAGACCCTGGCAGCGCCCTGAATCTTGCCTGTATCTCTAGCTCGCTATTTCCCTCAGTGTCATTTGTACCCAGGTGGACCAGTATGTCTGGGGAACCCCACAATCCTTTGCCAGCTGATATACCTGTGGCTTAGCCCTGTGCAACGTTAGTCCAGGGAAGCATCTTTTTCTGACTGGCCAGGCTCTCCCCATCCCATTTGATACCCTGATCATAGAATCCCCAGCAGGAGCACTCTGACCACTCCTTTCCTCCATTCCCCCTTCCATGTCCCTCATCCTTTCTACCAGCCCCTCCACCCAGCCAGCTCCTTGTTCCTCCCCTATCTGGGTGCCATGCCACCCCTCCTTATTTACCATGGCCACCCCCAATCCTATACCTCTCCTCCTCCTGAGTATCCTTCTGTACCTTGCAATTTCCCCTCACTGCTCGCCAACTGGTCCTTCTCCCCCATCTGCTAAACTAGCCTCGCTCGTCCTCCCTTCCTTCCTGTCTCCATTTAGTTCCTCCTTGCTCATCATGCTCCCCTGGCCTAAACCCTCAGCTCCTTTACTGAATCCTCCTTGTACTTCTGGTCCTTCTCCTCTACCTTTCATCCCTCTTCCTCCTGCCCTCCTGCTCTGATTCACTGCTCCCCCATTCTCCTGCATTCCAGGTCCCCCCGTTCTTCCTGCTATCGGCCCTGCCTCCTGCCTCCCACTCCTTTCCGTCTCTAACCACCCCTGTCGTGGCTACATCACCCCCCTCATCCTTGAGCAGAAGAAGAGAATTGAAGCGGTTACTGAGTGTAAGGTCTGATCCACCTCCCCGCCTTGCTTCCTTCTGTCCAGCCCTGGCCATCTGCCTACTTCCCTGAGAATGTTGTCCCTCCATCCCTCCTTTGTGAGGGTCCCCAGTTACCTGCCTGCTTCCTTGGTAGTGTCCTTTTGGACCCCCTCTGCCAGGGTCCCTATGTGACCCTGAGTGATACTCCTGCACTCCTTTCCTATTTCACAGTGCTTGGTGCAACCCACGTGATTCCAGCCCCTTCCCCAACCATACCACCCCCTTCCCCAGCTTTCTCCTAATCCCCCTCCTCCCATGCTGTGCTAGCTGGTAGCACACTGGGCAACCACCCAGAACTCCAAGCCCAGTCCAGTATCATGGCTGCTCCACATCCTGTGCACCCACCACCCTCCCAAGATGCGGCCCTAATGACGTGTGGTTCCATCCCTTCCAAATAGGTTTCCTTGGGTGAGCCACCAGGTTCCCCCTAGTCCAAGATACCCCTACTGCCTAATTAGGTCACCCACTAATCTTAGAGACAGTCCCACTGTACACCAGTAACCCTGTTACTAGGTGCAGTACAACACATTAAACTTATAAGGAAATGAACAACTCCTAAGCTCCTCTCTCCCAGCCTTTAAATCCACCCCCAGTGGCTAGAACTACATGAGCTGCACCTGCAGCCTTTTCCTCCAATTGCAGGGCAGGTGTTCCCCTATAAATTTGCAGACTTCTGGGGAGGGTGGGTCCTGGGCAGACACCTGACTCGAGAGAGAGTGTATCAGCCCTGTGTCTCCCCTCCAAGCCCAGCAGCCAAAGAACCAGGCCCAAGCAAATCCCACCAAATAGGTTTTAAATCAGAAGAAATAGGCCTCTACCAGCGCAGCCTGTTACACAGTGAAACATCCACAAAATGAGCCCCACTTACAGCCACCAAATCAGTTTACAAACATCCAGCAACCCCCAAAACAATACCCTGCTAGCCCCTTAGAAGTAAGAAAGAAAAGAACTAACCTACCAAGTAAAATCCGCAAGAACCCTGTGAAAACAACAGCAGCAGCTACTGTCCTGGAACACAACTGATCCTGTCCCCTTCCAGTTCTTTCTACTGTACAGGCCAGGGCCTTTTTGCCTCTGGACAGGGTGCGAAACCTTTAGTCCATAGCAAATTCCTTCAAGGTGCACAGGCAATTCCTGCAGCCCTTGGGTCATATGGCTGCATCCACATGCACAGTTCAGGGTTCCAGGTTTCACATGAGACATCCAGTTTCATCTCAGGAATCATTGGAGTCGGAAAAAAGACCCCTTTTCAGAACTTATTCCAGTGACAAGGGCACTGTTACAAGCCCTTTTGTGGTGGAAAAAGGAATCCAATCTAAGGCAAGGAGCCCCTTTTCAGAAGGAGAATCCTTCGCTAGTCCTCACAACAGATGCATCCCTTCTGGGATGGGGTACCCATCTGGGGGAGGACACAACTCTGGGTACCTGGACAGAAGCAGAGTCCTTCTGCATATAAACTTGCTGGAACTCAGAGCAGTGTGGCTGTCACTAAAAGTTTTCTCTCCACTGGTGATAGGAAAGGTGGTACAAGTCAGAACAGACAATACCACCACTATGTACTACATAAACAATAGGGAGGCATCAGATCAGGCCCCCTGTACACAGAAGCCATGAACATTTGGACTCTGGCGTATTCCCTAAAGGTGTCCTTGCAAGCAATCCATCTGCCAGGAAAGGACAATACCTTGGCAGATGCACTGAGTCGAATCAACCAGTCCCAGCACGAATGGACACTGAACAAGCAGGTGGAGCAGGTAATTTTCAGGAGGTAGGGCACTCCAGAGATAGACTTGGTAGCATCCCACCAGAACCACCAGTTGTCTCAGTATTGCTGCAGATCACCTGCCCGGGGCACAATCCCTCTGGATGCCCTGGTGCTGGACTGGTCAGACAAGTTCCTCTATGCCTTTCTCCCTTTTCCTCTGGCTTTCAGAGTACTACTGAAGCTCAGATCTCTCTCAGCTTCTCTGATCTTGATAGCTCCAGATTGGCCCAGACAGCCGTGGTACTCTCTTCTGCTCTCCATGTCAGTGAGCAAACCAATAAGTTTGCCTCTCGGGCATACTCTCCTGACCTCCAGTCAAGGAACATTGTTGTACCCAAATCTCAAATCCCTGCACCTCAAGGCATTGCTCTTCAGGAATTAGAGTATGCAGACTTGAACCTTTCTGAAGCTGTTGTAATTATCTTGAAAGTTTATAGGAAGCCCTCCACTAAGAAAACTTATTCTTCTAAGTGGAAGAGATTTTCCTTTTGGTGTTCTGGTAGGAATTTCGCCCCAAATGATGTAGGAATCTCAGTGGTGTTGGATTATCTGACTTATTTGCATTCGCAAGGTTTACAACCCAGTTCTCTAAAGTTTCATCTTGCAGCAGTGTCTGCATATCTTTCTGCTAGGACAAAGGTATCTGTAGCATCAGATCCCATTTTCAAAAGGTTTTTTAAAGGCCTGATGCATTTGATCCTCCTCACAGGGCACCAGTGCTCACTTGGGATCTTAATATATGTATAGCCAAATTAATTGGGGCTCCTTTCGAGTCCATGGCTACAGCCCATCTAAAGTATGTTACCTGGAAAACTGTCTTCCTGGAAGCAGTTACCTCAGCAAGAAGAATAGGCGAGCTCCAGGCTGTCTGTGTTGACCAGTACTACGTCTCCTTTCACAGAGATAAGGTAGTCCTCAGAACAGGCAATTCCTTCCCAAGGTCGTTTCAGACTTCCATCTGAATCAGTCAGTCACTCTGCCTGTCTTTTTCACAGACCATGTGAGCGCTGGTGAAAGAAGACTCCACGGTCTGGATGTGAAAAGAGCTCTCAGCTGTTACATGACAGCTACAAAGGGCCATAGGCAAGACAGAAAACGATGTTTCCTTACATATGAGGATGTCTGAATGGGCAAACCAGCCTCAAAAAGATCCATTTCTCGATGGATTGTCCAGTGTATTCAGTTCTGCTACACTAAAGCAGGTAGGGAGTCCCCAGCTGGGCTGAGGGCACACTCAACAAGAGGAACAGCTGCTAGGGAGGTTCAATTATTGGTTATTTGTAAAACAGCTACCTGGAAATCAGTACACACCTGTACAAAGCATTACAACCTCGATGTTTTGTCCAGAAGCAACGCTAGGTTTGGCACAGCAGTCCTGCAAAGTCTGTTTCCAAAATAAGTTCTGTGCCCCCCTCCAGTGGAACTCTTTGGTAGTCTGCACAAAGTTATGAATATCCTGAGCATCACTGGGGTTTGAAGAAAAAATGACTTACCATAGTAATCTCCTTTCTTCCCAGTGATGCTCAGATATTCATAACTCCCTCCCATCCTCCCCTTCCAGAACTTCAGCCTCTGCACTCCGCATGCTATTGCCACATAGCCATACCCTTCTTGCTGCATTTCTCTATACTGAGTAGAATTTAAACACAGTTTTTTGTTTCTCTTAATAGTTTTTTCTCATGCTGTTTGGTGAACACCATTGTTTATTTGATGGTTCCTCCTTAGGAGTTTTTTTTTGGTTAATTCTCTTTATTAGGTAACCCTTAAAAAAAAAAAAAAAAAAAAAAAGGGGATTACTGTCAGATTTTTTCCTAGTGCCCGACTTCCATGCTTCTTACAAATCTAAAGAGATTAGAACACTACAGTTGGTAGAGGCAGTATTTGAAAGATGCTCACATGCAAAGAATTCCATCATTTTCATCTGTTCCATCTCTCCGGTCAGTCCAACCCTCCAGACTCACTGCACAAAGATATGAATGAGTATCTGAGCATCACTGAGAAGAAAGAAGATTGCTATGGTAAGTAATTTTTTCTACTGGTTCAACCATGCTTTTGCCTTCATTTTGTACAGTACTTAGTAGCCTGCTGTACCCCTTTTTTAATGGTCTCCCACAATCTTCCAGCATCCATGTCTGGCTTAATCTTGTCCAACCTCTCTCTTAGAATCCTACCCATGTCCACAAAATCTGCTCCCCTGAAGTCTACCACTGCTGTGTTAGCGTGGTTTTCCTCATCTCCTATATACAGCAGAAACCAGACTGCGGCATGGTCTCCACCTGCCAGTGGACTACACACCTCCATGCCTCTCATCTGATCACTGTCTGATAGGACAACATCCAATATCTGCCCCTCTCTAGTAGGTTTCCCCACCTATTGGACCAGGAAAGCATCCTGAAAAACGTCCATCAGTCGCTGTTCCCTGGCTACAGAGGATGTCATGGTATCCCAGTTCCCCCCCGGCATATTAAGGTCACCCATGACCACCACCCTATCCTTACCAAGGTCACAATGACCCTTGATGTGCCCAACCAATTTTTCCTCCAGAGCCTCCTCAATTGTGGGGGGCCTGTTTACCACCCCTATTTTCAATTTTTTTCCTCCCCTCATTTGCAAGATTACCCAAATCGCCTCCACTCCTCCTCCACTCCACTAACCACAACTTCATTTCTGACTATTAGTACAACCCCTTCCCCTCTGCCCACCCCCCTTTCTTTCCTGAATATCTTATAGCCCCTCCAAATTTAGGTCCCAATCATTGCTCTGGGTGGCCCATGTCTCTGTAATTGCCGCCACGTCTGCTGATCCTCCAGCCAGCATAGCCTGTAACTCAGGCATTTTATTGCTCATGCTCCTGGCATTAATGAGTACTGTCCTCCACCCCGAACTCTCCTCCCTACCCAATCTCCACAGCACTGCGCAGTCCTTATTCTGCCCAATTTTCCTTAGATTTGCATCACATTCCTCATCACTCTTCAATTGCCCTAGTCCTGGACCCACAAACTGCTTCCCTGGGGACAGTCTTTTATTTGACCCTCCCCCCGGTACAAGTTTAAACCCCACCTCTCTCCTATAAAACCAGCAAGTTTTAGTTTCAGGATCTCCCTCTCCTTCCCTCCCCTTCAGATTGAGATGTAATCTATCACTGGCTTGTAGCCCCTTATCCTCCCAAGTATCTCCCCAATCTCCCAACAGCCCATACCCCTCTGCCTTGCACCAATCCCTAAGCCACTGGTTTACCCCTCTAAGTTTTAGTTTACTCTGCCCAGTTGCCTGTGGTACCGGCAGGATCTCGGAGAAGGAAATTTTGCTTCCTATAGAGTGACAAACCCTCGCCAATTCCCGGAACCTAGTCTGTATTTCTAGCTCACTGTTCCCTTCCAAGTCATTTGTCCCCAAATGTACTAGGAAGTCCGGGAATCCCCCACATTCCAGTGCTATCGAGTATAGGTGGCATTTGGCCTTGTGTACAGATAATCCTGGCATACATTTAGCCTTGACTGGGCTGCTTTTATTGTCCCCCACCCCTTCCTACTGGATACTCCTGGTCATGAATCCCCAGCAGTATCACCTTCAACCCCCACTTTGTTAGCCTGTTTTGATCCTTCCAGACTCCTCCTCCTCCTATCATCAAACCCCTGTTTACTCCTGCCTCTCCTGTCAGCCTGGGAATCTTTATCAGCCCATTTAGATCCTTCCAGGTTCCTCCTCCTTCTGTCGATGACCCCCTACTTACTCCTCCCAACTCAATCAGCCTGGAGGCCACCCTCATATGCTAGCCCTGCAGTACTCCTACCTCCGACTGCCAGTTTGCTCCTCGCCCCCCCCCCCAATTTCCCGGGAGGCCAGAGAATGCCCCCCCAATTCCACCCCTGTTACCCTTCTTGAGCTATAATTCTCCAATCCCCCACCCGAGCAACCTTCCACTAATTTTTCTTTATCCTCCACCCCTTCCGGATCTGCACTTCTCACCCTATCAACTGAAAATCTCCCTACCCTACTCTCCAACTCTTCCAATGATTCTTGTCTCAAGGTTGACCTCTCTACTGCCCCCCCCCAATCTGGACACTGGCCTGACCACATTCCTGCCACCTTCCACCCTGTACTCACTCAATTCCACCCCCCAACCTAGGCTCCTGTCCTCCCCTCTCCATCCTTTCCTATGGTTCCGGCACCTCCTCTGTCTCCACCCCCTCAGCTTGCTGACTAAACCCTCCCTGTCCTCTTGCTCTCCTCCTCCACATCATCTCCCAGATATAATAGGGTGAAACTGTTTAAGTGTGATGCTTGCCCCCATATTGCTGTCTTCTACCCCTCCTTCCCTCTTTTGCTCCCACCGAGCAGCCCCCTCCCTACAGAGTGCTTCCTGTACTTTGCTTGTTCCGCCTCCCTCACCTCCAGAGTGACCATATGGTCCACCTATCCCCTGAGATGTGCTCTTTTTGACTATTCCACTTGCCCTTTGAGACATGCCATTTTGACCACGTCTAGTCACATATGATCCATACCCCACCCTACCGCCTTATCCTTCCCCCTCCCCCATTCCAGCTGCCTTCTGATACTCCTGATCTCCTCCCTAAGACCCTCCAGTTGAAAACACACAGGGCACCCTCCAAAACTCCATGCCCAGTTTAATATTATGGCTGCCCCACACCCCGTACACCCTACCGCCCTGCCAAAAATGCCTACTCTGACTGCCCCAAGCCCACCCTCATTTTAGTTATAAGCAGTAAGTCCCCCTACCAGCAATAATATATTGTCAAACTTACACAGCCCCCCCACCAATGATTACTACTTTTACTACACACACACACACACACGATACCCAGCAATAGACAATTCTCATCTCATAATCTCATTCTGTATTATTAGAGCTCATCATAACTTACCGTAACAGTATATTTTTAAGAGAAACTCCTCCATTTGGCCATAGTGTAGCCTTCCTCTTTTCTCATTTTCTGAGGGATAATCCAGATACTGTACCCAAGGCCTTATTCCATTTCCAGTTCTATACTTCTACTTGTTTGCCTGGTATTTTTTGGTCTCCCAGTTTATCACGGTAAGAGGCCCTTGAGATTTATTTCTGGTGAGGAGCTGTGGAGTTTTGGGGCTGCCTATGTTATGTACAAGGCCCCTGGAATTCTGCGGTTCTGCGGTTGCAGAATTTGCCGCAGAATTGGCATCATGCCGCAGAATATATATAGTGCCGTAGAATTCATTGTTTTTGGTAAATTTTCATATAAATATACTGTTTTTCCATAGTGTTAGGCTTTCTTTCCCACCTCGTTTATCCTGAAGCCCCTCCTCTATGCTCATATTTAGCCAATGACAGGACTGCATTCTGCCAGAGAAATCAGAAAATTCTGCCGCAGAACACCAGGGGCCCTGGTTATATATATGTTGACGCTGCATATCATTGTGGGCGGTCCCCGGATACCAAATGTTTCCAAGTGGCCCTGACGCTGACTGCTTACAATTATAAATTGTAGCCCAATAGAGGAGTTTCTCTTTAAGATCTACTGTTAAGGTAAGTTCTTACATAACTTTATTTATTTTTTAACCTTTAGCTATAACTTGGCTATTTTGGGTCCGGTTGACCTCAAATTCTCAGGGTAAGGCATTCCACCTCATGGACACCTAATGCACCTGAAAATGTGTTTTGGAAGAGCTGAACAAAAAATAATGTTTTTGCGCCTTGTAAATTCAGTGTTTATCACAAAAAATGCCTTATGAGTTTAGAAAATGGCCTGACTGCATTTTTAAATGTTGATTTAAAACATTCCAGAGAAACTCGCTGGAGGAGAGAACTGACAGGGGAGATATGATAGAGATTTTCAGATATGTAAAAGGAGTAACCAGGAGTGGAAACAGAGCTTTTTGGGCTAAAGAAAGGGGGAACAACCAGGGGCCATGAGTGGAAGCTGGAGGGGGGAAACTACAGGGGGGAGCGTAGGAAGCATTTTTCACCGAGAGGGTGGTGGAGCCATGGAATGCACTGCCTGGGAGGCTGGTGGAGGAGGGCACAGTGGAGGGATTCAAGAAGGGGTGGGACAGGTACAAGGGGAAGCTGAAACTAAAGAAGACCCTCTTGGGGGCCTGGGGGGTGGTAAGGCGAGCAGCCACTAGTTTGCTGGCTTTCGAGCAGACACGACAGACCATTTGGCCTATTCTGCTGGCTTTTTAGTATGTTGGTAAACTACCTATCAAAGGCACATGCTTGTGTCAAACTGAAAGTTTCAGCTGTCAGCCATTGTTTAGCTATAGGTGAGCAGAAACAAATGTCTTCATTTGGCAACTTTTAAACTTTCCAGAACTTTTACACCACTGAACTGATCGTTGCCAGATTTTAAAGATCTAGAGATCCTTGGGCCCCAGAAGGCATATGCCAGTCTTCAAGCTATTCTGTTTAAAAATGAGTGGCATTATGATCTCATTAGCCCCTGAGGAGGCATTATTTCTCGAGTACGCACCACATTTCCTAGTGTCCTTATGTAAAAGGGATGGTCAAGACTAAAGTTTGCAGTATAGAAATATGTATAGTTAAGCCTTAATTTGTTAATTGTGTAGGTAATTTGTAGTTAATTGATAATTAGGTGCTGATTGGTTTAGTTCAGCAGTTCTCAAACTTTGTCATAGTGAGCCTCACCTAAGCCATGGAAAAGATGTTGAGCCTCCCCCAAAATACTGAAATATTTTTGGACCTCCCCATAGAAAAATAGCTTACTTTTCACAGTACATCAGGAATAAATTGAAACCTCTTTGCATAGCTGGCTTTCGTGTTATAACACTTATTGTAACCTCCCCCCAACAGGACAACCTACTTGCTCCAATATTTTGACTCTCGAACCATTGTTACCCATTACTGCCATACCTTCATGGGTCAGACTGCTTTTTCTGTTTCCCCTCTTACTGGAATAACCTTCCTGTCGACCTCTGCCTCTCCCCCTCTCACCCTGCTCTTAAGCAACTTCTCAGGGGTCATTTTGCTTCCTCCTGCTCTTATTCTTAGTACCTGTATGGTTAACTCTTGTATTTAGACAGTTCTGCTGCCAGTCTAATTGATCAATTGTTCCTCGCATTGTTAGTTTATTGTTCTTAATTTATTTGCACTTTTATTCATTTTGTATTGCTTAAGTGTTTTGCAGTTACATTTTGAATTGTATTCTCTCACTACCCTTCCCTGGGTACACCTGAAGTAAGCCATGGCTCAGTGTACAGTACCTTTTCTGGTCACAGACGTGTGAATAAATACATAAATTCACCTACTGTTATCCCGTTTCAGTTTGCCGTATCACTTCACACAAAATCTATAAAGTTCAAAATTTAAATATAATACTTTTTCAAGATTTGCTTGAGCCTCCCCAGAACAGGTTGGGGCCTCCCCAGGGAGGCTGGCCTCACCATTTGAGAACCCCTGGTTTAGTTAATTTAGATGTGTTACTGCTTTTCATTGCTGTGGCATGTAGATTTTAATTGTTGTGGCATACAGATTAAATTATTGGTTTTGCATGGTGTAATAAATGAATATATGTAGCAGTAGCTTCAAGGAGATGAAAGCATTTACTTTAAAAATGTCTGAAAGATGAGGACAGAAAAATTAAAGAAGCAATTTATTTAAAGTTACTGGGTGCCAAACATTTTCCTCATCCTCTTGTCATGCATGGCTATGTGCCAGCACTGTTTGTAGCCAGAAGCTTGACATTTTTCTGTCTTGCGGGCTCTGAGCTGGGCAGGCTTGCACCCGTAATGCAACAGTGTTACTGCTTTAGGAGTCATAAGACCTGGTGTTGCAATCATTTTTGTATTAAGTGTGGGACTTGTGATTTATTCAATGATTTTACGGTTTGGGTAGCTGAAGATAGTACAGTCCGAGCATAATGGATGGGAAGCATTGCGGCATTCTGAACTCGTATGCTGACCTCCGGTTACTTTTCTATATGTCCCGTCCCCATCGCCTCATTTACTGTTTCCTTGGTCTTTGAAAACCAACTCTGTACCGTAATCTCCTTTGGAATAGACCAGTGTGTCCTGATACTCCCAACTTGGCAGAAGTTGCTTGAGCACAGTAAGATGCTTCTACGTTTCTTTTCAATGTAGCTGCCTTTGCACATAATGCTATTCGCCTCTGGAGCCAGCAACTAATTGCAGCAGATATCACTGGTTGGAAAACCTGTTCTAGGGACATGGATATGTTGTTCATCCACACTCATTGGCAGGTATCCTTGCCGCTTTAAATCTTGCCGGAAGGTCTTCAAGCTTGCTCCTCCCACCCACCCGGGTGGTATAACTCTCGGCTCCGCCCCATGACGCCAGATCTTCCTTACCGCTTGAAGCTCAGGTTCCCTCCTTAACGCTCTGCGTTTGTGACTAGTTCCTATTTCTCCGTTTGCGGTTTAAAATAAATTTTGCAAAAGACTTCAGTCTTCTATCCTCGGCTGCGATGGACCGTCGACTCCGGTTCGGAGATGCCCTATGGAGCAGAAGATGTCTCGGGACGGATCCACACTCCGTGTGTCTACTGCTTAGGCCTTGAGCGCGACCCGCGGGCTGCGACCTGTGCTCATCTTTCTCGACCTCTCGTCCTCGAAGACCGTGCTGCCGATTGCAACTGGGCGTCCGAGCGTTCCCTCGGTGAAGTCCAGGAGGCCCGGTTGGCAGTGTCTGGCGGCGGGCTCGGCGGATCAGCTCGGCGGATGGTCGCCCTCGAAGAGGCGGCGCGGGCCGTATCTTCTCGGCGCGGCATTTATCCGCTCTCTCTGGGCTCTTCTTACGGCTTCTTTTAAGGAGCTTTGTCTGTCCCTCTCCACTAAGGAGGAAGGGCCTCGTTGGCGGGACCTTATTCTCGGTCCAAAAAGAGGACAAGGTAAGTCCTCCGTCGGCCGCTCTTGGGAAGCGGGAAGGTCCCTCTCCCGGGCCGTCGACCGTCGGCCCGGTCGACAGCTCGGCTTGACCACTGGCCTCACGGTGTCCCGTCAGGTCAGTTGACGAGACTCCCACCGTAAGTCGAAATTTTTCTCGACCCATTGAATGGGCTGTCGCCTTTAGCAGCCGAATTCCCTCTCCCGGTTCCCGGGAGAGTTGAGGATCCCGTGGGCTCACCTGTGCCTCGGTTCCGGAGCCCTCGGATGCACCATCCGAGCGAAGGAGTGCGGTTCGGCCGACACCTCCCGCACCCGACCTCGGAAATTCGGGACTCGGTCTCGGTCTCGGACCTCTTCGCGGTCCAGCCCGATCCCCACCGTCACAAGGCGGTCTCGGTCTCGGCACCCTGGTAAGCGGCGTCGCCCGCTGAGTCCTCGTCCTCCTCCTCGGATGAGGGAGGCTTGGCGTAAGTCGTCGGCAGTGCGAGACCTTATGTTGCTAACAGCTCCTCCTGGCGGGAATAGCCCGACCCGTCGCCTTCCCGGCCATTAAGTAGCTGTCACGGAGCGGCGACACAACCCCTCGACTTATCCGAGGAGCCTATACCCAGGCCGGTTGTTCGGCCAAAACCAGCTGCTCCACCGATTCCGGTGGAACCTCCGCCTCCACAGCCACCAATTGGGGCTCCGACCGAGGATTCTCGGTCGGCTAAGGAATCTACCCATCGGCTGTCAGTTACCCTCACTCCCGATCTACCTCGGCAGGTGAAGGGTGGCTCAGGCCAGAGGCAGCTCTTCGAGGACTCTTCCGAGTCCGAAGATGATTCCTCCTTTTTCTCCAAGCGACTGGACTTGGAGTCTTCAGGAGGTCAGTCAATGGGCGATAGCCCGTCGTCCTTCCTAGGACTCACCGGCTCATCCGGAGTCCACGGGATGGAGCTCGAACCCGTTCCAAAGCGGGCCAGGTATCCCTCACGGAGATTCTGGACCGAGGGATTCTCCGGCGAGGCCTTTCGGTGGCGAGGCCATAGTGGGTCGGCACTGGAGCTTTGGCAGCGCCCTGCTTCCTGCCCTCGCCTTGGCCAGGATGGCCAGGAAGTATCACGTCCCTACTGGTTCCTTGTCCGGTTTTGAACACCCCTCTGCTGAGGGGTTGGTTACCGACAGCGTTTTCGGTAGCGCCCGGCAGCGCCAGGGATATGGACAAACCTCCTGACAAGGGTCAAGAAGTGGACTATGTCGGGCGAAAAGTCTACGCTGCGTCCTCTCTCGACGCCGATCAGGCCAGTTGGCCGTCCTCATGGCACATTTTCTCATGCCCTGTTGGGCTCCTGGATGAGGTCATCCTCATCTTCCGCCGATCTGCAGACTACGGTTAAGCAGGTGGGGACCAGGGCAGGGCAGTGGCCAAACAGCAGCTCAGACTGCTTTGGATATGGGGACTCATGTGCCAGATCGGTGGCGGCCGCAGTGGCTATCGTCGGCGGGCTTGGCTGAGGATATCCACCTTTGCCGGATACCCAGCACAAGTTGGCGGATGTCCCCTTTTGAGGACTAACCTCTTGACCCTGGGGTGGAAGGTCACCTGCAGAGGATCGAGAAGTCCAATGCTACCTTGGACTCGGTCTCTTCCGCTCAGAAGGACAAAGGCCGCAAACCACAGCCTAAGCCCTTTCGTCCTTCTGTGCCCCCGCGCGCCCGGCCCAGCAACGTCAGGGCCAGCAGGCTCGACCTTGGCATCCCAAACCCAAACGCCCGGCTTCCTCTAACAGGAGGCAGGGAGAAAAGGCCCAGGAGGTCCCTCGGCCAGTCCCTCCTCAAGCCTGCCCAGTGGACGGGCTGAGGGGTGTCGCCCCATTCCCGTCACCTTATCCCTGGGTCCCCGTGGAAGAGGCGGCTCCAGCACTTCCGTTCCGCCTGGTCCGCTGTTTCCACGGACAGGTGGGTCTTGGAGGTGGTGGAAGAGGCCTGCCTCTGGAATTCGAGCAGGCACCACCCTTCAGGCCGTCGCCCCTCGGGGGAGCAGGATCCCCAGCCTCTCACTGGCGGCTCGTCGAGCCGACACCGCTCTCCTCCTCAGAAGGAGGTGATAAGAGAGGTGGTGGACCCTCCTTCAGACCCAGGGTTTGTGTCCAGGTACTTCCTGGTTCGAAGCGGACGGGGGCTGGCGCCCCATTCCAACCTACACGACTAAACAAGTTCCTAAGGTCTCGAACCTTCAGGATGGTCACTCTGGCTCAGATAATACCATCCTTGGAGCGCGGCGTGTGGTTCTGCTCTGGACTTGCAGGACGCGTTTTTCACGCCCCTATCCGTCTGTCTCACCAGAGATTCCTCCGCTTCCAGGCGGAAGGATCCTCTTCGAGTTCCAAGCCATGCCCTTCGACTTGTCTCCAGCTCCCAGGGTCTTCACCAAATGCATGGCAGTGGTGACAGCATTCCTGCGCGCCGAGGGTCCGGTGTACCCTTACCTGGGCGACTGGCTGATAGCAGCTCCCTCCAGGAAGGAGGCAGAGTGGTCCAGAGATCTGGCCCTCCAGGTCTGCTCTCAACTGGGCCTCCTTATCAAGCGAGGCCAAGTCGAACTCGAGCGAAGCAGGTGATTCTATTGTCGGCGCAGCTCGACTCTCTTGAGCCAGGCGCGGCTCCGGCGGACAGGGCGAGGTTCTTTCCTCCTTTGCCCGATCATTTCTGGTTGGGCAATTCGCCCTGCCGGGACTTCCTCGCCTCCTGGGTCTCATGGCGGCCTGCACCAGCGTGGTCCGTTGGGCCGCTGGAACATCGTCCCCTTCGGTGGGGACTGGCCAGCCAGTGGTCCTAGCGCTGCGATCCTTTGGACCAGCGTAGCCGGTGACACAGGGGATGTGGGCAGCTCTCCAGTGGTGGACCGTTCCAGATCATTTGCAGGAGGGCATCCGTTCGTCCGCCCGAGCCAGCCGGTCTCTCTATCGACCGATGCCTCTCTGATGGGTTGGGGTGCCCATCTGGGGAACACCGGGCTCATGGCCTCTGGTCCCCAGGAGTCCCGATGTCACATCAACCTGCTGGAGCTCCGCGGTCCTTCAAGCTCTCACCGCCTTTGCTCCGTTCCTCCGGGGTCAAGTGGTCGAGTCCAGGCGGACAATACCCACGACCATGTACTATCTAAACCGCCAGGCGGGGCAGCGCTCCATGCTTCTATGCAAGGAAGCTCTCCGCATTTGGTCACCGTGCGCAGCCTGGAGGCGGATCTCCTAGCCATTCACGTGGCAGGAGCCTCCAACACCCTGGCCGATGCCCTGAGCCGGATAGGGGCTGCATCCCACAGTGGTCTCTCCCGGAGGTAGTACAGCATCTGTTCTCCCATTGGGGCACACCTCAGGTGGACCTGTTTGCCTCCAGGAGAAGCTGAAGCTGAGCCTGTTCCATGCCGCCCCCTCAGCAGGGCTCGCTGCAGGGGATGCCTTCTAAGGCAGTGGACCCGGGCCTCTTCTCGCCTTCCCATTTCCCTTGATCCACAAGGTGCTTCTCAAGGCGAGAGGGACAAGGCAGGTGATTCTGATAGCCCCAGACTGGCCTCGCCAGTTCTGGTACCCAGATCTCCTCAGTCTCAGCTCCAGGACTCTGGCAGCTTCCAGCTCGCCCGGACCTGCTCTCAGTCAATCAGGGAAGGTGTTCCATCCGGACCTTCAATCCCTGCACCTGACGGCCTGGTTCCTGGCGGCTAGAGTTCCAGGCCTTGGGTCTTTCCGGCGAGGTCCTCAATGTAGTTGAGGCGTCCCGTAGAGTCGACCAGAAAATGCTATGCCTTCAAATGGAAAAGGTTTTCCATTTGGTGTCAGAAACAAGGGCTTGGACCCTTCCTCCTGTTCCTTGGCAAGCATCTTGGACTATTTATGGTCCCTTTCTAGTCAAGGGCTTAGGTCGGCGCCCTAAGGGTGCACCTGGCAGCCATCTCTGCTTACCAGGAGCGGGCGGGAAGCAGTCGATGGCGCAGGAGAAGGTGGTCTGGCGCTTTTCAAGGCCTTGATCACATTTCCCCTCCAGTCGCGGAACCCCACCTCCGTGGGATCTACTGCTGGTACTGGCAAAGCTCATGGGCAAGCCATTGAACCTATGCACAGGTGTGCTCTCTCCACCTGTCGTGGAAGACCGCCTTCTTGGTGGCTATCACGTCAGCCAGAAGGATGGGAGAGCTCCAGGCGCTTTCCATCGAGTCTCCTTACCTGGTCTTCCACAGGGACAAGGTTGTCCTGCGCCCCCACCTGAAATTCCTTCCGAAGGTGGTGTCGGAGTTTCACCTTAACCAGGTGTTGACTCTGCCGGTGTTCTACCCCAATCACACCTCGGAGGCCGAATAGAGGCTCCATACTCTGGACCCTAGAAGGGCGCTCGCTTATTATAAGGAGCACACGGCTGAAATTCGGGGAGAGGTTCGCCAGCTGTTTGTCACCTATGCTGAAGCCGCATCTGGCAGACCTGTAGCCAAGCGGACGATAAGCAGGTGGGTAACCTCCTGCATAGATCTCTGCTATAAGTTGGCGGGCATGGAGCCTCCCAGAGGGATAAGAGCTCATTCTACCCGCCATACTGCTGCAACAGGTGGCTGCTTCCAGAGCGTCCTATCCAGGAAATCTGCAGGGCTGCTACCTGAAGTCAGCAAACACCTTTATTACCCATTACCACATCGACCTTGAGTCACGCCGGGATGCTGGTTTTGGGGCCTCGGTTCTCAGTCTCTCTTTCCCAAGTAAGTATTGGGGTGTGCGTCTTGCCTCCCTCCTCCCGGAGAACTGCTAGGAGTCTGCCAATGAGTGTGGATAGACAACATATCCATGTCCTAAAATACAGGTTACTCACCTGTAACAGGAGTTCTAGGAATGGTATATGTTGTTCATCCAGACTTGTTCCACCATTTCCTCCGGCTTGACGCACAACCTGAGCTTCCAGCGGGCCAGATCTGGCGTCATGGGGCGGAGCCGAGAGTTATACCACCCGGGTGGGTGGGAGGAGCAAGCTTGAAGACCTTCCGGCAAGATTTAAAGCGGCAAGGATACCTGTCAATGAGTGTGGATGAACAACATATACCATTCCTAGAACTCCTGTTACAGGTGAGTAACCTGTATTTATAGCACATGGGAGAAGGGCTACATATGGAGCTAATGTTATTTATTTATTTTATGACACTCTGTCAGGGAAAACGAGGACGATGTAGGAGTTGGGGAGTGTGACATGTCAACACTAAAAAGGTATAAGATGAATGCATAGCGTGGTGCAGACTGCTCAGTTCCTCATGGAAGGTTTAGTATTAGTAACATTTAGAACAAGTTAAGTTAGAAAAGGTCATGGGAAAAAAAAAACTTCTAAGCAGAGTTTTTAAAAACTCTCCCACTTTTTTAAACTTTTGATATGTAAATGTAAATGTGACTATCCATATAAATGTGAAGTGTGTATATAGGAGATATATGGTAGCCTGACTCAAAATACGCAGTTTATCTTTACGTGTGAGCAGAACTCTCAGGAACGTGGGTACCTGTGTACTTTATGCTCATTGAGCAGTTCTAGATACATGTTTATATCTGATGCGCATCCCTGAAACTCAGACTTTGTCGGCAGGGACTCCATTATTTAAATGATATCCTAATATTCCCCACCTTACGTGGATCCATAGTTTTTGCTTCTTACCACCATGCCCAAATGCCTCTAATCTGGCCCCATCGTGCTTTGCGCGGTGGTATGAGATTACAGACACTGGAAACCGGTGGGGAGAACAGTGGGGGACATATAGAAAATGTATCACGGGCCCTAAAATCTGTAACTAAAATACTGGGCATGGATGGGGGTTGCGAGTCAGGACTTGGATGGGTGGGTTCTTAAGGACAAGGTGGGGATGGTGGGACTCTGATGGAGGGGTAATAAAGGAGGGGTGCTATGAGATGGGTTGTGAGATGACTATTTCAGGACTGGGTGGGAAGGGTGTTAACTAATAAAAGGAGAGTGTCAAACTGGCACTTTATTTTGCAAACCATTTTTTGCTGAGACGGGGGGCAGGGACAATGCCAGACTTCTTTGGGGACCCTCACAAAATTCTGGGAGACTCTCAAACTTTTTGTGAGGATCCCAGCCCCCTCCCCAAAAAAAAGTCCAGGACCCCCAAATTAAAAAAATCTTCTGAGAGCCCTCTGTGAGATGGCAGGACCGTAACATGTAAGTATCATAGCCACAGGTGAGTTATAAAAGTCATTCCACCTCACAAAGTGATGGTACACTGAGTCTTTTGAGTACGACCATTCAATATTCAATTTATACAGCATTATTTTACTAGTTCCAGCTTTTAAGTTGTCTGTTTAAAGATTTGACTGTTTCGCTTTGATTTCAACAGCAGGCTTCAGGGCTGCATTAGCTAGTTATGATGTTATCAGCATTGTGAAGGCTGTTGTCTAACTGCTTCAGTATTCCATTGTGATGATACTTGACCTTTTAGATGTCCATTGTAACAACAGTAATAGCGACATACTTTTGATGTCTTACTGTTGTCTTCAGGAAAGATACTACTTACATGCTGTCATTTTTTTACTCTCAGTCCTGTTGTATACAGTGTGGAGGAATAGCCCAAATTGCACATCTGTATGAAAATGCATTTATTGTATGTATTTATCGATACTACCTTTGACAAGTTAAAAAAAAAAGGTATTGATATACATGTTTACTACCAACATACATCAGCATGTATAAACACATGAAAACTATGTATTAAGATATCTGAGATCAGCCTTTGAGCCGGGGCTCTTTTACAAAGATTCCATGTCAAAACAAAACAAGTAGAGTTATAATTACAATAAGACCTTACAGACAGAGCTTTACAATTGAGCAGCCAAATTGGCATTGTCAGGTTCAAGCATATTCGGTCAAAAAGTACCACAGGCATTGTCCAGTATAGGCCCTAAGAATTTACATAATGGGGTTACAGAGACTAAAAGCAACAAAGAATTCGGAGGAACAGGGAGGAGATGGATAGCAGCTCAAAAATAGGGCAGGAGTAGAAGGTGGGAAATAGGGGGACGAGAGGGACTAGAAGGGAAGGGGAGAGCAAGGTTAAAAGGTGTAAAGGGAGAGGGGTAGGAGGGTGTGGGGAGGAAGAGGGGATGGCGAGGACTGAGTGAGGGGAAGAGGGGTGGATGGTCAGGTGTAAGTGTCGCAGGGGAAAGGGGGAGAGAGTGGGAGTGTCGTAGGGTAGGTGCACAGTATGAGAGGGATCGCTGACCGGGAGGTTATAGAAGCTAGATCTATTCATAGCGATCAGAGTTTAAGCCTTTTTTTTTTTTTTTTTGAAATCTTACATTTTGCATCCCTAATGGTTCAAAACATAGACCCCTCAAAAGAGCATTACCTTAAAATGAGCTATTTTCATAGCTTATTAGTAGCAGTGGCTCAGTAGGTAGCACACTTGTCTCTGGGGCCAGAAGAAAGGATGGCCGCGGTTTCTAGCCCCACAACTGGAACTTAGGGTAATACACATAGCTGACACAGTAGTGCAGTACGAAGGGGTTACTGCACTGGCAGTTGTCGACAAAGAGCAGGGGAGTTTCTCCAGTGTCATGACCAACATTCCTTCTGTCAGTGAAAGTGGTCCATATAACCCACCTCCCAGGGCGCACCTAGAAACAAACTATTAGCTTAGTATTCTTTTCCTGGTCAAAAATTACAAATAAAAAAAGAAAAACTGGAACCAACAGGTCTAGAAACTGAATTTTTTTTTTTTTTTTATGAAAGCTTGGAGTCTTATTTTTTATGCAGTATATCATATTTAGGACTGTACATAGGTCATGGAAACTTTGGGGAAACTCATGGTATATTGTCCTGGTTAAAATGACAGAAGTCATGGAACTCGTAGGAAAAATCATGAAACCATTGTTTGTTAAACAAATGACTTGTAGTTTTTATACAATTGCATCAAAAGAGATTTACATGTCTTCATTGTTAGACTGGTCTGCTAGCATGAGGCTGCACATCGTACTGCCATCTTCAAGGCTAGGCTCCCGTACAGTCCCAGGAATCTGATGTTGTGACCAACTGGGAACCAAGCGCATTGCAGTTGTAAAGGCATAAAATTGTAGGTCTGTCCATTACCTAGTTATTACCTACAGACAGAGATTGGCTAAATTGCCCTTATCTGTCTGTTCTCACATAACTAGTCCTTGCGAATTAGTGTTTTCCCATAAATATGTCTAATTGGCATTTAAAGCTGTTTAATGTGTTTGACTCGACCACTTCTCTAGGTAGTGTGTTCCAATGCAAGATGTTTGTGATCTATTTCCTGTAATAGTATCATTTGGTTTTAAGTGCAAATTCTCTGCTAGTTCAGAATACCTACTAGCTCTGTAAATTAGCAGCATGTCACCTCTGTGTCTGTCTCTCGAGTGTGTACAGATTATTGTGTTGTCTATATCCATGGCACTTCCAAACCTTACCTTAGGGTTACGTACGCCTGATAGCCTGCTGATGCACATGTGACCTAAGATTGAGTTACAATCTGTCCTCCAAGCCCCTTCCTGTTTCCTCTCATCTCCAGTCTTTGATGTGCATCTGTTTAGGCTGCATCACTTCCTCCAGGCTCCAGTGCAACTACAATACAAGAGAAGGTAATTAACCTCTTTTTAATCATAATTGGCACAGATGGTACAGTACTTATTCCACAGGGAAGGAACCTAAAGTAGGTTTCCTCAAGGTGGAATCAGGATATGCTCAGAAGACACAGTTAGAGCAGTTTGAATCGGTAGCTGGAAGTAAAATCAGCATGTAGTTTGTACTGCGTCAACTAGCGTCGGTTGTTAGATAATAGCCTGTGCCAGAACGAATGCAGTCTCACAGTGAATTATGAACAACTGTACGAGTTCAAAAAAAACCAAACTTTTCTGTGACTACTTTAAAGTACTGTGGTTGCAACGGAGCCATCCTTTCCGAGCGAGGGCTTCTGGCAACACTACACACGTGCAATCCCTGCTCAGCAATTGCATGGTGTCTGGGGCATGTATTTATCAATATCTGTACTCCTCCTACTGTGGCACACCCGTCCCCTTACGTAGCGGATGGATGTTGCCTATGCCCAGGACGACTGCTCAGTACCACCCCTCTCCATAGAGCTCTCTACCTGAGTCCCCCCCTCCCACCTAACGGCAAGCAGTGTGAACGCACCTGGCCAGACAGCTACACCCTGGCACAGGGAAACGCGATGAGGCTCCTCCCGGAACACCCTGTCCTCCCGATCGCTGGCTCGGTGGGCCATTTGGCTGGAAACTGCATTAAATGGTGGCTGCCGGCTGCTCCGCCTCTTCCTCCTCCTTCTTCTCCAGTCCTCCCTGGCTTGAGCATGCTGAGCAACACTGATCCTGCGCTATGGTGACAGCTAGGCTCACAAGATGCACAGCGTGGCCACCATCTTGTAGGCCACCAGCTATCCAAAACCACGGAGCATGCGCGGGATCTATTCCCCATGCGCGGTAAGAATCCGCCATCTTGGTACAGTACTGAAACCACCCCACAGCACAGTCCCACACCCGGAGGCCCTCAGAACCTCGCTACACCTCGTGACTCTGCAAGAACAAGGTGAATAACCCAAAAGCATTTGGAATCTCACCTTGAGGGATATTGGGGGCAGTATTTCATGATCAAAAGGGCCTCAAATAAAGAAATATGTGGCATCAGGCCTGGATTGAACCTAACCTCTGGCTCCGAGGAGAGGGGGGCAGACAAACTGTGCAGGATACCACACAAAAGGCGGACAGAATATTGACATTGTGCAATATATAAATTAACAAGCTTCATGTAGCACTGATCTTACAACAGACCTTTGCTGTCTTTCAGATGTCGCATCCAGGGAATGCAGTGCTTGCGAGGTCCCACTTTTGCCACACCAAAGAGGAGTATTCTGCACAGCGTGCGAACTGGACAGTCCCGAGCAGCTAGGATAGACTCAGGACTTTGCTGTGGCTGGACCGAACCACTCCGGAAGAGATTGGCAGGTGGATCCGGCCACAACTGCGCTGCAAAAGGCTATGGCAGCTATGTTGGCAAGCCAACAAACCTTCATGCTGCAGGTCCTAGACAGTTGGCAGGCAGGAATAAACCCCCGCCTACGTCTCATCCACCACAAATAACGCAAAATTTGAATGGCGTGGTGACTACGGAATCGCACACAGAACTTACCTGACAACTAATAGCAGCTGTGTCAAGTGACAACAATAATGATTTATTTATTTTTTATTTATTTAGTTTTTGTTAACCGGGTAGGTGCACTAGCCATAAAATGACTATTTTCAGGCACGACTCGGGAGAGTACAACAAAAGAACAGTTGAACAACAGCAACATGGATACAATAATACAAATAGAGGAACAGTACAGCAGTGCTACAAAAATACAATGGGTAGAAACAACAAAAAATAATGGCAAGCATTATACAGATAATGGCAGTAAGATTTATAATAAGTGCAGAAACCATGGACCTGACCTGTGGAGTGAAAGGGTTAATAAGATAGGAAGGTTATATAGAGAGGAATGTTCAAACAACAAGAAAGACTGACAGAAGGAAGGTCAGGGTGGTAATTGGCAAAACAGTGGATGGTCAGCAACAAGGTTTGAGAAGGAAGAGAGCTAGTAATCAAGACGCTATTTACAAAGAGAAGGGAAAAATATGGGGAGGGGAAGAGGAGACGGTCTTGGAGCTGGATTAGAGCAGGGGTGACATTACTGGTAAGTCTCAGGAGCTTCAGGTTGGGTCAAAGCATGTACAAGCATCAGCTAAGGATAGATATCGACTGTGGGTATTTACCAAAGTGTCATAATGATGATACGGTGCCCGCCTCCTCGCAGGACACCCACAACGAGTCACCACACAACTCTGATACAGACGACCCCCTATTCCCGGAGGTGTCATCCATCGCCACAAGTCTATTCTCACCCGAAAACGTCAACGATTTAATCCAATGGTTCAGGGCAACATTTGGCTTTGAAGCCCCCCTCGCCTCCCCCTGAAACCACGCTGGACCCAATGCTCCAGCTGCCCCCCCCTCCCAAAATAGCAGATTTCTTCTTGATATGCCCTACGTTGGCAGACATAATATGTAAGGAATGGGAAACCACTGACCCAGCCAGGATCCCCGAAAAATGATCTATGGATAGATTGTATCCAGTTCAGGAGGACAACACAAAAATGTGGTGCACCGCACCAAAAATTGACCCCAAAATTGCAGAACTTGACAAAAGAACTGTCCTACCAGCAGAGGGAATGGCGGCACCAAAAGACCCCAGGGACAAGAAAATAGAGGAATTCCTCAAAAAGATATACGAAATGTCAGGGCAGTCCATCAGAACATTGACCGCAGTGGCCTATGCCGCTAGAGCCCAGATCAGGTGGCTAGAGGAGATAGCCAAGAAGCTAGCTCCAAACTCACAGGAGGCTGAACTGCTGGAGCAGACCATGCAGGCAGCAATATATCTGGGAGATCTAGCCATGGACTCTCTTAAGATGGGGGCCAGGTCGGCAACGGTGACAAACAGAGCTAGGAGATCCCTATGGCTGAAGCTGTGGGAAGCAGACACAGAGTTCAAGTCTTGTCTAATAAAACTGCCATTCAAGGGAAAGAGTGTCTTCAGGGAAGGTCTACACGAATTCCTGTGGAGGCGAGGTCGTGGCACGGAAGCTGAAAGCGACAGACTCTGGGTATCTGCCATCCCAGCAGAGCTCGATATCTCACCTTTCGCTCAAGATCGGATCGCAGGGCCAACAGTCACTCCTTTCGAGACAGAAAGGCCACCAACTTTTACAGTAGAACTACTACCAACCCAGGGGCCAAAGCTTGTATAGAGGCAGAGCTAACCCCCCAAGGGGAAAATTCGCCTCTCAAAGGGGATGACCTATTAAAAGATTTCCACAGTGACTACCCGACAGCCCCACAAACCCAACCAATCCAGATGACAAGCCCAAACCCCCCAATAGGGGGATGTCTACAACTGTTAAGTGCAGCTTGGGCCTCAACCACAATGGACAGATGGGTGAACGAAGTGGTAACAAGAGGTTGTGCCATAGAGTTCAAAGAGCTACCACGCAGGGAGAAATTTAATAATCTCACCCGTATCAACCAAAAAATGCCCCCCAAGACAGATCCAACACATTCTACACACTCTCATCTGGGCAAATGCCATCCAGAGGGTCCCTCAATAAGAGAGGGGCAGAGGAATTTTTTCAATCTTCTTAGTTCCCAAAAAGACAGGAGAATACTGTCCGGTTCTGGACTTAAAGTTCGTAAACCAGTTAACTCCCAGAAAATTCAAGATGGAGACAATAAGATCCATGCTCTGATCCTTAAGACCAGGAGACTTCCTTACCTCCATAGATTTAAAGGATGCATATCTTCACATACCTATGCTCCCCTCACACAGTCAGTACCTCAGATTCCCGGATACTGGGACAAAAATTCCAGTACAGGACGCTACCTTTCGGACTGGCATCAGCAAAATGGGTATTTTCCAAAGTGTCAATTGTCCTAGCAGCAAAGCTCAGAGAAGTGGGCATTCACATCATTCCATACCTAGACGACTGGCTGATCCAAACCAGGTCATGCCGGGAGTCTGAGGCAGCAACCGAACGAACACTGCAGGCCCTGCGAGACCACGGCTGGGTGATCAGTCTGACCAAGAGCTGTCTCACACAATCTCAAAGCATCGAACACTTGGGGGCACTCATCGACACCAAGGTGGGACTAGTGAGGCCCACAGAGGCTCACATCACCAACATTATACAGTTGGCAAAGCAGCTCATTACAACAAACGGGCCAACAATAGCACAGATATCTCAGTTGCCCGGGATGCATGTCTTCCTGCATCGATCTGATACCTTGGTCAAGATTCCATATGCGCCCACTACAGATGCTGCTACTTCAGTACGGGTCACCCATCGAGGAGAGCATGCACCACAAGGTAAAACTTTCCTACAAGGTCAGGTCCTCCCTGCAGTGGTGGACAAATCCACACCACTTGAACAGGGGAAACACCCTAGAAATAGTACACGATGTCACCATGGACACTGATGCCAGCCTGTGGGGCTGGGGGGGGGACACTGGGGCACAGGACGGCCCAGAGCAGGTGGCACCCCAGGAGAATAAGCTACCAATCCGTGTAGTAGAATTGAATTGCAAGCAATTCGCAATGCCCTGATATCATTCCAACCTCAGGTAGAACATTTATCCGTCCTAATACGATCGGACAACAGGGCAGCAGTAGCATACATCACCAAACAGGGGAACCAGGAGCACAGGACTGATTCACGAATCGAATGCAATATTGACCTGGGCCCAACGTCACCTATCGCATCTGTCAACCATACATCTAGCAGGGAAACTGAACACCACAGCAGACTGGCTGAGCCAGGAGCAATTACATCCCGGAAAATGGCAACTCCACCCCGAGGTGATGGCTCAGGTCCAGAGAAAATAGGGCAGGATAGCCATAGACCTCATGGCAACAATCAAAAACAGAGAAATTCTATTCCAGATTCAGGGAACCGCAATCCATGGGGGTGGACGCCCTGTCCATCCCATGGCACCACAATTACTCCTACATTTTCCTGCCCCTGCCGCTACTCAACCAAGTACTGGCAAAAATCCATCAATCATGGAGAATCATAATCCTAATCGCTCCTTACTGGCCATGATGGGCATGGCTTGCAACCATTGTAGCAATGGCAGTGGACAGAATGACTCTACCAGCCTGCCACGACATATTACGGCAGGGGCAGGTGACTCACCCCAGCCCCAAGAACCTCGCCCTCACAGCCTGGCTCCCGAAAGGGAGAGACTGTTGAGTGCAGGATATCACTTCTCAGTCGTAGACACCATGCTTTAATCGAGAAGAAACTTGACCACTATGACTTACTCGAGACAATGGAATGGTTTCTCCACATGGTGCCATTTCAGAAACATTATCCCAGAATCACCAACTATCTCTGAGATCCTACTATACTTACAACAAAGCCTAGACAAGGGCCTGGCCCCATCCACCTTGAGAGTACAGCTGTCCGCTATAGGCGCAGCAGTAGGGAGGATTGACGGGGTCTACCCAGGAGCACACCTGGACACCGTGCGTTTCCTCCGAGCAGCAGCAAACATCTGCCCCAGAGTACGAGCAAACGTACCACCATGGGACCTCATGCTGGTACTGAACGCACTCACCAAACACCCATTTGAACCAATAAGACATAGAGCTTTATTGGCTAGGAATAAAGGCGGTATTCCTAGTAGCAGTCTGTTCAGCATGCAGGGTTGGAGAGCTAACAGCACTATCCCACAAGGAACTGTTCACAATGTTCACGCAGCAAGGGGTCACGCTATGCACGGTCCTCTCATTCATTCCCAAAGTAAACTCACAATTCCATATCAGCCAACCTGTAGAACTACCAAGATTCTACGACAATCCCAGTGACAACTCAGAAAAGACCCTACACACTCTGGATGTCCACAGAACACTCTGGATGTACATAGACCGAACTACGCCAGTCAGACGTATTGAGAGACTATTTGTCATCACTACAGAACATAAAAAGTGATCTGCCGCAGCACGTGGAACAATAGCCACCTGGCTCAAAAGAGCAATCACAGAATCATACACAGCATGCGAGAGAGTGCAGCCCATGGGAATAAAGGCACATTCTACCCGGGCGATATCCACATCATGGGCAGAATGTAACTCTGCTGAGCGGCAAAATGGTCCACTATTCACACCTTCACGAAACATTACAGACTAGACACTTCACTCCCAGTGAGGAACACTTTTGGACATACAGTTTTATTAACTGTTAATGGACATATTGAGCCTAAGCTTAGCTCCCCCCTCCCTGCTATTGAGGGTACTGCTTGTTAATCACCCTAACGTAAGGTTTGGAGGTGCCATGGATATACAGGCAGCACAGTGGTAGTTTACTCACCTGGTAAAGGTGATTGTGTTACTGTATATCCATGGCACCTCAGCCCTCCCGGGGGAGCTGACAGCAGAACAACACAATGATAGTTGATATATTGCGGGCGCTATTGTGGCCCAGGAAACACAAAGAAGTTGGTGTAAGCAAATATGATAAATTTATTTATTTTTTATTTAGTTTTTGTTAACCGGGTAAGTGCACTAGCCAGCAGGTGACTATTTTCAGGCACGACCCGGGAGGTACAGTTACAGGACAGAGTGATACAGTATAACTTACACATACAAGCAAGATACATTGGAACAAGAACATAGTGATTAAATAAATAGGATAAATAAATAGGCTTGTTGTGACACATCATTATCTAAGGTACCATCATTAGGTCTGTGCATATCAGCTAACTATTCCTTTCACAGCTATGGAAATATCGAAACTGGAGATGAGAGGAAACAGGAAGGGGCTTGGAGGACAGACCGTAACCCGATCTTGGGTCACATGTGCATCAGCAGCCTATCAGGTGTACATAACCCTAAGGTAAGGTTTGGAGGTGCCATGGATATGCAGTAACACAATCACCTTTACCAGGCGAGTAAACTACCAATTTCACTTAATCTCGCCTCATAACTTTTACTCCCCTGATTTTTCATCAGCCTGGTATATCTTTTTTGAACTTTCTGTTTTCCTTTAGTATAGGGGTTCCAGATCTGTACGACATATTCTAAGTGAGGTCTCGCCAACAATTTGTATAGTGACATTAGAACTTCTTTGTCTCTAATTTTTATATTGACCCTACAGATTGATGTGCTGTTTTTAGTTGCTTCATTTGTCCGAGTATTCCATTTGAGGTCATTAGTTATTACCCCAGGTCTCTCTTCTTTTCACTTTTTTTTTTTGGGGGGTTCAAAGTGCATAACAGTACACTTGTCCAAGTTAAATTTCATGCAGAGCGACTATTTTTCACAATTTTAAATTATTTTGCATCTGTTGCAAGTTGCAGCACATCTGTGGTATTTTAATGAAAGATGGTAAAAATAGGTGGTGTAGTGGGAAATGTGAAAAATCATGGAATTTTCATAAAAATTTGAAAAATCAGGGAATTCATGTCAAAGGTACAGCCCTAATCATATTGCTGCTTCCATATATCGATATATAAAACTTAAAATGATTTAAAATTTTTAAATATTATTGATAACCAGTGCACACTGTGTGTTTCCTACCTAGGTGGTGCACGGCTGCCTCCATGCTGCTGTCAGGACCCCCGGGTGGGGATTACCCCTGAGCACACTGCTGCATGGCGGCTAACATCCAGCCAGTAGAGCACAGTCCTGGATGCCTAGAGTCTTTCACCCACAAGGATCAGGACCATTTTCTCTTTTTTTAGTCCTCCCCCTTTGGACTCCGATGTGCAGTGAGATCAAGGGAGGTTCACCATGCACAACGTAGTCCTGTCCATCTGCAGAGTTCACACACCCTTGGTCCTCCAACCGCACTGCTACCTGTGTTCACCCAGGTGGCACCTTTGCGGCGGACGGGAACCCACCCTCCCTGGAGCAGGTCCTGTGGGATGCTAAATTCCACCACCCCCCTCCCCCAGGGCGGCGCAGGCAGTAACTCTGCTGGTATGCTGACGGGCCAGCCCCAATCATCAAATGATTGTGTTCTATAACAGAATAAACATACTTTTTTCTTTCCTAGTTTCAAACTGTGATGCTGCTTCCATTTACCTGAGATGTTAAAAGGCTGAACTTTTCAGTGGACATCGTGTTGGGCATTGCAGTTAATTGCTGTAATGGGCATGAAAAATTAAATCTTAGTCAGAAAATTGTTGGTTTAATTTTTTAACTACAATTTCTTTTCTTTTTCTCCTCCAGAACAAGCAGTTGCAGCAAAAGTGGTGAAAGCCGGAAACCCAAGGCAGAGGAGGGGGAGGCAAGGTACTGTGTTGATGTTCATAATATCTTTGAGGCACAGTCACATGGGTTTTGCTCACAATCCCTACTCTGTAGTGAGAGAAAAAAACCCACTACTCTTATCAGAAGGTATCTGGCTCTGCTGAGTCAACTTTCGGGGTGGATCATTGGGTATGGTGTTTGGAGGTAGTTTGGAAGCTGTTTGTGTGTTGGTTTATTCATGTTAATTTAGAAATGTGGTCCAGTCTAGTTAACATCAGCAATTGGGAACACATTTGGCAACATTTAATTAATAATAAAAAATGGATTGTGTTGAACTGTACTGTTTAGTCTTGAAAAGCAAAATGCTGGCACTTGTTTCTTTTGTAAATAAGGCTTCATAGCCAAGATAAATGTGCAAAGAAAGGTTTTATTAACCTGACAATCCGCAAAGCACAGCAAGCAGTGAAACACCCCAGGACAGACTCGCAATCTTTCATGCTTTTCTGGCACTGGTATACTGAGTAGTCTGCCCCCAACCCCCATGTTAATCTCTTAAATGGGGAGTATTTAAAAACAAACGATGTAAAGCAGTAACAACCAGACTCTGTCATAAGGGAAATGAGTGAAGTTAATATAATCAATATTTAAAAAGTCGGAATCCTTTATAAGCGGACTACATTACTTGACCCCACAAGGTAAATGATATCATGCCAGTACTTATACATATCTAAAGTGTATGCCAGTTATCATCTAGGGCAGCATAACCATATGATCAAGGGTGGATCCCAATTTAGTTACAGTATGCTCCATCTAAGGCACAAATAAACATTACTGTTCCTCATGAGTACAGTTTAAACGTCTCAGAGGCTGGACCATTGGAGACCTGTCCAAAACACTGTCTGACAGCTGGAACCAAGACAAGGCATAGAAAGAAAGAAGAAACAGAAAAATAAAAATAAGTAGTGGCGATGTGACCAAGTAAGCATTCTGCCGTCGTCGTTATAACAGTACTGAACTGTTGTGCTGGTCCTGCACTTTGAGTACAGAAAGTATTTTTTTTTTTTCTTACTGTTTCTCACCCCAAGGAATACCTCGGTATGCTTGACTATAGCAGTATTGCCAGCTGGGTTCAGCTGCCCCGGAGATGGTGATTATGCTAATGATGGCTGGGCATTAGTCGGTCAGAAAGCGGTTGAAGACTGCTGCCTGTGAGTCAGATTAATTTCTCTGCCTACTGGAACAAGTTGGCCCCAGCGTGTTCTCCATTTCTTATCACTTGGAAGAAATTTATTTTCAGTAAAGTTTTTTTAGTGTGTTTTTTTTTTTAATTTTTTTTTCTCCACAATTTTTTTTCCTCTGATCCCAGGAACCGAGAAATCTTCCCCTGACAGTGGTTCCCGTGCTTTATCCCTTTTTTTTTTGTTAATATAATTTTTATTAAGATTTTAGCAGTTAAAAAAGGGGGGAGTACAGACATAAGGGTCACAGTTAATTTTATACACAATCATCGAAGAAATACATGGAGCCATTAATCTGAAATCATTATATGACGGCAGTCCATCTTGAATATAACTTAAAAAACTTTGACCAGTGGAAAGTAGAGCCACAAAAAAATTTTCAAACAGTATTCTCTATACATCTCAGTTCAAACCTACAGTAGACAGATACCTGAAAGCCTAGGATTATTGAAACCTAATGTTCCTTTCTTGTCCACTCTTCAGACTCTTCCCACACCAGTCTCTTTAATTTGTAGCCCCTACCCCACTGATAGACAGGGCTGAATACCCGTAAAACCTTAAAGTTAGTTAACAGAATATTTATTCAAGGAACAAAGGACACATCCTTCAGGCCCATGTAGAAAATCCATCTGGACCATTTCATAGTACATAGGTCTGATTTGTCATTCAAGTGGAATGATATTTTTTCTGACCTATACACATGGGTTACTATTTATCTCCACTCTCCTACTGTGGGGATCTTGGGGGTCAACCAACAACGAGTTGGGGCCTTCTTGGCTGCCATCAGGGCAGTTCCCAGCAGGTACCTCATGTGGGGATCTTTAAATACAAGAGGGAAGTTATGTAATATAGACAGGTCTACAGTTAAAGTGATCGGGGTGTTAAATAACTCACTCATTTCAGTCTGTAGGGAGTCTTTAAAGGGTTGCAGTTTTGAGCACTGCCAAAATATGTGGGTGTGATGGGCCTGGGGCTCCCTGCATTGGGACCAGCAAGCTCCTAGTCATGTGGTAGTAAAGTGAGCTGTTATGGCAGGTGTTCGAAAATATCTAATCAACACCTGCCAGGAAAACGGTCTCCAGCCATGGGAGAAGGTGAGCTTAGATATTGATAAACAGCATTTGTCCCATTATTGTGGGGTGGTATTAAATCCAAACTCCTGAATCCACTTTGTATATACCTCTGCAGTGTCCAATCCTTGTGTATCCCCTAGAGCCTGATATATGGCTGAAACACTATGAGGTGCCTTTCCCTCAGCGATACTTCGCTGGAGGAAAGAGACTAAGGGGGGATGTTTTCATTACAACGCATCTCCACTTGGGTAGAGTAATAAAAATGTCTCAGTTGCAGGAACCTAAAAAAATCACATTGCCTCAACCCATGGGAGTGACAAATCTCCTGAAAGGATCTAAATTCTCCAGCGGAGAGAAGATGCGAGATATTGAAAATCCCCAAATGCTCCCATGTGCTAAATGTATGGTCAAGTCTGGCCGGGAGGAAATTCTCAATGAGAGTTATAGGAGTAAGTAACCATAGGTATGGAGAAAGAGTGAAGTGCCTTCTAATCACCTTCCATAATTTCAGTTGGTAGGTAATCCATGGGTTATTAAGTTCAGGCTCCGGCAGAAGAGGAGGGGAACAATACATAGTAGCCTCAATCAGGTTCCGAAAGGGCATCAGGCCCTCTTCTGTTACCTTCCAATGAGCAGAGCAATCCCGCATCATCCGGGTCAGTATAAAAGATATATGTGATGCCCAATAGTAGTGTTTGAGATTGGGTAGGGCCAGCTCCCCTGCTTTCCTTGGGAGGGTCAAAATGGAAAATTTCTTCCTGGGACGTTTCCCCGCCCAGATAACTCTACTAATGGTTTTATTCCATATTCAAAATGTCTGGGCTGGGATATAAATGGGAATATTCTGGAATAAGTAGAGAGCGTGGGGTAAGATTACCATCCTGATGACCTCCGCTCTCTGGAGGAGATTCAATGGTAGTACATTCCATCTCTCAAGGTCTGATTGAAGCTGAGTGTAGAAAGGAGTATAGTTATTCTCTGCATCCCTTGCCCGGTGGGAAATAAAAACACCTAAATATTTCAATCTAGTTAAGTCCCAGCGGAAGGGATAAATCTGAGCCAGGGATGGAGGGGGAACAAAGTTGAAAGTTAGCACCTTTGTTTTATTAGTGTTCAGCTTACACCAAATCGCTCCAGTATATCAAAGACGGCTGGGATTGACTGAGCAGGGTTGGACAAAAAGCAAGACATCATCTGCATATAAGGCTATGCAGTGTTCCATCCCCTCAACTAAGGATGAGCATCTAATGGCTTGCACCAGTGACTCGATAAAGAGTGCGAATAGTCCTGGGGAAATAGGGCATCCCTGCTTCGTCCCTCTGAACAGAGGGAAGTACGCGGAATGGTGTCCTGAAACTTTTACACACGCATTTGGGTGGGAGTACAATTTCCTAATCAGTGAGACAAAGGGCAGTGGGAACTGCATCTTTTTCATTGTGGCAAACAAAACGGCCAAGAGACCCTATCTAAGCTGAGAAGGACTGAAGGAGATCTCTGAGATTGCATTTCATGTACCAGGTACGGTGCTCTTCTTATATTGTCTGTCGTGGATTTGGTGCTCACAAAACCGGTGTGGTCCAGGTTGATTATGGATGGTAAGACCATCGCACCTGAAAATAGGCACTTGGCTATCTAGTGTGCTTACCTGGTTAACAAAAGCAAATAAATGAAGACTGTCCAATCGTTTAGCCATAATGGACATAAAGAGTTTATAATCCATATTCAAAACTGAAATTGGACGATATGAAGCACAATATTTAGGGTCTTTGTCTGGTTTAGGAATCAAGGACACCACCGCATATGACCAGCTGGGTGGTGGATCCACCTTGCCCTTGTAGAACTTCATTGTGTACCTGAAGGAGGAGTGGAGCAATCTTCTGGGTAACATTTTTGTAAAATTCTGCGCCATATCCATCGGGACCAGGTGTCTTCATTGTTTTAGATCGGGATATGGTAGCTATAAGTTCAGTGTGCGATATTGGGGAAACCAATAATTCTTGTTGATCCTTAGATAACTGTGAGAGGCCTAAGAGGGTAAGAAACGCAGTAATATCATTGTGTTCTGAGGGATGGCCTGGGGAGTACAGGCTTTTATAACATTCACAGAAGGCCTGAGTGATATGACTGGTTCTAGTATATAAGGAACCTGTATTGGGGTCTCTAATTGTGGCTGTAGTTGAAAGATGCTTCTGTTTACGTAGTCGGAAGGCCAACAGACGGGCGGCTCTGGGGCCAACTTCCCCATATCTCTACTGAAGAAAGGTTAGGGCAATCTCAGTATTTTGGAGCACCAGAGCATCTAGCTCCTGCCTGATTTGTTTGAGCTGAGGTAAAACAGAGCTGTCCCCATGCTGGTGAGCCAACTGGAGAAAACTAAAAGTCTGCTCCAAGTGGGATTGATTTTCGCTTCGTTGTTTTTTCAGCATTGACATATATCTAATTAAATGACCATGAAGTACTGCTTTGTGTGTCCCAAAGAATTGGGGAGGAAACTTCTGGGTCTGAATTGTCCTGTTGGATCTCCTGTATCTTCTCCTCTAAAAAAAAAAAAAAAAAATCCCTAAAAAGGGGGGTTCTAAAATAAATAGGATTGAACCTCCACATTGTATTCCATTTTTCTAGACCTAGTTCCCACTTTGTAATCACCAGGGCATGATCTGAACCAGCTATGTCCCCTATGGTTGCCTCAATCAGGATCCCCACGTTTTCCTTCTGCGTGTAACAATGGTCTATTCTAGAATAAGACCCATGTACAGCGGAATAAAAGGAGTATCCCCTGTCTCTAGGATGAAGGGTTTGCCACACATCAACCCACCCCACCTCTTGCAGAAACCGTTTAAAATATTTATATGGGGCAGGTTGTTTGCCTCTGAGCCCTGCTGTAGTATCCAGGTTAGGATTAGGGGTAATGTTAAAATCCCCAGCCAGTATTAGGGTATTCCTGGTTAATTGAAGTATTTTATTTAAGAGAAATCTGATTGTTTGAATTGTTGATCCCGGTGGGAAATATGCATTGGCCAGGGTAATGTCCTCGTTCTGTAGACGACTCTGTACAATTACCAGGCGTCCCTCTGGGTCAACCCACTCTTGGGTGGGCTGGAATGGGGAGTGGGCGGATATCAATATGGTGACCCCCCCTTCGTTTCCCATTTGCAAAAGCAGAACACCACCTGGGTAAACCCCCCCTCTGGCTAGCTTCCTGTGCTCATTAGCATTCATGTGAGTCTCCTGCAGGTATACAATTCTTGCCTGTGCTTTTTTAAACCTGGAAATCATTCTGGCTCTTAACAGGACTGCCTAAGCCATTAACATTCAGAGAAAAAATCTGGAGAGGTATTCTAGCCATTACACTTAATAGTAACCTTTTAAAATAAATGGATCAAACCGCTTCAGTTTTATCTCCGGATTACAACTGCATCTACGCTCCATCTCAGGTTGTACGAAATGTGGCTGCCTGTATGGGGAAAAGTGAGGAACAACTTCCTCAAACTGTGAACAGTAAAATTTGAACTGTAACCCAAAAGAAAAACAAGTAGCACTCTGCCAACTTGGCAAGAGCCACTGAACTTCTATGGGCTTCCATGAGACTGATGGCAAACACACTGTCAGTCTTCAGGTATGCCAAGATTTGGCTGGGTCTGTCAACTTGATAGACTAGACGCAAGTGTCTACGTGTGTGTGTGTGTAGGGGGGGGGTTTAAGAGGAAGGTGGTCAGGTCTCTTATTCCATCCAGGCCGAGTGATGAAATATGTAGACCTCTTCAGCATCGGCCATACAAATTAGGAATAATGGTGGGAGGGGATCCAATTGTAGAAGGTGATTACCAGTTTCCCTGTTGCTTGGGGATTACCACTGGTGGCTCAGTTTCCCCATAAGTCCCAGCTCCGCAGTAATAAGAAGTCTTCCCTTCCTTGGACCATCCCCCGCCGGTACAGCTAGTGGCGGGCTAAGGCCGGGGGGAGCAAAACAGGGCCACAACAGCCCCTGCGGGGAAACAAACCTCCACTTCGAGGTCCATCAAATCTAGAGGCACTGATGGTGTTAAAAAAAAAAAAAAAAAAAAAAAAAAGAGGGGTCGCCCCTCATGACTTAGTATAGCAGCCATAGAAGCTATGGATGCCCAGGGGACATCCTGTGACTTGGCATTGTCCGGGACTCATGAAGGCCCTCTGGTAAGTTCATCTGTCTGCCCTCAAGCTTTGATAATCTGCCAGTGCTTCAGCCCTCAACCATGCCCACCCCTCCGGCCAAGTGAGCCCCCACTAATCAGCAACCTGCAAGGGTATCCAAAATGGCATGCAACAGATAGCATGTGCAGGTGGCATATGAGTTGTGATAGGGCCCTAACCCAAGCAATGCGGCAGTGGCTGTTGGGGGAATGCCCAACCGGAGCGGGGGGACCCCACTAGGCCACCTCTGCCTCACGTAGGGCACCTATCGTCGGGGGAACAGGGAGGTCAAGCATCATGGCAGAATCAAGCCTGCAGGGCCAGAGACAGGTAAACATACTACCCCAGTGGCCAAAAGGGTCCAGTTGGGGAGGTGGGCAGTAGCAACGAGAAAAGAGAAGCATGTCCACAAAGCACTTCAGTTGACATCCCGAACATCCGAGCAGGTCCCAGATTTAAACTTAGGCTGTTGTTTCATTCCTTTGATGATCTGTTGGATTGCTAGGGCTTCCATCTCTGTGACATTGCTCCCTCTGCGGCATCCTACTCCATGCTCTCTGGGCCACTTTAGTTGCTAATGACATGCTTGGTTGCTTTTGAGTAAGGGATACTTAAATGGCATGTTTAGAAAGTTCCAGTGCTGCCTCCTCCGCTGTTTCATACGTCTGGGGGCCCTCCTTTAACTGTACCACTAACTTTGCTGGGTAAGGGGTTCTGAACTTAATTTTTGCTTCCTTCAGCTTTTTAAGTATGGGTGCATATGCGCTGTGCCTCATGGCGATTGCTGTCGGGTAGTCGTTATCTACATAAATCCTATAGTCTAGATGGGTCAGGCCCCCCTGCTGCCATGATTTATGTAGCACTAATTCCTTTTCTTGATATCGAAAGAATCTGATTAAGATAGCACATGGTCTGTTTTTTGTTTGCGGGCCCAACATACGATGCACACGATCCATTTCAAGAGTAGAGTTATCCGGCAAGTCTAATTGAGATCTAAAGAACTGCTGCATAAACTGAACTGGGTCTTTACCTTCAGAACCCTCGGGAAATCCATTGACTCTTAAGTTGTTTCGTCTGCTTCTCGCCTCCGTGTCCTCTGCCCGTTCCTGCAACTCTCGTAGGGTTTGATGCATCTGGACTATTGCTTGTTCTGCAGAGTCTATGCGAGAGTCTGTGATCGTGGCCTGTTCTTCAAACAACATGAAGTCTTGCTATATTATGACATATGCAGTTTGTCCCAACCTTAGAACTGCTCCGGAGGTGAAAGAGTTAAAGTCCATGCCAGGCATGGAACTTAGAGCTCGAGCTCGGTTGAAAATTCTATCTGTTGTTCTTCAAACTTAAACTGTCAGATTCTTTACTCCGCCTCACTGAACAGTCGCTCCGGAGATTCCTCCTTCTGCTCGGTTCATTTTGTCGGTTAAAGTATAAAAATTTTCGTTTTTTTAACCGAAATTAAACTGCAACCGGTCGGTTCAAGCTCTGTCTGTGGTATTGTAAGTACTAGACAGGTTTTACATTTTATTTCTGTGTGGAACTTGTAAACATTTTCATCGGTTCGGTTTGAACCGATCAAGTTATTACTATTACATTACAGTCTTTTAGAAGTGCGGTTCCCGGTTCTCATCGGTTCTAAAAAAAAAACTGATTTAATTACGTTTTTTTCCACGACCTGTGACACGGTTGAGAACCGATAAGAGTCTTCTTGGCAGGTTGCCGTAAGCGGGCAAGTTTTGGTTAGGCTGGCACTATGTCTGAGAAACCCAAAAGAAAACCGGGCCCACTGGGTTTCAGCACTGTGTTGTGTGGGAAGCCTTTGCCAAGGCTGACCCTCACACCACATGTGTTTATTGTCTGGGGTTTGACCACCTCAATTCAGACTGCCAGATTTGCAAGGGTTTCCTGCAGCTACCCTGGATAAGAGGTTGGTAGACTCCGGGGCAGGAGGCCAAAAGTCCACTGACCTGGATGGCCAGCCGGTTGGTTTCAACCGAACCGGAGGGAGTGCCCTCTGACCAGGGCGATACTTCCTCGGGCAAAAGGAGAGCCGACTCTGAGGAGTCTGTTCCAACAAAGAAATCTAGAAAATCAGCAGGTGTGGAGTCAAAACTTCCCTCTCCAACCGCCGAAGAAGTAGCTAAAGCAATAAAAATTGTTCAGTCACTCTCCCTGGTTCCGACCGAACCGGCATCATCAGGTGAGCGCTCGGTTCAGTTGGTTCCTCCGATTCAAGAGTATTATTTAGAGGAATTTTATGAACCAGAGGAGGGGCTAGAGGAGTATGAGGAGAGTGAATGTGGTTTTGAAAGTTTGGATGTGCCCATTGAACCGGACATCTCTCCAGACAGACCTTCAGGAGTGTCTCCCCCTAGGCTTTCTGAGTCCCCTTCTCATTTCATGTTTTATAAAAAAAAAAAAAAAAAAAAAGGTTGAAACCCTCTAGCTCCCTATGGAGGAAGCTGTGGATGATCAGGAAGAGCCTGATTTTTGTAGAAATGATGGATATCCCAGTCTAGGAGACTGTCTATTCCTCTGCATAAATCTTTTTGGAAACAGACAGTAAAGATTTTAAAAGCTCCTACACCATACCTCCTGTTGATAAAAGAATGGACAAAGGTATGCATTATCAGGCTCTGATATGGAGTTCTTACACAACAATGCAGCCACGTGGGGGTGGTGCAGGCTGCAGCCTGTGACAAGGCAAATGTTCCCTTAGCCTCTCACCCCCCTGACAAGGACTCCAGAAAGATAGATGCCATGGCAAAGAAACAGTTCATGGCAGCTTCCTTAGGACTCAGACAGGCTAATTATATGGCTTATGTTGCTAGATATCAAAATCCAGATGGGATACGGTTTTAGCTCTAGCAAAGCAGGGTTCCTGGCCAGCTGGCAAAGAGCTGGAGCAGGTGGCGCTGATGGTATTGAGGCATCAAGGTGCAATTCCATGCTGCAGTGGACTCTAATGATGTATCATCCAGAGTCATGGCTACATCTGTGGCTCTCCGTAGAATGGCTTGGCTCAGGTGTACTAGCCTGTCACAGGATACCCAGACTAAGGCCATGGATTTCCCTGTTGTGGGCAACTCTCTGTTTGGGGAGCAAACAGAAATTACATGAAAGAAAATGGATGAATATAGGACCACCTATAGGAGTGCACAGGCCGAGGAAAGGCAAGTCACTCCCCAAGGCAACCTCCCAGGGGCAGGGTGAGGCTTTTCATGAGGCCTTTTACCAAGCCAGGCTTCCTCTTCAGCTTTTGCACAGAAGGGGTTATTTAGAGGGAGAGGCAGACTGGGTGCAGGCAGGCCTGCTTCCACCCCTCAGCGTAAAGCCCCTGCCAAACAGGCACCCTGATGGGGCGCCCAGGGCAGATTCTCCACTACCTGTAGGGGGCAGGCTGGCTTACTTTGTCCAGGACTGGGAGTCTCTAACATCAGACAAATGGGTCCTGGAAGTAGTAAGCCAGGGACTGGTTCTCAGCTTCAAAAAATTTCCAGAGATGAGAATCAGATCCTTTCCACCTGCAAATCCTTCAGAGGCTCTTGCCCTGGAGGCAGAAGTCTCTACCCTCCTGGCTCTCAGAGCTGTGGAAGGGTTCCACCCTACACCAAGGCAAGGGTTGTACTCCAGGTACTTCCTTACCCCAAAAAGACAGGAGAATGGCGGCCCATCCTGGATCTCGGGTATCTAAACAAGCACCTTTTAAAACCAAAATTCAAAATGGTGACTCTGGGAATTATTTTACCCTCTTTAAGGCCAGGGGACTGGCTAGTGTCCCTGGACCTCAAGGATGCCTATTTTCATGTTCTCATCAGAAGCTCCCATCGAAAGTACCTCAGATTCGAACTGCCCTCAGGTCATTACCAGTTCAGAGCAATGCCCTTCGGCCTTACATCTGCCCCAAGGGTATTCACAAAATGCCTGGCAGTAGCAGTTGCCCACTTAAGAAGGCAAAAAATTACCATCTTTCCTTACTTGGACGACTGGCTCATAGTAGGCCAGTCCCCAGACCAAGTCAGGTTACACCTTCAAGTAACTCAGCAACTGCTAACTTCTCTAGGTTTCCTTCTCAATCTTCCAAAGTCAGTCCTAGAGCCTGTCCAGCTTCTCACCTTCATAGGTGCAGAACTGAACACAAAAGAAGCCAGAGCCTTCCTTCCTCTGGAAAGGGCAAATACCCTGATTTCTAGGGACATGGATATGTTGTTCATCCACACTGTCTGGCAGGTTCCTTGCCACTTTAAATCTTGCCGGAAGGTCTTCAAGCTGGCTCCTCCAACCCACCCGGGTGGTAAAACTCTGGGCTCCGCCCCATGACGCCAGATCTTCCTTACCGCTTGGAGGCTCAGGTTCCCTCCTTAACACTCTGCGTATAAGACTGGTTCCTAATTCTTGAATCTTGGAAATCAAAGTTTTTTGCTAAAAGACTTTGGTCTTCTCTCCTCAGCGCTGCGATGGACCATCGACTCGGTTTCGGAGATGCCTTTGTGGGCAGAAAGATGTCTCGAGCGGATCCGCACTCCACGTGCGTCTACTGCTTAGGCCTTGAGCACGACCCGCAGGCTTGCGACCTGTGCTCTTCTTTTTCGGCCTACGTCCTCGAAGACCGTGCCCGTTTACAGCTGGGGCGTCCCGAAAAAGATTTCCTCCGGTTAAGTCTAAAGAGGCCGGTTAGCGGTGTCACGGCGAGCTCGGCGGATCAGCTCGAGCAGATGATCGCCCTCGAAGAAGCGGCAGCGGGCGCTTCTACCTCGGCTGCGGCATTTGTCCGCTCTCTCTCTCGGTGCCTCGTGTTAGGCTTCTTTTAAGGAGCTTTGTCTGACCCCTCTCGACGAAGGTGAGGTCAACTTCTTCTGGACCTTTTCTCCGGTCCAAAGAGCAAAAGTAAGTCTCACCGTCGGCGCTCTTGGGAGCGGTGAATCCCCCTCCCCAGTAGTCGACAGTCGACTTGTTGACCCTAACCCGGCCACTGGCTTCACAGTGTCCCCGTCAGGCCAGTTGACCGAGACTCCGTCGGCAGAGTGAGATTTTTCTCGACCCGTTAGACGAGTTGTCGGCCTGAAGCTGAGAATCCTCTCTCCCCCAGTTCCCCCGGTGGGAGTTGAGGGTCCCGTCTGCTCGTCTGTGCCTCAGGTTCCGGAGCCTTCGGTGGAATCGTCCGAACCGAGGGGAGTGCCGATTGCAGACACCTCCCCACACCGTCCTCAGCCTAGCCGAGGTTCTCGGTCCAGCCGATCCCGCCGCCATAGGCGGTCTCGGTCTCGGCACCGCGGCAAGCGGCGGGGCCGCCGCTCTTCCTCTTCCTCCTCCTCCTCAGACGAGGGGAGACTTCGGCGCAAGTTGCGTCGGAGGTATTAGGAACTCATGTGGCAACAGCTCCTTCTGACCGAGAATAGCCGACCCAGTGCGTCTTCCCGGCCATTAAGTAGGCTATCACGGGCGGCGAAGCAACCCCTCGTTGTGGCCGAGCCTGTTCCCAGGCAGGTTGTTCGGCCAATTCCAGCTGCCCACCGATTCTGGTGGAACCTCCGCCTCCACAGCCGTTATTTGGGGCTCCGACCAAAATTCTCGGTCGGCTCAGGGACTGCCCCATAGGCTGTCTGTCCTCTCACCCGATAAGCCTCGGCGGGTGGAGGTGGCTCAGGCCAGGCAGCTCTTTGAGGACTCTTCCAGGTCGAGATGATTCCTCCTTTTTCTCAAGCGAATGGACTTGGAGTCCTCAGGAGGACAGTCGGTGGGCGATAGCCCATTCGTCCCTTCCTAGGATTGCTTCGGCTCATCTCGGTCCACGGGATGAGCGCGAACCCGTTCCTAGCGGGCCAGGTATCCCCTCACGGAGATTCTGGACGAGGGATTCCCTCTGGAGGCCTTTTAGGTGGCGAGGCCATAGTGAGTCCGGCCTTGGAGCTTTGGCAGCGCCCTGCTTCCTGCCCTGCGCCTTCGGCCAGGATGGCCAGGAAGTATGCGGTCCCTACCGGTTCCCTGTCCGGTTTCTCAGAACACCCCTCTGCTGAGGGGTTGGTTACCGACAGCGTTTTCCGGCACGCTGGGAATGCCACGGATGTGGACAAACCTCCCGACAAGGAATCCAAGAAATTGGATTATGCCGGGCGAAAAGTCTATGCTGCGTCCTCTCTCGGCCTTCGTCAGGCCAGTTCGGCCGTCCTCATGGCACATTTTTCTCATGCCCTGTTGGGCTCCCTGGATGAGGTCGTCCCTCATCTTCCGCGGATCTGCAGACTACGGTCAGGCAGGTGCGGGACCAGGGCAGGGCAGTTGCCAAACAGCAGCTCCAGACTGCTTTAGACATTGGGGACTCATGTGCCAGGTCTGTGGCGGCCGCAGTGGCCATGCGTCGTCGGGCTTGGCTGAGGATACCCACCTTTACTTCGGATACCCAGCACAAGTTGGCGGATGTTCCCTTTTTGGGGACTGACCTCTTCGGCCCTGGGGTGGAAGGTCACTTGCAGAGGATCGAGAAGTCCAATGCTACCTTGGACTCGGTCTCTTCCGCTCAGAAGGACAAAGGCCGCAAGCCACAGCCTAAGCCCTTTCGTCCTTCTACGCCCCCGGCGCGCCCGGCCCAGCAACGTCAGGGCCAGCAGGCTCGGGCTTGGCATCCCAAACCCAAGCCGTTGGCTTCCTCCAACAGGAAGCAGGGAGGTAAAGGCCCAGGAGGTCCCTCGGCCGGTCCCTCCTCCAAGCCTGCCCAGTGACGGGCTGAGGGTGTCGCCCCATCCCGTCACCTCACCCTGGTTCCCCTGGAACGGCTCCACACTTCCTTTCCACCTGGTCCGTTATTACCATGGACAGGTGGGTACTGAGAGTGGTGGGAAAAGGCCTGCCTCTGGGAATTGAGCAGGCCCGCCCTTCAGACCCGTCGCGCACCTCAGGGGCCTCGGGGTCCCGCAGCCTCACTGTCGGCTCGTCGGGGCCGACATCGCTCTCCTCCTCCAAAAGGAGGTGATCAGGAAGTAGCGGATCCCCTCAGACTCAGGGTTTGTGTCCAGTACGTCCTGGTTCCGAAGCAGACGGGGCTGGCGCCCATTCTCGACCTACACGACCTGAACAAGTTCCTAAGGTCTCGAACCTTCAGGATGGTCACTCTGGCGCAGATAATACCATCTCTGGAACACGGCGTGTGGTTCTGCTCTCTGGACCTGCAGGACGCGTTCTTTCACGTCCCTATCCGTCCATCACATCGGAGATTCCTTCGCTTTCGAGCGGAGGGATCCCTCTTCGAGTTCCGAGCCATGCCCTTCGGCCTGTCTCCAGCTCCCAGGGTCTTCACCAAATGCATTGCAGTGGTGACAGCTTTCCCTCTTGGCGCGGGGGTCCGGTGTACACTTACCTGGACGATTGGCTGATGATAGCCCTCCAGACAGGAGGTGGAGCAGTCAGAGATCTGGCCCTCCAGGTTTGCTCTCAAGTCGGCCTCCTCATCACGAGGCCAAGTGAAACTCGAGCGAAGCAGGTGATTCTGTTTATCGGGCAGAGCTCGACTCTCTTGAGCAAACACGGCTCCAGTGAGGACAGGGCCGAGTTCTTATCTCCTTTGCCCAATCATTTCTGGTTGGGCAAGCCAGCTCCCTCCAGGACTTCCTCGCCTCCTGGGTCTCATGGCGGCCTGTACCAGCGTGGTCCGTTGGGCATGCTGGCACATCGCCCCTTCAGTGGGTTCTGGCCAGCCAGTGGTCTGCAGCTGCGATCCATTGGACCAGCTAGTGATGGTGACCCAGGAGATGTGGAACGCTCTCCGGTGGTGGACCGTTCCATCTCATCTGCAGGAGGGCATCCCGTTTGTCCGCCCCGAGCCGACGGTCTCTCTATCGACCGATGCCTCTCTGATGGGTTGGGGTGCCCATCTGGGGGAACACCGAGTGCACGGCCTCTGGTCCCCGCGGGAGTCCCGATGCCACATCAACCTGCTGGAGCTCCGAGCGGTCCACCTAGCTCTCACCGCCTTTGCTCCGTTTCTCCGGGGTCAAGTGGTCAGAGTCCAGACGGACAATACCACGACCATGTACTACCTAAACCGCCAGGGCGGGGCAGCGTTCCATGCTTCTATGCAAGGCTCTCCGCATTTGGTCACTAATGCGCAGCCTGGGCGGATCTCCTAGTCATTCATGTGGCAGGGCCTCCAACACCCTGGCCCGATGCCCTGAGCGGATAGGGCTGCATCTCACAGTGGTCTCTCCTGCCGGAGGTAGTACAGATCTGTTCTCCCACTGGGGCACACCTCAGGTGGACCTGTTTGCCTCCAGGAGAGCGAAGCTGAGGCTGTTTCATGCCCGCCCCTCAGCCTTCTGGGGGCTGTGGACCCAGGCCTCTTTACCCTTCCCCATTTCCTTGATTCACAAGGTGCTTCTCAAGGCAAGGAGGGACAAGGCGCAGGTGATTCTGATAGCCCCAGACTGGCCCCACCAGTTCTGGTACCCAGATCTCCTCAGCCTCAGCTCCAGGCTCCGAGGCAGCTTCCAGCTCGCCCGGACCTGCTCTCAGTCAATCAGGGAAGGTGTTCCATCCGGACCTTCAATCCCTGCACCTGACGGCTGGTTCCTGGCTAGAGTTCCAGGCCTTGGGTCTTTCCGCGAGGTCCTCAATGTTGTTGAGGCGTCCCGTAAGAGTCGACCAGGAAATGCTATGCCTTCAAATGGAAGAGATTTTCCATCTGGTGTCAGGGCAAGGGCTTGGACCCTTCCTCCTGTTCTTTGGCAAGCATTTTGGACTATTTATGGTCCCTTTCTAGTCAAGGGCTTAGGTCGATGACCTAAAGGTGCACCTGGCAGCCATCTGCTTGCAGGTGGCGGGCCGGGGAGCAGTCGGTGGCGCAGGAGAAGGTGGTCTGGCGCTTTTTCAAAGGCCTTGATCACATTTCCCTTCCGGTGCAAGAACCTCCACTTCCGTGGTATTTACTGCTGGTACTGGCAAAGCTCATGGGCAAGCCATTCAAACCAATGCACAGGTGTGAACTCTCTCACCTGTCGTGGAAGATCGCCTTCTTGGTGGCTATCACGTGAGCCAGAAGGATGGGAGAACTCCAGGCGCTCTGCATTGAGTCTCCTTACCTGGTCTTCCACAGGGAGAAGGTTGTCCTGCGCACCCACCCGAAATTCCTTCCGAAGGTGGTGTCGGAGTTTCACCCTTAACCAGGTGTTGACTCTGCTGGTGTTCTACCCCAGTCGCACTCGGAGGCCAAATACAGGCTCCACACTTGGACCCTAGAAGGGCGCCATTACAAGGAGCACACGGTTGAAATTCGGGAGAGGTTCGGCCAGCTGTTTGTCACTTACGCTGAAGCCGCACCTGGCAGACCTGCAGCCAAGCGGACGATAAGCAGGTGGGTCACCTCCTGCATAGATCTCTGCTATAAGTTGGCGCGCATGGAGCCTCCCAGAGGGATAAGAGCTCATTCTACCCGTCATACTGCTGCATCGGTGGCTGCTTCCAGGGACGTCCCTATCCAGGAAATCTGCAGGGCTGCTACCTGGAAGTCAGCACACACCTTCATTACCCATTATCACATCGACCTTGAGTCATGCCGGGATGCTGGTTTTGGGGCCTCGGTTCTCCAGTCTTTATTCCCTAAGTAGGGGGTGTGCGCCTTGCCTCCCTCCTCCCGGAGAACTGCTAGGAGTCTGCCAGACAGTGTGGATGAACAACAAATCCATGTCCCTAGAAATACAGGTTACTCACCTGTAACAGGAGTTCTAGGAATGGTATATGTTGTTCATCCACACGACCCACCCGACCTCCCCGGCGTCAACGCACAACCTGAGCTTCCAGCGGGCCAGATCTGGCGTCATGGGGCGGAGTCGAGAGTTTTACCACCCGGGTGGGTGGGAGGAGCCAGCTTGAAGACCTTCCGGCAAGATTTAAAGCGGCAAAGAACCTGCTAGACAGTGTGGATGAACAACATATACCATTCCTAGAACTCCTGTTACAGGTGAGTAACCTGTATTTCTCTGGCTTCCTCCTTCACCCTGTAGGTCTCTCGACCAGCAAGGCACTTTCTACAGCTCCTGGGACACATGGCTTCTTCGACAGCAGTAGTGCAGGGAGCCAGATTTCAGATGAGGGACATCCAGTTCCATTTGAGAGCCTTTTGGTCTCAAAGAAAGGACCCTCTAACCAAATTAATTCCAGTGACTCGAACCCTGATCCAGGCCCTTCAGTGGTGGCAGGACCAGGGCAATTTGAGACAGGGGTCCCCTTTACCCCTCAGTCTCACTCCTTAATCCTTACTACAGATGCATCCCTGTTGGGGTGGGGAGCTCACATGGGCGACCTCGCCACCCAGGGATTGTGGTCCCCTCAGGAATCTCTGCTCCACATCAATCTGTTGGAACTCAGAGCAGTTTTTCTAGCACTTCAAGCTTTTTCCAAATCTGTTCAGAGCAAGGTTATTCAAGTCAGAACAGACAATACCACCACAATGTGGTACATCAACAAGCAAAGGGGCACTCAGTCTACGGCCTTGCGCACCGAAGCAATGAAGTTGTGGTCTCTGGCTTACTCCCTGAACTCCTCCCTTGTAGCAGTTCACCTCCCAGGCAAAGACAATGTCCTGGCAGATGCTCTCAGCAGGATTTCCCAAGGCCATCACGAATGGGCTCTGGATCCCCTAGTTCTGGAGGTGGTATTTGCCAGATGGGGCACACCCCAGATAGATCTTTTTGCAGCCCCAGACAATCACCAACTCTCTTTTTTTGTTGCAGGCCCCCAGTGTTGGGCTCAGCCCCCCTGGATGCCTTCATTCTCAGTTGGGAAGGGAAGTTTCTCTATGCCTTTCCACCCTTCCCTCTCCTGTTCAGAGTGCTAGTAAAAATCAGGTCTCAATCCTGCAAGATGATTCTGATTGCTCCAGACTGGCCCAGACAGCCCTGGTACCCACTCCTTATGTCCCTAGCAGTCCACCTTCCCTGTGTCTTCCCAGGAATCACAATCTGTTATCCTGTGCTCAGGGGAGGGTTTGGTACCCGAACCTCAAATCTCTCAATCTCAAGGCCTGGCTCTTGAAGAGTTAGAGTTTGCTGACCTACACCTTTCCCAAGGTGTATTGGATATTCTGAAGGCTTCCAGGAAGCCTTCCACCAGGGCTACTTATAATTCCAAATGGAAGAGATTTTCCATATGGTGCTCTGGGAAGCATATTTCCCCAGGATCTGCTGATTTACCCACAGTCCTGGATTATATGGTTCATTTAAATACTTTAGGGCTGAGACCAGCTACCCTAACAGTGCACTTGGCAGCCGTGTCTGCTTTCTTGTCAGCAGGTAAGCCCTCTTCTCTTTCAGCTCATCCTGTATTCTCCAAGTTTTTCAAAGGGTTGCTTCACACACCCCCCATTCAGGGATCCTTCCCTGCCTGGGATCTTAATATTTGCATTGCCCAGCTTGCAACCCCTTTGAGCCCTTGTCTTCAGCAGAGCTCAAGTACTTGACTTGGAAAACTGTTTTTTTGGTAGCCATCACTTCTGCCAGGCGCATAAGTGAGTTACAAGCATTATCAGTGGAGCCTGATTTATCTCCTTTCACAGAGATAAGGTAGTCCTCAGGACTAACCGAAAGTTCTTGCCTAAGGTGGTTTCAGATTTCCACCTTAATCAATCTATATCACTCCCTGTGTACTTCACTGACCATTCCTCTTCTGGTGAGAGGAGGTTGCACAGTTTAGATGTCAAAAGATTACTTAGCTACTACATAGGTCGTACCAAAGGTCACAGGTTTAACTCCCTCCAACTGTTCCTCACTTATGGTGAGGTTGGCAAAAGGAAACCTGCCACTAAAAGATCCATTGCCAGGTGGATCGTCTCTTGTATCCAATTCTGCTATGAAAAACTGGGTAAAGTTCCTCCCTCAGGCCTGAGGGCTCACTCCACCAGAGGTACAGCTGCGTCTCTGGCTGCTGCCAGGGACATCCCTATCCTAGAGATATGTCAAGCAGCTACCTGGAAAGCGAGTGCACACTTTTACTAAGCATTACTCCTGGACATCCAGGCTAGGAGTGATGCTCGTTCTTTGCACAGCTGTGCTTCAGAGCCTATTTCCTAAGTATGTTCTGTTCCTCCTCCATGGAGGTACTGCTGTGTAGTCAGATATGTCATAATATAGCAAGACTTCATGTTGTTTGAAGAAAAGTTACTCACCTTAGTAATGTTGTTTCTTCTAATGGAGTCTTATATATTATGACCTCCCCTGCCTGCCCCTCTCAGAACCTTACTCTTGGGGATGGGTGGCAGGGCAGCGTTGGCACTTTTAGATGCCCACTTGTTTTCACCCCTCTTTGGGGTGATCTTTGTTATGTTTGTCATTTTTGGGTCTGCTGACTTGAGTCTTCATTGTGGCACCAAAAAATGTGTTTAATTAAGTAGTCAGTTGGCTAGTGTAGGTTTACAGCTTCCACACAGAGTCTTAGTGAGTTTTTGCTCGTAAAGATCTGACAGTTTAAGTTTGAAGAACAACAGATAGAATTTTCAACCGAGCTCGAGCTCTAAGTTCCATGCCTGGCATGGACTTTAACTCTTTCACCTCTGGAGCAGTTCTAAGGTTGGGACAAACTGCTTATGTCATAATATAGCAAGACTCCATTAGAAGAAACAACATTACTAAGGTGAGTAATTTTTTTTCTTCCACACCATCTAGCCATTTCTCCATTTTCTTGAGGTAAGTACGCAGGGCTATGAACGTGGAGCAGGTTTGTTTTCTGAAATCTCTTAGTTCCTGAAGTACTATGTCCATTTGCCTGGTTGTAGTAAGTGTTTTTGAATCACTTCCTCTCAGTCGCTCGCTCTTTCCAGAGATTTGCGAGCTATCACTGTCCGAGTTGGCTCCGTTCATTTCGGCATCAGCTGCTGGCAATTTTTGTGCTTCGGGTCTTTTTTGGGGCATTCCTGAGGAGAAACCGATCTAAATAAAATAAATTTGAGGTCAAAAAATATTTTTTTAAGCTTTAATGGCCTAGGTGTAAACGGAGCTCCAGAGCTAAGCTGCTTCCCAGAGCGTGAAGTCACCGGAAGTCCCCCATGCTTTATCCTGACTGGAAAATCACTTTCTATGGTAATTATTTTCTAATTTTGATATTTTAACTTCAGTTTTTATCAGTTCCCTTGTTTTTAAGGGAACCGTGTTTTCCTTTATTCATGAAATAGTCTGCCTCAGGAGGTGGTGGGAGCGAGCACTGTGGATGGATTCAGGCATGCTTGGTACAGCAGTGGGTGGTTCGGAAGCAGTAATCCAGTACAAGGGCTTATAGGCAGACTAGATGGGCCAGACGGTCCTTATCTGCCAACGAGTTCTATGTTTCTATTTTCTATTATATTTTTGTTATTTTGGAAACCATTGTCACTGTTCCATCGCACTTGGGAACTGAAAACTATTCGGAACCAAATATTTAGTCTTCTGACATTTCAAACAACATGACGTCTTGCTGTATTGTGACATTATGCAGTTAGCCCCAGAACTTGAACTGCTCCGAATAGGAAAGAGTTAACTCTGTGCCAGAGAATAGAACGTTGAGCTCGAGCTCGGTTCAAACCTCTGTCTGCTGCACTTTGAAGTATAACCGTCAGATTCTTGACTCCGCCTAACTGAACAGTCGCTCCAGAGATTTCTCATTCACTAACGTTTCGGTCCGGTTAAAAATGTCGGTTTATACTGCAATTTTTTTTCTTTATTTCGGTTCAGATCTCTGTCTGCGGTACAGTAAGTACATAGGTAGTGGACTAGTGCTGAATTTTTTTTTGTGTAAATTGTAAAATCTGTATTTCAACCAGTTCAGCTGAACCGGTTGCCTTTATCTTGTCTGTGTCTTTTTCTTTTAGTGAATTTAGTGTGAGGTACGTTATCGGTTCTAAAAAAAAAAAAATTGTGTTTTATCATTTGTTTTTTTCCAACACCCGTAACACTGTTAGGACCCGATAAGGGGGTCTTGCCTGGCTATTGCCATGAAAAGGGTAAGTTATAGGATGGTTTCATCTGAGAAACCCAGGAGAAAAACCGAGCCCACTGGGTTTCAACACTGCAGTGAGTGTGGGGAGGCCTTTGCTAAGGCTGATCCTCACACCACCTGTGTTTACTGTCTGGGTTTTGACCCCCTGGAGTCAGACTGCCAAATATGTAAAAATGTCCCTAAAGCTACCCTGGAAGAAAGATTGGGCAGGCTTAGGGGGAAAAAGGAGGCAGAGAAATCCGCTGACCCGGATAGCCAGCCCGGTTTGGTTCCGACCGAACCTGAGGGAGTGCCCACTGACCTGGGCGGGACTCCCTCAGGCAAATGGGAGCCGATCCTGAGGGGTCGGTTCCGGCAAAAAGAAAAAAGAAAGAGTAATCGTCCGATTTGGATCCAGAGCTGCATTGTCCAACCGCCGAAGAAATTGCCAGGGCGATTAGCATAGTTGAATCGCTCCGTTCGTTTCCGACGGATCCGATGCCTCCCGGTAGGTGTTCGGTTCAGTTGGTTCCTCCGGTTCAGGATTATTCCCCTGAAGACTATTATGAACCGGACTTGGAGGGGGGCGAAGACTATGGTGGTGGTGGTGGTGGTGGTGGTCTGGATGAGCCCATAGAACCAGACATCTCCCCAGACAGGCCTTCTAGTGTTTCCCCTCCTAGGCTTTCTGAGTCCCCTTTCCACTTTATGTTCTACAAAAAAGTGGCAGAAACGCTCTAGCTTCTTCTGGATGAAGCTGTCGAGGAGCAAGAGGAGCCTGACTATGTGGAGATGATGGACATCCCAGAGTCCAAGAGATTGTCTATTCCCCATCAGGCATCCTTTGGGAAACAGATACAGAAGTTACGCATGACTCCAAATTCTTTACCTCTTGTAGACAGGTGAATGGACAAGGGGTATATGTTGTCAGGCCCAGGTACGGAGTACTTGTACCATCAATGCAGCCATGTTGGGGTTGTGCAGGCTGCAGCCTGTGATAAGGCTAACATACCTTTGGCTTCACACACCCCAGATAAAGACTCCAGGAAGCTGGATGACATGGCAAAGAAACAGTACATGGCATCTTCCTTGGGACTCAGGCAGGCTAACTATATGGCCTACACAGCCACATACCAGAAGTCCAGATGTGATACTGTTCTTGAACTGGCTAAACAGGCTTGCCTCCCCCCCCCCGCCCCCAGCTTGCCAAGGAGCTGGAGGAGGTGGCTGCTGATGGGATTGAGGCATCAAAAATCCAGTTTCGTGCTGCTGTGGACTCCAGTGATGTCATCAAGAGTCATGGCTACATCTGTGGCTCTTCAGAGACTGGCTTGGCTCAGATGTACTAGCCTATCGCAGGACACCAAGGCTAAGGCCATGGATTTCCCTGTTGTTGGGAATTCTCTGTTTGGGGATCAGACAGAGAATTATATGAAAAAGATTTGAGTACAGGACCACCTACAGGAGTGCACAGGCCAAGAAAAGGCAGGCAACTCCTCAGTACCAGCAGGCTAGGGGCAGGGGCAGGCCTTTTCACAGGCCTTTCTACCAGGAACAGGCCTCCTCTCCTTTTTCCTAGAGGGGGTTCTTCAGAGGGGGAGGCAGAAGGGGGATGAGCAGGGCTGCATCCTCCTCTCAGCCTAAGGCTCCTGCCAAGCAGACGCCCTAATGTGTCAGCCTGGGTCGACTCCCCAATTCCTGTGGGAGGCAGGCTGGCTTACTGCTTCCAGGACTGGAAGTCTGTTGCCTCAGACAAATGGGTCCTGGAGGTAGTAAGTCAGGGACTGGCCCTCAGCTTCAAAATATTTCCAAAGGTGAGGGTCAGGTCCTTTCCACCTGCAAACATCTCCGAAACCATTGCCCTAGAGGCAGAGGTTTCATCTCTGCTGGCTCTCAGAGCCATAGAAAGAGTTCCTACACTTCACAGGGGCAAAGGTCTGTATTCCAGATACTTCCTTACCCTGAAAAAAACAGGGGAGTGGTGGCCCATCCTAGACTTAAGATACCTAAACAAGCACCTACTAAAGCCAGAATTCAAAATGGTGACTCTGGGAATAATTCCTCCCTCTCTAAGGCCAAGGGACAGGCTAGCCTCCCTAAATCTACCTATGCCTACTTTTACATTCCCATCAGGTGTTCCCACAGAAAGTACCTCAGGTTTGAACTGTCTTCAGGCCATTACCAGTTCAAAGCAATGCCCTTTGGCCTAACATCTGTTCCAAGGGTGTTTACAAAATGCCTAGCAGTAGTAGTGGCCTTTCTAAGGAGACAAAACATCTCCATATTCCCATACCTGGACGACTGGCTCACTGTGGGTCAATCTCCAGACCAAGTCGGGTTAGATGTACAAGTGACCCAACAAGTGCTCACTTCTCTAGGATTCCTCCTCAGTCTTCCCAAATCAGATCTTAGTTTGAGAGGGCTCTTGCAGTAGGTAATTACATATAGGACTGATGCCGGCAGGTGGCAGGACCCCATGCAAAAAATTTCTAGCTAGCAGTCCCTGGCGAGGGACCGCCCTCACGTCAGGTGAAGGGGCGGTCCCTCACGCCCAACTTCCAGTTCTTTCCCGCCATTAGCTTATGCCAGCGCCTCGCAGAAAAGTTCCTTGCTCATCCGGCTCCTTCGGTTATTTTACCAAGTTTTTTGCCTTTTCCTAGTAATAGTCTGTCATTTGTCGGTGTATGTTGTCCCTACACCCTCAAAGGCACAAAAAATAAAGCGACTCGTCACGGCGTAACTCCCGCACAAGACGGTCATTCCCTGTGCCTTTTTGTCCTAGGCCCCGATCATCAAGTAGAGAAGTGCCAGCACTGCCTGAGTTTCAACGCGGCCACCCGGAGAAGGCGGCAGCAGTCCCTGGAAGCCCACATTCTCAAAAAGAAGATGAGCTCCATGGAAAAAGAACTCAAAAAAACTTCAGCTGGCATCAACTTTCCCTGAAGGCCATCACAAGAGAAAGGACAAAGAAAAGCACCGGGACAAGGACTCCTCTCCCACCACGACTCCCTCGGGAGTCGCCGTGTTGAAGGTAACATTCCCCCCTGGGGGACCGCTCCTTGACGGCTGCCTTAGAGGCTTCTAAGGCGGTGTTGGCCTACCTGTCTGGCTCGCGCTCAGGCTAGTCGGGCGCCTCTGGGCTCTTGGAGGCTTCCGCCCCCGGTAAAGCCGTGGCTTCGTGGCCTACTGCCGCGGGCGGCTCCGATAAGCCGGATGTCGGCTCCTCCGACGTCCGCACGGAGAAGGTCAGTGAGTCGCCCAACCCTTCGGGGTGGCGCACGACCCCTCTTCTGACTGACCAGGCCGCCCCTCCATTGCGGCCTACCTCCGGCCAAGGTTCCGCTAAGTCGGACGCCGGCCCCTCCGGCGCCCGCTCGGATCCCGCTGGCAAGACGTACGTTGGTCCGCCCGATGTCCGCACAGTGGATGCACCGATGCTGGACCCTCCCATGTCCGTCTTTCCTGGCTCCCCGCAGCCTTCACTGCCCTCTGGGGACCCTGAGTCTCCTCAGCCCGATCCCGGCGATTTTTTTCCCCTCCATCCCTGGGTGACGCTGAGGTCCCTGTTCCATCTCCATCGGACCAACCTCCTGCTGATCTGATGTCGGCTCCCCAGACGCTGGCCCCAATGCCGGCACCTCGGCCGCCGGCTCCGACATCTGTAGTGTCGACTCCGGGCGACATCCCTTTTCCGGATGCTGCCCCGACGCTGGGCCCTTCACCCTCCGGGCCTTCTGCCCCAGTCCCGCCTGCCGGGCCGTCTGCTTCGGCAGGTCCCCCAGCTCCCGGGTACCCGACCCAGTCTTATCCGACGCCGCAGTACCAGACGCCGGGCTTCCCGCCGTCGGGTTATGGATACTCGCTCTATGGGTATAACCCATGCCCTTATCCTCCTCCTCCACCGCCCCCAGCCGCCGGTGGATTTTCAGGAGACTCTAGCCTCCTGGTGGGCTGAGGCCAAGGCTCAGCTCACCAGAGAGGTGGAGAGTCGTCTTCTAACGACGGTGCTGGTACCAGTTCCTGTACGTCCACAGCGACAGACTCCCTCACCTAATCCAGACACCAGGGCTAAACCCTCTGGGTCCAGAGAGGGGCAGGACACACTTCCCCGAAGGCTTCCCCAAAGGGTCCGTTCCTCCCCCTAGACGGGAAAGGGAGTCAGTCGTCTTCAGTTTCTTCCTCTTCCTCCGTGGACGCCTCAGATGCCTCAGACAGCTGCTCCGAGAAGGATGACAAGCCTGGCTCTCCATCAAAGCCCAGGCCAAGGACTCCTCCGAAGTCTCCTCCGGAGGAGCCTTCCTTCACGGAGCTGCTACGTAAAATCCAGGCAGTGCATAAGTGGCAGTCCTTAGAGCCAGACCAACAGCGGTTGAAACTTGCTGAGCATCTGGATCTGCCCATGATGGCTCCCACCCTGGTGCCACCCTGAATCGAGCCTCATGCCCACCTTGTTACCACCATTTGGAAACAACCGTCGGCATTAGCCCCTCTTCCACGGAAGTCGAACAGGCTATACCAGGCTCCAGAGGGTGTTGACTATTTAGATTCCCACCCTCGAGCTGACTTGGTCGTGATTAGTGCCGCTCATGTCTGGTCAGCTAATCCAAAACACCTTAGCTCATCGCCACCTGATAAAGAATCCCGTCTTCTGGACCAGTATGGCAAGAAGATTTTTGCTTTTTCCATGTTGGGGATCAGGGCCCTGAACTATGTCAGTCAGATGGGGGATTACCAGAAGGCAATTCTTTCTGATGTGGAAACCAAATTGGACTCCCTGCCAGACTCTCAAGTCAAGCAGGAACTGTCTGACCTCGTCCGCTCTGCACGTTTGGCCAGTCGAGACATGCTTCGTGCGACTTAGGATGCAGTGGACACTGCTGGACGGAGCTCAGCTTTCGCCGTAGGCTTACGACGTCATGCTTGGATCAGTGTGTCAGGGTTGGTCCTGGAAGTGCAGTCCGCTATACAGGAAGTGCCCTTCTGGAGGTCGGTGCTCTTTGGGGGTGATGTCAAGGACATAATCACCGACCTGCAGGAGAAGGGGACGGCACTAAAGTCCGTCGACTCTATGTACCGTCCCCATCAACCACAGCACCGTCCCTTTCACAGATGGAACCGGCCAAAGGCGAAACCTCCAGGAAAGCGGGCCACTAAACTCCGGGCCCCCACAGCTGCCAAGCCCCCTCCTCCCAAAAAAGCAGCGGGTGCTTCAGCTGCAGCACTGCCCCACACCACCTGACTCCTTTCCTCTCCCACAGCCTCTGGGCTTCCCAGAGAAACCGGTAGGAGGGAGGTTCTCTCTCCACCTTCCTGGCTGGGAGAGGATAACAACAGATTCAGCGGTGCTCCAGCTAATCGCAGAAGGACACTCAATAGAGTTTCTACAGAAACCACCTTGTCACTCTCCCCAAAGATGGTCGTACTCTCGGGAACATCATCTTCTGGTCCAGAAAGAGATTTCAGCACTGTTGCTGAAACAGGCAATAGAACCTGTCCCCCTTCCCCTACAGGGAACGCGTTACTATTCTCACTTCTTCCTAGTCCCGAAGAAGACAGGAGATGTAAGACCTATCCTAGATCTCAGTTCTCTGAACCTATTTGTGGAATACAAGAGGTTCAGAATGCTGTCACAGCAGAGCCTTCTGCCCCTCCTTCGCTCGGGCCAGTGGCTGTGCGCTCTGGATATGCAGGATGCCTACCTGCATATATCCATTCACCCGTCCCACAGCAAATATCTTCGTTTTGCTTTCCAGGGGGACCACTACCAGTTCAAGGCACTTCCATTTGGCCTCTCCTCAGCTCCCCGAGTATTTACCAAATGCCTTGCAGTGGTGGCGGCCTACCTGCATACCCAGGGAGTGCAGGTTTTCCCGTACCTAGACGACTGGCTCCTGGCAGCCTCGTCCAAGGAGGAACTCCTGCGCTGCCTCTCCCTTACCCAACAGGTCTTTGCCTGCCTGGGTATTACCATCAGCCATTCCAGGTCTCATTTGATCCCATCCCAGAGACTCCAGTTTATCGGGGCGATACTGGACACAACCCTGGGCAGGGCCTTCCTGCCACCGGACAGGGCGACCACTGTCCAGACTTGGGTGAGCCTGTTGTTCGGCCGCAGGCGAGTCACTGCAAGGTCAGTTCTTCACCTTCTCGGGCTCATGGCAACTGCTATCCCGACAGTTTGTCGCTCTCGGCTCCACATGAGGGTTTCTCAGTGGTCGCTTCGCTTTCAATGGGATCAATTGGAGGACGACTTGGATCAGCTGGTCCTGCTCTCCTCTCCCATGGTTCAAGACTTGCAGTGGTGGATGGTCAGAGAGAACCTGTTTCAGGGGGTTCCATTCTTCTTTCCTTCCCCCTTCCAGACTCTGACCACAGATGTCTGGGGCGAAGTTTGGGGAGCCCATCTCAGTCCTCATCGGACCCAGGGCTCTTGGTCCAAGCTTGAACAAACACTTCACATCAATGTGCTCGAGCTCCAGGCAATGCTTTACGCACTCCAAGCCCTCCATCTATATCCTTCTAGGCCACCTAGCCGTTCAGATGGACAATATGTGTGTGGTATGGTACATCAACAAACAGGGAGGGATTCGGTCCTACCCTCTTTGCAGGGAAGCAATGAGAGTGTGGGATTGGGCAACAGAACACGACCTTTACCTTACGGCAACTCATGTTCCGGGAGTCAAACGCCTTGGCAGACAAGCTCAGCCGCTCCTCTGTCCTAGCTCACGAGTGGGAACTGGATCAAGGGGTACTAGACGACATCTTTCAGCTTTGGGGCACTCCGCAGGTGGACCTGTTCGCTTCCCCCCCAAAACGCAAAGCTTCCAGATTTCTGCTCGCTCGTTCAAAAGCGAGGCATTTTCTGGAGAGACTCTCTCTCTAGATTGGAAGGATAGATTCGTCTATGCCTTTCCCCCAATTCCTTTGATCTCACGGGTCTTGCAGAAACTAGGTTCAGATGGAGCATGAATGATTCCGATTGCTCCTTTTTTGCCCAGCCAAGTTTGGTTCTCTCTTCTGCAACAATTCTTAGAGGAACCTCCGCTCCCTCTTCCTCTATCATGATGTTTACTGACCCAGGATCGGGGGATCCTGGTCCATCCAGGTCTCAAGTCCCTTCAGCTGCATGCATGGCTCCAGCAGACATAGCCCAAGCCCGCTTTGGAGTTTCTCCCCAGGTGGCGGAAATTCTGGTGGAGGCTAGGAAACCCTCCACTAGGTCTACCTATGCCATGAAGTGGAAAAGGTTCACAATCTGGGCTGCTTGGAAAGACATTGAGCCTTTCTCCTGCCCCGTGGAACATCTGCCGGAGTACCTGCGCCATCTCTTCGACCTAGGTCTGAGTCACTCCTCTCTGAAAGTCCACACGGCAGCCATTTCGGCCCATCACGTTCCCTTTGCAGACAGAATGTTTGCTCAACTGGAAGTCTCGAAGACTTTCCTCAGAGGGGTTCTCCACCTGACACCTCCTGTTCGAGTTCCTGCCACTCCTTGGGATTTGAATTTTGTTCTTGAGAAACTAACTCTGCCTTCTTTTGAACCGGCAGCCTCTGCAGACTTGACGTTCCTTTCTTGGAAGACACTTTTTCTCATGGCCATTACCTCTGCTCGGAGGATTTCCGAGCTCCAGGCCCTGATGTGTAAAATTCCATACTTGATTTTCCGCAAGGAACGTGTGGCTCTTCGCACCAATCCTAAGTTTCTCCCCAAGGTGGTAGCGGAATCTACATTGAACCAGTCCATAGAGTTACCAGCTTTTTACAAGTACTTTCAGTCAAGGGGAGGCCTACTAAATACTATGGATGTTCACCGGAGTCTGAGATACTACACTAACAGGACAGAGGATCTCAGAAAGACTGATCAACTGTTTGTCTCTTTTGCCCCAAAAGAGAAGGCAGTGCTGTTTCTAAGCAATGCCTATCCAAATGGTTGGCTCATTGCATCACTTTCTGTTATGACAAGTACAACAAGACCCTTCCGGGTCAAATAAGAGGTCACTCCACCAGAGGGGTTGCTGCCTCAGCGGCTTGTTTCAAGAATGTGTCAGCGGCAGACATCTGTGCTCCTGCCACTTGGACTTCCGTCCATACCTTTACAAAACATTACAGTTTGGATATTGCCTCTCGCCGTAGAGCAGGCTTCAGGTTGGCTGTCCTGCAAGGCCTCCTTTCTTAAGGCCTTCACAGCTAAAGGATCTGCTCTGAGTAGCTTTCCTCCTCCCGTGTGCTTCTTCTTGTTCCAGACTGCTTGGGACTCTGTCCTATATGTAATTACCTACTGCAAGAGCCCTCTCGAAGTAAGATAATACAATTATGTAAGAACTTACCGTAACAGTAGATCTTCGAGAGAGGCTCTTGCAGTAGGTACTACCTTCCCACCCTCCATCCCCCTAAGCTTTTTCAGCTCCTTTTTCAGTGAGGGAAATATTCGCTTCTCTCTTGTCCGGCCTCCTTTGGCGGGAAAGAACTGGAAGGCGGGCGTGAGGGACCGCCTCTTTATACCGTCTCCTGACGCTGGTCACCTGATGTGGGGGAGGTTCCTTGCCAGGGACTGCTAGCTAGAAATTTTTCCGTGGGGTCCTGCCGACGTCAGTCCTAGATGTAATTACCTACTGCAAGAGCTTCTCTCGAAGATCTACTGTTACGGTAAGTTCTTGCGTAACTGTACTTTCTCGAGCCAGTGCAACTCTTAACCTTCATAGAGGTAGAACTGGATACTGTCAAAGCAAGAGCCTTTTTCCCTCTGGCAAGGGTAAACGCCATTATAGAGTTGGCTTCCTCATTCCACCTTCTGGTGTCTCAACCAGCAAGACATTTCCTTCAACTTCTGGGCCACATGGCAGCTTCCACAGCAGTGGTCCAAGGGGCCAGATTGCAGATGAGGGACATCCAGTTCCATTTGAAAGCTTTTTGGTCTCAGAAAACAGATCCTCTAACCAAGCTTATTCCAGTGACTCAGACCCTGATCCAGGCTCTCCAGTGGTGGTTTGATCAGGACAACCTCAGGCTAGGAGTCCCATTCATCACTCAGTCTCATTCTGTGGTTCTAAACATGGCTGCTTCTCTCATGGGGTGGGGAGCTCGCCTGGGAGCTCTCACAGCTCAAGGACTGTGGCTCCCTCAGGAGTCTCGTCTCCACATCAGTCTTCTGGAGCTCAGGGCAGTGTACCTGGCTCTGCAGTTCTTCTCGGAATCAGTACTGAACAAGGTGGTTCAGGTCAGGACAGACACCACCACCACCACCACCACCACCATGTGGTACATCAGCAAGCAGGGAGGCACTCGGTCTATGGCCTTATGCACGGAGCAATGAAATTATGGTCCCTGGCTTATTCTCTAAAGACCTCTCAGGTAGCAGTCCACCTTCCAGGGAAGGACAGTGTGCTAGCAGATGCATTGAGCACGATTTCCCAGGGCCATCATGAATGGTCCCTGAACCCCCTAGTATTAAGTGATCTTTTCAAGGTGGCGCACTCCAGAGATAGATCTCTTTGCAGCCCCAGACAATCACCAACTTCCACTCTTCTGTTGTAGAGCCCCCGGACTTGGGTTCAGTCCCTCTGGATGCTCTAATTCTGGATTGGGAAGGGAAGTTTCTGTATGCCTTCCTTCCCTTTCCTCTACTGTTCAAAGTCCTGGTCAAGATAAGGTCACAATCTTGCAAAGTGATCCTGATTGCTCCAGACTGGGCCAGACAGCCTTGGTATTCCCTGTTGCTGTCCCTAGCAGTCCATCTTCCCCTATCTCTTTCCAGGAATCACAACCTGTTAACCTCCTCTCAGGGGAGGATCTGGTACCCCAACCTTCAGACTCTCAATCTCAAGGCATGGCTCTTGAAGAGCTAGAACATGCAAATTTGCATCTGTCTCGAGGAGTTCTGGACATTCTCAAAGCCTCTCTCAAACCTGCCACCAGAAAAACTTATAAGTCCAAATGGAAAAGATTCAGCATTTGGTGTTCCAAGAAGCATATATCCCCTGGATTACATGGTTCATCTTAATGGCCTAGGCCTCAGACCAGCTACCCTCAAAGTACACTTGTCAGCTGTTTCTGCTTTTCTGTAAGTGGGAAAGTCCTCCTCACTGGCATCTCACCCTGTTTTCTGTAAATTCTTCAAAGGATTGCCTCATACCAATCCCTCCCCTTTAGGGATCCTACTTCTGCTTGGGATTTTAATGTTTGCATTGATCAGCTTATACAACCCCCTTTTGAGCCTTTGTCCTTAGCTGAGCATAAGTACTTGACTTGGAAAACTGTGTTCCTGGTAGCTATTACCTCTGCCAGGCGTATCAGTTGATTGAAAGCTCTGTCAGTGGATCCTGATTTTATCTCATTCCGTAGAGATAAGGTGGTCCTTAGAACTTAGGAGGTTCTTACCCAAAGTGGTTTCAGATTTTCATCTGAACCAATTCATGTCTCTTCCTGTATTCTTCACTGATCATTTTTCTACAGGAGAGAGAAGATTACACAGTTTGGATGTTAAAAGGGCTCTTAGCTACTGCATTGAGCGTCTTAAGGCTCTTGGGTTTGACTCCCTCCAGTTGTTCCTCACTTATGGTGAAGTGGGAAAGGGCACACCTACTACTAAGAGAACTATTGCCTGGTGGATTGTATCCTGTATACAATTCTGCTATGAAAAGCTAGGCAAAGTACCCCCTCAGGCCTGAGGGCTCATTCTACTAGAGGTACAGCTGCTTCTCTGGCTGCTGCCAGAGATATACCCTTATTAGAGATATGCAAAGCAGCCACCTGGAAAACAGTTCATACATTCACCAAGCATTACTCTCTGGATATCCAGGCTAGGAGTGATGCTACGTTTGGTACAGCAGTACTGCAGAGCCTATTCCCAAAATAGGTTCGATACCCTCCTCCATGGAGGTACTGCTTGGTAGTCTGCATAATGTCAGAATACAGCAAGACTTCATGTTGTTTGAAGAAAAAATTACTCACCTTAGTAATAGTGTTTCTTCTAATAGTCTTGCTGTATTTTGACCTCCCTCCCCTCTCAGAACCTGGTTTTTGGGAAGTGGGCTGGTAGGCACAGTGTTGCACCTCAGGGGTGTACTTGACACTCTTCACTCTCTAGATAGGGGGAGTGGGTTATTTATGCGTTTTGGTAATTATTTTGTTCACTACCTAGTTTTTGTTTTTGGATTTCTAGACTTGAGTTTTTTGGGGATCCAGAATATTTGGTTGCCTTTTTGGCTGGTAAATTTTACAATTTTCACATAGTGGGGGTGTTGGTGTTAGCTCGTAAGAATCTGACAGTTACACTTCACAGTGCAGCAAACAGAGGTTTGAACCGAGGTCGAGCTCAACGCTCTATGCTCTGGCATAGAGTTAACTCTTCCCTCTCCGGAGCAGTTCAAGTGCTGGGGCGAACTGCATAATGTCAGAATACAGCAAGACTCCATTAGAAGAAACACAATTACTAAAGTGAGTAATTTTTTCTTTTGGTATGTCAGATCGAAAAACAGAACTGGACCTACAGGTTTTAAAAATTGCATCAGATGTTTTAAAATTGTGGCCAAGGTAGAGGGCCACGACCTCGAAGTTGTTTGGGTCCAAATCATAACTTTGCACAAAATTATGCTCTAAAACAGTTAAGAACTGAGCAAAAAGACTAGAAATTATGGCTTCTCAGTCTGCCTCCCCTCTAAGCTTTCTGAAGAGGGTCCTCCTTGGCATAAATCTAAAGATGGGTCATTGACAGAATACAGGCTTATGGCACATTCATAAAGTAGATAAAATGGGCAGACTGGATGTTCCTGGCGGTCCTTATCTGCCGTCAACTTCTATGTTTCTAGGTCCTCTAAGGACCCCTAGAAAGTAAGTCGGTCAAAAATAACTCTTGACCAAGCCAAAGAGACATTCTGAGCAGGTTTCCGAATCTGTGCCTGCCAAAAAGAAACAAAAAGAAAAACATACCACTGACACTTCCGCTGAAGAGCAAAGGGAGACGCCAGTAAAATATGCTTTCTCCTGAGTACGTGACAAAGGCGTTTCAACTTTATCAAACCTTTCAAGTTGTTGTCAATTTATTTGGTGCCCCAGGTGGTCCTTCCACATCTTTTACCTCAGACCCTGACCAAGGCCAGGGTTGTTGTTATGAGGAAGGCAGTGATGATGGGGAGGAGGGCATAGAACCTGATGTCACTTTGAAATAGAGCTCTTGCAGCAGGTAACACCATTAGGACTATGCTGCCAGGCGCTAGGACCCTACGGACAGTTTCTAGCTAGCAGTCTTAAGGTGGGCAACCACCCCCCTGACGTCAACCCTGCCCACGTCACCCATGGTATAAACGAGGTGGTCTACTGGCACCACTTCAGTTCTTTACCTGCTGTCGACCCATGCATATATGCTCCTCGGATGCCTCCTGCTTCCAGTTGACCGCCATTTTCATGCTTCACGCAGTAAAAGTTTTTTCTTCCGATTTACGAGTTTGTCATGTATGTCTTTCCAGCCATCTTCCTCTTCAGAGCAACGGAAATCTAAGTGTGCATGCGGCAAGCAGATCCTGGCTAAAGACGGCCATTTGGCTTGCCTGCTCTGCCTAGGCCCTGAGCACAGGCCGGATGACTCCCCGGCACTGCCAAGGCTTCAGCCGGAGGACTAGAATCCGCTGCCTCAACACTCTGAAAGCGTACCTCCTTGAACAACAAGTGACCGCCATGCTGAAGACCCAGTTGGGGCACAGCTCGTCGTCTTCTTCGGCAAAGGACTCCTCCCCAGAGAGAAGTCGTTAAGCGGGAAACGCCATCATTGGGACAAGGAACGGTCCAGGTCAAAGTCCCGTCCTAGGTCTCCCCACAAGACTTCCAAGTTTTCGATCTCCGGCATGAGGTCAGACTCAACCCTCCACGGTCTCACTAGCTCTCCTTTGATCACAATTGAGGAAGCCTCCCTGCCTCTTCCCTGGCACACGGGGAGTCTTCTGGGTTCGGGCTTTCCAAAGCCCCCATGTCTCTGGCTGTCCAGCCGCAGACGCTAGGGTCTCAACCAGCAGGACAGGTGCGCTCAGCGTCCGACGGCAGGTTGGAACATGACGTCCACAACAGCTGAGTTTCTAGGTCGTCCGCCCGGGCAACAGAGTTGGACGACTCAAGGAGACGCCAGGATAGCAAACGCCAGTCTAAGCATCACTCGTCTTCCAGGAGGTCGTCGGCCAAAGCTTCGGACTGACATCGGGCCTCCTCGCCCTCTGACTCCACTGTGGAGCTGGACCAGACACCGCCACCTAAGCCGCTGTGTGCTCTGCAGGGTCCGATTGAGAACCTGACTCCAGACCAGACTCCAGGGGATTTGACGCTCGACTCGGGGGACAACCAAAACCGGACGCTACTCCCTCCGCCTCCACCTCCTCAGGAGCCTGACGATCTGACGTCTGAGCAACCGGTGCCAGAGGACACAGTCCCTCAAGGGCCGATGCCAGAGAAGAAACTAACGTTGGAGCTGATGCCAGGGGACAAGGTGCCGCAGAGGCCCCTAGCACCTCAAACCCGATGCCAGAACTTCAACCAGGTCCAGTTGTCCCTTTGCCAGAGGTTGGGGCCTTGTTTAACAGCTGGTGGAACACCATAAAAGGGGATTTGTTGCCTATTCCACAGGAACCGACCCCCAACCCCACGGGGATCCTGGCCCTGGCTCCACCTTGACAGCCCCCCACCACGTCCGTCCCCCCGACTCCAGACTGTCTGACATCAGGAGATGAGGATCCAGGGTCATCGGTACGTCAGAGGCACAGTTGCCGCCCATCGTCAGGTCCTTCTCCAGAGGACAGCCCTATACATCTTTGGAAGGATCGTCTGAATGCTCCCCCTCTTACGACTCCTCAGAAGATGACCAGTCCCTACCATCACCAGACCATAAGAGGGACTCCCTGAGGTCCCCACCAGGCAACCACTCATTCCTGGATAATATGAAGCATATCCAGTTCCTAAACCAGTAGGAGACAGAGGAGTTCGACTCTGAGAGGCACCGTTTGGCAAAGTTCCTAGGGGCTACTGACCCAAAACCTTTGGTCATACCATCCTTAGTGGAACCCATCCAGGATGTCACAGAAATTGCGTGGAAGCACCCCTCCACAACCTCGACAGTCCCTAAAAAGGCTGACCGGCTCTATAGGACGCCCAAGGGAGATCCACATTTAAGTGAGCAGCCGAAGGCGGAATCCATGATCCTCACGGCTGCCCACAGGAGGGCCCAACAGCCAAAGCATATTAACTCCCAGCCACTGGATAATGGAGTCCAAGAAAATGGATAATTTGGGCTGCAAGATGTATTCTTCGGCTACCTGTACTGTCAGGTCTCTAAATTTGTTGGCACATATAGTGAAGTATCAAAAATCGCTGTGGAACAAGGTCATGGACCTAGCCAAGAATCAGCCAGACTCTGCCAACAAGTCAGAATTGCTGGCAGTTCTCCAATCCGGTGCTGACATTGGTAAGCACGTCCTAAGGTGCTTGAATGACTCAGTGGACACTGCCGCTAGGGCTGTGGCCACCGGCATATGTCTCGGGCGTCACTGCTGACTTAGGGTTTCAGGCTTCTGTCAGGACCTTCAAGATACCATACTGGATACCCCTTTTCAGAGCCCAGTCCTTTTCGGACAGGAGGCTGAAAAATTGATAACCGGCCTGCAGGACTCTGGCAAACCGTCTCTGAGGTACATAAAATGTACAAATCCGAACCAGCCACGTCCAGATGCCATTCCTTTCATAAACAGTAGGGCTAGGAAGGAAGGAGACAGCAACACAGAGGGGGTACCTCTTGTCTGCAGGAGCCCAGGGACCCAAGAACGCCAGAACTCCCTTGCGTACTCCAACAACCTCTGCATGACTTCCTGACTGCCCCCCCCCCCTTCAGCAGAGTTGCAGGGGGAGGCAGTAGGCAGAAGATTTTCCCTCTGCCTCAGTGGCTGGTCCATTATCACTGCGGATCAGTGGGTACTTCAGATAGTAGAGGGGGGTTATTCCCTGGAGTTAACACAAATCCCTCCAGACCACCCATAGGTGCCCTCCTATTGCTCCCCATCCCATGCAAGTTTTATCAGGGCAGAAATACAAGCCGTCCTAGATGAGAGCAATCCAGGTAGTACCACTGTCTCAAAGAGGAAAGGGATATTGCTACCGCATCCTGAAGAAGACAGGGGACCTTCGTCCTATCCTGGACCTCAGTCAACTGAACACTTCATCGAATACAAAAGTTTCAGAATGGTAACACTACCGGGATTGCTACCCATGCTTCACCTAGGGGATTGGTCTGCTTCCTAGACATGCAGGACACCTACATGCATATAAAGGTCCTGCCGTCCCACAGAAAGTACCTCCGCTTTACCTTCCAGGGAGACCACTACCAATTCAGAGCGCTACCATTCGGCCTTTCTTCGGCACCCAGGGTGTTCACCAAGTACCTGGCAGTAGTAGCAGCAGCCCTCAGGAGGCAGGGGCATTATGTCTACCCCTACCTCGATGACTGGCTTTTAACTGCTCCCATAAGAAGTCAGCTGCGTTGCTGTCTGGCAGACCCCTTCCGCCTGTTTCATGATCTGGGTGTCACCTTAAACCTTCCCAAGTCATCTCCCCAGCATACCCAGAGATTGCAGTACATAGGGGCCATCTTGGACACAGTCCAAGCGAGGGCCTCTCCTCAGACAGGGCAGATTGACTGAGGGTGCTGACTCGGAGAATTGTCTCCACAAATCAAGTTCCAGCCAGAATGGTACTGCAGCTGCTAGGCCATATGGCAGCTGCCATAGTCACTGTTCCCTTGGCTAACCTGCACATGAGGGTTCTTCAGTGGAACCTCAGGGTTCAATGGGATCAGCGCTTGGATGACCTCGAACAGCCAGTCCGAGTCTCCAAGGCAGTACGTCAGACTCTGGAGTGGTGGCTTGCCCCTTCTCGGTTAGAATGTGGTGCTCCCTTCCAAAGTCTCAGTCCTCAGCAGATGCTGACAATGAATGCCTTGGGGCTAGGATGGGGAACACATTTCGGAGTCCACCAGACAGGAGGGACTTGGACTCCTCTGGAACAAGATCTCCACATAAACGTATTGGAGATGAGAGCCGTTCTTTACGCCTTACAAGCGTTCCAGACGATTCTCCTGCCAGGGCCTCAACTGATCCACTTAGACAACATGCCAGTGGTCTTCTGCATCTTCAAGCGAGGTGGCACACACTCGTATCCCCTCTGCTGAGAGGCCATGAGGGTATGGTACTTGGCAGTAAAGTACAACCAGGAACTCACAGCGGTTCATGTTCCAGGGGTTCAAAACACTCTAGCCGACAGCCTCAGCCACTCTGTCTCAGGCTCACAAATGGGAGCTACAGCAGGATGTAGTAAACAACCTTTTCGGAAGGTAGGGCCTTCAAGAACTGGATCTTTTTGTGTCCCCCTACAATGTCAAGCTGCCTAATTTCTGCTTGCTAGATCCAGGGCCTGGTGTTTTCTGGCAAGATGCGTTGTCCCTCTTTTGGGCAGGGAGGTTTCTGTATGCCTTCCTTCCCTTCAAACAGCTTGAAGTCTTGCTGTATTCTGACAAGTGCAGCTGGCCCCGGCCTTTAAACTGCCCTGGAGAACAAAGGGTTAACATTTCTATGCAGAGGATAGAATGCTGAACTCGAGCTCGGTTGATATGTCTGTCTGTTTCCCTTTGAACGCTAACTGTCAGATTCTTTACTCCGCCTCACTGAACAGTCGCTCTGGAGATTTCTCCTGCAGTTCGGTTCGAAAGTCGGTTTAAGTGTCGTTTTTTTTGTCTGTTTCTAACCGAAAAAGTTTCCCGCATAGTTGGTTCAATCTCTGTCTGTAGTACCGTGAGTACTAGATTGGTTTTGTACTGTGTTTCTGTGTGGAACTTGTAAAAAGTGTGGATCGGTTCGGCCGAACCGATCATTTTGTTTAATTCTTGTCTAACTTTAGTGTGTGGTTACTGGTTCTTATCGGTTCTAAAAAAAAAAAAAAAAAAGTGTTTTGAAACGTTTTGTTTTCAAAACCTGTGACACGGTTAGGAACCGATAAGGGAGTCTTGCCTGGCGGTTGCCGAAAAAGGGTAAGTTTGGTTAGGTTGGCCATGTCTAAGAAACCCAAGAAAAAAAACGGACCCACTGGGTTTCAACACTGCAGTGAGTGTGGGGATTTCTTTGCTAAGGCCGATCCCCACACTACATGTATTTGTCTGGGGTTTGGCCACCTCGATTCAGACTGCCAAATTTGCAAAATTTTCCAAAATCTACCCTGGAAAAGAGATTAGGTAGACTGAAGGGAAAAAGAGGCCAAGAAGTCCGCTGACCCGGATGGCCAGCCTGGTTCGGTTCCGACCGAACCAGAAGGAGTGCCCTCTGACCAGGGCGATACTTCGGACAAGAGAAGAGCTGATCCCGAGGGGTCAGTTCCGACTAAAAGAAAGCGCAAAGAAAAATCGTCCGATTCAGATCCAGAAGTCCATGTTCCGACCGCCGAAGAAATAGCCAGTGTTATTTGGATTGTGGAATCGCTTTGTCCGGTTCTGACCGATCCGGCACCTTTTGGCAGGGGCTCAGTTTGGTTGGTTCCCCCGGTTCACGATTATGCTTTGGAAGAATTTTATGAACCGGAGTTTGAGGAGGAAGGGGAGTTTGAAGATGACGATGGTGATGGTGAAAGTCTAGATGTGCCTGTGGAACCGAACATCTCCCCAGACAGACCTTCAGATGTATCCCCTCCTAGGCTTTCTGAGTCCCCTTCACACTACATGTTCTACAGAAAAGTGGCTGAGACCCTCCAGCTTCCTATGGAAGAGGCAATGGATAATCAGGAGGAGCCTGATTATGTAGAAATGCTGGACATTCCAGAGTCCAGGAGACTGTCTGTTCCCCTTCACAAATCTTTTGGGAAAGAGACACAAAAAATTCTGAAGTCTCCCAATTCTATACCTCCCGTGGACAGAAGAATGGACAAGAGGTATACACTGTCAGGCTCAGAAGCAGAGTTTTTATATCACCAATGCAGCCATGTTGGGGTTGTACAGGCTGCTGCCTGTGATAAGGCAAGTATTCCCTTGGCTTCACACACCCCCAGACAAAGACTCTAGAAAGGTTGATGCCATGGCAAAAAAAGCTGTACATGGCATCTTCCCTGGGACTCGGACAGGCGAATTATATGGGCTATACAGCTAGGTACCAGAAGTCCAGGTGGGACACTGTACTGGCACTGGCTAAACAGTTGTCCCCCCAGCTTATCAAGGAGCTGGAGGTGGTGGCTGCAGATGGGATTGAGGCATCTAAAGTTCAGTTTCATGCTGCTGCTGTGGACTCTAATGATGTGTCATCAGGAGTCATGGCTGCATCTGTGACTCTTCGGAGAATGGCTTGGCTCAGATGTACTAGACTCTGGCAGGACACCCAGGCTAAGGCCATGGATTTTCCTGTAGTGGGTAATTCTCTGTTTGGGGAGCAGGCAGAGAATTACATGAAGAAAATGGATGAATACAGGACCACTTACAGGAGTGCTCAGGTCAAGGAGAGGCAGGCAACTCCTCAAAGGCAGCAGTCTAGGGGCAGGGGCAGACCTTTTCAAAGGCCCTTTAACCAAGCACAGGCCTCTTCTTCCTTTTTACAGAGGGAGTTCTTCGGAGGGAGAGGCGGGGGGGGTGAGCAGGGCTGCATCCACTCCTCAGCCTAAGGCCCCTGCCAAGCAGACACCCTGATGGGCCTGCCCGAGTTGACTCTCCTATTCCAGTAGGGGGCAGGCTGGCTTACTTTGTCCAGGAATGGATGTCTGTTACATCAGACAAGTGGGTCCTGGAAGTAGTAAGCCAGGGACTGGTTCTCAGCTTCAGAAAATTCCAAAGATGAGAGCCAGATCTTTTCCACCTGCAAATCTCTCGGAAACCCTTGCCCTAGAGGCAGAGGTTTCTTCTCTTCTAACCTTAAGAGCCGTAGAGAGAGTTCCTACCCTACATTGGAGCAAAGGACTGTACTCTAGGTACTTCCTGACCCCCAAAAAGACAGGGGAGTGGTGACTCATCCTAGACCTAAGATATCTAAACAAACATCTTTTAAAACCAAAGTTCAAGATGGTAACTCTGGGAATAATCCTTTCCTCTCTAAGGCCAGGGGACTGGCTAGCCTCCCTGGACCTCAAAGATGCCTACTTTCACATTCCCATCAGGTGCTCCCACAGAAAGTACCTCAGGTTCGAGTTGCCCTCAGGCCATTATCAGTTCAGAGCAATGCCCTTTGGCCTAACCTCAGCCCCAAGGGTTTTCACAAAGTGCCTGGCAGTAGTAGTTGCCTTTCTAAGAAGGCAAAAGATTTCCATTTTTCCATATCTGGATGATTGGCTAATAGTGGGCCAGTCTGCAGACCAAGTCAAGTCTCGCCTGCAAGTGACCCAGCAAGTGCTCACTTCTTTAGGGTTTCTTCTCAGCCTTCCCAAGTAAGTTCTCGAACCAATCCAACTTCTTACCTTTATAGGAGCAGAACTGGACACACTCAGAGCAAGAGCCTTTCTTCCTTTGGAAAGGGCAAGGGTTCTTATGGAACTAGCCCCTTCCTTCAGCCTTCGGGTATCTCGACCAGCAAGGCATTTCCTCCAGCTCTTGGGCCACATGGCAGCTTCAACAGCAGTGATCCAAGGGGCAAGATTCCAGATGAGAGATATTCAGTTCCACCTGAGAGCTTTTTGGTCCCAGAGGAAGGATTCCCTTACCAAACTGATCGCAGTGACTCTGACCTTGATCCAAGCCCTCCAATGGTGGCAGGATCAGGACAGTTTAAGACAAGGTGTTCCTTTCGCTACTCAGCCTTGTTCAGTGGGCCTTACCACGGACGCTTCTCTTCTGGGCTGGGGAGCCCATCTGGGGTCCCTCACTGCCCTGGGGCTGTGGTCCACCCAAGAATCCCTTCTCCATATCAATCTCCTAGAGCTCAGGGCAGTTTTTCTGGCCATAAAAACTTTCTCTCAGTCAGTACAGAACAAGGTGGTTCAGGTCAGAACGGACAACACCACCACCATGTGGTACATCAACAAGCAGGGAGGCACTCTGTCCACGGCCTTTTGCACAGAAGCCATGAAGTTGTGGTCCCTGGCTTATTCCCTGCAAACCTCTCTGGTAGCAGTTCACCCTACAGGGAAGGACAGTGTGCTAGCAGATGCACTGAGCAGGATCTCTCGGGGCCATCACGAATGGTCCCTGGACCTCAGGTGTTGAAAGTGATTTTTTCAAGGTGCGGCACTCCAGAGATAGATCTCTTTGCAGCCCCAGACAATCACCAGCTCCCTCTCTTTTGTTGCAGACTTCCAGTCTTGGGCTCAGTCCCCCTGGATGCCCTGATTCTGAATTGGGAAGGGAAGTTTCTGTATGCCTTCCCACTCCTGTTCAAAGTTTTAGTCTAAATAAGGTCTCAACCTTGCAAAGTGATTCTGATTGCTCCAGATTGGGCCAGACAGCCCTGGTACCCACTGTTGCTGTCCCTAGCAATCCATCTTCCCCTGTCTCTTCCCAGGAATTACAACCTGTTAACATTCTCTCCAGGGAGGATTTGGTACCCCAATCTTCAGTCTCTCAATCTCAAGGCATGGCTTTTGAAGAGTTAGAGTTTGCAGATCTGCATCTTTCCCAAGGTGTTCTGGATATTCTCAAAGCTTCTCAAAAGCCCTCCACCACAAAGACTTATAACACCAAATGGAAGAGATTCAGCATTTGGTGTTCTAAGAAGCATATTTCTCCAGATACTGCTGGATTGCCTACGGTTCTGGATTATATGGTCCATCTTAATGGCCTAGGCCTCAGACCAGCTACTCTCAAGGTACACTTGTCAGCTGTTTCTGCATTTTTGTCTGTGGGGGAAGTCTTCCTCACTATCTTCTCATCCTGTATTCTGTAAATTTTTTAAAGGATTGCTTCACACCAATCCTCCCTTTAGAGACCCTGCACCTGCCTGGGATTTGAATGTTTGCATTGCTCAAATTATGCAACCCTCTTTTGAGTGTGTCTTCAGCAGAGCTTAAGTACTTGACTTGGAAAACTGTGTTCTTGGTAGCCATTACCTCTGCCAGGCGTATCAGTGAATTGCAAGCCCTGTCAGTGGAACCTGATTTTATCTCCTTTCACAGGGATAAAGTGGTCCTTAGAACCAATAGAAGGTTCTTGCTCAAAGTGGTTTCATACTTCCATTTAAACCAGTCTGTCTCTTCCTGTCTTCTTCACTGATCATTCTTCCTCAGGAGAGAGGAGGCTACACAGTTTAGATGTTAAAAGAGCCCTTAGTTGCTACATAGAGCGTACCAAGAGTCACAGGTTTGACTCCCTCCTGGAGAAGTGGGAAAGGGCAAACCTGCCACCAAGAGATCTGTCTCAGGTGGATTGTGTCTTGTATACAATTCTGCTATGAAAAACTAGGAAAAACTCCACCCTCAGGCCTGAGGGCTGATTCCACAAGAGGTACAGCTGCATCCTTGGCTGCTACCAGGGATATCCCTCTCTTAGAAATTTGTCAAGCAGCCATGTGGAAAACAGTCCATACCTTTACCAAGCATTACTCTCTGGATATCCAGGCTAGGAGTGATGCTCGGTTTGGCACAGCAGTACTTCAGAGCCTATTCCCTAAGTAGGTTCTGTCCCTCCTCCATGGAGGTACAGCTTGGTAGTCTGCACTTGTCAGAATACAGCAAGACTTCAAGTTGTTTGAAGGAAAAATTACTCACCTTAGTAATTATGTTTCTTCTAATGGAGTCTTGCTGTATTCTGACCTCCCTCCCTGCTTCCCCTCTCAGAACCTGTTTTTTTGGGAAGTGGGTGGGCGGGTGCAGTGTTGCATCTCAGGGGTGCTTTTTTTTACACCCTCTTCTTGTATGGGTGTTTATTTTGTTATATTCTTCTTTGGGTGTGGGTTTCCTGACTTTAGTCTTCCTTTGGTAGTCCAAAACTTTTTGTTGCCAGTTGGCTATTAAATATTTTGTTTTACAGTTTCCACGTAGAATACTATTAGAGTGTTGCTCGTAAGGATCTGACGGTTAGTGTTCAAAGGGAAACAGAGACATCAATCGAGCTCAGCATTCTATGCTCTGCATAGAAATGTTAACCCTTTGTTCTCCGGGGCAGTTTAAAGGCTGGGGCTAACTGCACTTGTCAGAATACAGCAAGACTCCAATAGAAGAAACATAATTACTAAGGTAAGTAATTTTTTTTCTTCCCACTGATTCAGAGTGCGTTACTCAAACTTCAAGCAGAACAGGCGACCATGATCCTCATTGTGCCATTCTGGCCTCAACAGATTTGGTTTCCACTGCTGGCATCGGAACCTCCAGTTCCCTTGTCCATGTCTCCTCGCTTACTCTGTCAGGATCAGGGAACCTCAGTGTACCTGAATCTTTAGTCACTATCTGCATGAATGGCTCCTGCAGACTTAGTCAGAGACAGATACGGGGTATCTCCAAGGGCAGCGGCGGTCCTAGTGGCCGCAAGGAAACCCTCGACTAGAGCCACATATGCCATGAAATGGAAACTCTTCTGCCTGTGGACATCGTCCCATTTTTTTGATCCTTTTACCTGTCCGATACTGGAGTACCTCCTTTCTCTATCTGACAAGGGTCTTAGCTACTTGTCCATAAAGGTACAGCTTTCTGCTTTGTCAGCTTATCATGTGCCTATGGAGGGCAGGACCCTGGTGAAGCTGGACTTCTCAAAGACCTTTCTGCGCGTATCATGCCTATCAAACCTCCCAGTGGACCCATCCCGGACCTTTTGTTTATGTTAGAAAAACTTATTTGCCTTTTTTGAGCTAGCTGCAAGTTGCGAGCTATGCTTCCTGTCATGGAAAGCATTGTTTATCGTTGGAGTTACTTCTGCTCTGAGGATTTCCAAGCTTCAGGTTCTGATGTGTAAGAGCCTTATTTGATTTTTCACAGGGACGGGATATCCTTGCGCACCAATCCCAAGTTTCTTCCGAAGGTAGTGTCCGAGTTTTTTTTTTTTTTTTTTTAACTTACTATTTTTCTGCCCCCTTCTTCACTGCTCCAGGAACCTTTCTTCAGGGATTCCTAGGTCGTGTGCGCTCCCGTAGTTCTGCCCTGGGTACCTCTATTCCGGGTGCCAGTTGCCTACCCCCATCCTGCCGCGGTTTACCCCCCGGCGGAAGGAGAGGGCCCGTCCCTTACCCTCTCTCACACCTTAAGACTGTGTCGGGAGGTCAGCTGGCCCCATCTCTAGAGCCCAGTTATGGATTTTCTCTGGACAACCGGATCCCGTCTCCAGGAACCTGGGACAGGGTATTTCCGTTTTTCTGGTCCCAGCCCTTGAGGCATCCGTGCGCTAGGGTAGCCTAGGGGCTAAGCACGTCATGATGCGCTTGTGCTCTGGCTTCTGACGGACGCCTTCCCACCCCTTGTCTGTAAACTACGTTCGCTGCACCTCCACCTGTGGTCACCCAGGTGGCGGTATAGCAGCGAGACTTGCATCCCACCTGGAGGAGGAGAGCAGCCTTCCGGCACTCAATCCTCCCCCGGCCGGCCCTCCAGCTGCCCGAGTCCGTTCCTGTACCTGGGTTGCTGGCACTGCGAGCGGTAACCCTACCACTGGCCGGCGGGCCGGCCGTGTCCGAGTTTACTCTTAACCCCAGGACATTCAACTTCCAGTTTACTACCCAGAGTACTCAAACAAAGGGGAGGCCCTTTGCATACTCTCGATGTTCACAGAATTCTTCGTTTCTACATAAATCCATTTGATCTCCCAGAAAGACTGACCAGTTGTCTCCTTTGCCCAACGAATGTTACAGGCACCAGTGACTAAACAGACTTTGGCCAGATGGTTGGTCAGTTGTATAGTGTTCTGTTACCAGAAATATGACGAACCTTTACCGGGACCAGTTAAAGGTCATTCTAACCAGGGGTGTTGCCACTTCCTTTGCATCCCTAAAGAATGTCTCAGCAGCAGATCTCTGTGCAGCTGCTACTTGGAGTTCAGTCCATACCTTCATAAACCACTACAGTCTGGACATTGCTTCTCGGAGGAGAGCAGGCTTTGCTCCAGGGACTACTCTCTTAGGAGTACCAGTGGTTTACTATCCTGCATAACCACCACCCTTCTGACCCAGATTCTATCCTTGTACTGCCTGGGTCTAGCTCCTAATGGTGTTACCTGCTGCAAGAGCTCTATCTCGAAGTGAGATAATAGTTATGTAAGAACTTACCGTAACAGTAGATCTTACTTCGAGAGGAAGCTCTTGCAGCAGGTTCCACAATTTGGACTGACACCACCTGGTGGCGGTTCCGGCAATTTTTTTCTTCCAGCAGTACTGACATGGGAACACCCCCTGCCGACGTAGGCTCTTCTCACATCAATAAGTGAGCTTGTGGGCGATAGATTCCTGCCAAAGACGGTCATTCGGCATGTCTCTACTGTCCCAGGCCCGACCACAACATTGACGCCTATCCTAATTGTCAGGCCTTTAATTCCCGTACTCGGATCAGGCGCCAGAAGTCTCTCACAGCCTACCTTGCCGCCATGGAACGGGCCTCTTCCTTGGGGGAATCCGACCACCCACCTGCCAGCAAGACACACAAGCACCGGAAGCAGGACAGAGGAAGGTCTCATTCTAGGCCCAGGTCTTCGGGCTCAAAGTCCGGGTCTTCGGGGCACGACTCTCATCTCACGGCCCTTAAACTCACTCCTGCAGTGTCTAAGTCTTCCGGAGCCACTCTTTAGCCCCTGAAAGTACTTCAGCCCGCCGAGAAGGCTTTCTCGACGGGCACAGTTAAGACCTCCTCCACTTCGGCTTCTTCCTCAAAGGCCGACTCCTGGGAGTCGAGCAAGGCCTCTGGGTCTTCTAGCAGCAGGGCCTCCTCCTTGCTGCCAAAACCGCACAACTCTGACCGGCGCCCGCCTCCGGCTACAGACCAGCGCTCGGTCGAGAAGTCCACCAGTCACAAGGCTGACCGTCACAGGGCTCACGCCTCAGAAGGATGCCTGTCGGCACCTGAGGATAAGTGGACACTGGACCAGTGTCCACCTGCGGCCCCTCTGGCCACTGTCCCGGCGAAGGTCATTCCACCGTTGGTCACTGTCCGACCAACGCCGGCTACCCCGATGCTTTGCGGCGTCAGCTCTGGCACCCCTTCTCCTCGGTCACCTGCCCGCTGCTAACCCCGGCAGCGGAGGTGCTGATGCCGCACTCCCCCCCTTTAGACATATGCCAGTGGATAAGGGTGCAGATAAGACGCCAGTATCCCCTAACGGGGCGCTGGCTTGGGCTTAGGTGCTCCTCCTCTCCCTACGCCTGGTTCACCTAGGTTGAACCTATCTCAAGTGAAGGAGCTTTTTTCCCACTGGTGGGACGCAGTTAAAAAGGACCTACCAGTGGGTACGCCCCCTCCCACGTCCATTCCGGTTCCAGATCCTATTAATGTTGAACCGTTGAATGGTGGGGCAGACGAGGAACCCTCTCCTAAAAAACATAAAAAGACGAGGACCAGGTCCAGTAGTTCCTCCTGCTGTCCTTCTCCTTCGCCGGACAGGAGGCACAAAAGGAAGAGGCACAGATTCCCTTCCTCTTCCACAACAGACTCCTATGTGGATTTGGACTCTTCATGTCCAGACTCCAACTTAGAGCCAGACCTAGGGGACTCGGAGGGACTTCCCAAATCCCCTCCAGATGACCCGAGCTTCATGGAGGTGATGAGGCACAACCAGGCCAATATGGGTTGGGACACTGAAGCCCTGGGCCGCGAGCGACTGCGGTTGGCTAAATACCTCTACCAAAAAGACGCTAAGCCGGTGGTCATTCCTCCCATGGTCGACACCTTTCAGGATATCACCTGCGTGATCTCATTCCTCCTCTGACGTGCCTAAAAAAGGCTCATCGGCTTTACCGGGCACCTTCAGACCACCCCTTTTTGGCTGAACTTGCAGTGGACTCGGTGGTGATTTGGGCAGCTCACGACCGTTCGTGAGGCCCAAACACCTGAGCACCCAGCTGCCTGACGGAGAATCATACTCTGCTGCCTCCTGCAGTATCAGGAGCCTAACTTTCCTGATACACATGGTCCAATTCCAGAACCCCCTTTGGGAACAGGGATTGGACATAGTGCAGAGCATGCCCGATTGCCCTCAGTGGGCAGAGCTTACCAAGCTACTTCAGACCGGCTCAGACGTGTGCACCCACGTTCTAAGGTCGGCCTATGACTCTTCGGACATCTCCTGTAGGGCGGCCACCACTGGCATTTGCCTCCGATGCCATGCGTGGCTTTGGGTTTCTGGGTTCGATCCAGATGTTCAAACCAACATACTGAATGCTGTTTTCAAGGGCTCAGTGCACTTTGGCGAAGACACGGAGCGGATCATCACCAGGCCGCAGGACTCCAGCAGGCTATCCGATCCATGCAGTCCATGTACCGGCCCAAAACAGGGGTCGAGCTTGCAGACCAAGCTGTGGGCTGCTGGGATTATTATCAGCCTCAGCAGCCTCGCTTCTAACACCATTAGCAGTGAGGCGGCTTCAATCGCAGAGGAGGAGCCAGAGGTTCTTCTGCCTCCGCTTCTAGACAGGCCAAAGCAGCCACAGCCGCCCTTCCTCCCCCTCCTACCACCTGACTATCCAGGCTACCCTCCTTCCCTAGACGTTCAGTCAGGGGAGCTGGTTGGAGGCTGCTTTTCTCTCTATGCAGATGTGTGGGGTCAGTTGACCTCCGACCAGTGGGTACTCAACCTTGTGGAGTTCGGGCACTCCATAGGGTTCAATTCTGTTCCACCGGACAGGCCACCGCCCCCATCCCGTTACCCAAGAGAACACTGAGCGCCGGTCAAAGGGGAAATATTATCCCTTTTGGACAAAAAGGCTATTGAGCTAGTGCCACTGGCGGAAAGAGAAACAAGGTTTTTCTCTCACTTCTTTCTAGTTCTGAAAAAGTCGGGAGATCTTGGACCCATTCTGGACCTCAGCGATCTGAATCAGTGGGTCTCTTACAAGAGATTCAGGATGGTCTCCCTTCTCACTCTCCTTCCGCTCATCTTGGCGGGAGACTGGTTGCCTTCCCTGGACATGCAGGACGCTTACCTGCATATCTCCATTGCCAGAAACCATCGAAGATTCCTAAGGGTCAGGTTCGAAGATGAGGACCATCAGTTTCGGGTCCTTCCCTTCGGTCTCTCTTCAGGCCCCAGAGTCTTCAGCAAGTGCCTGGTAGTAGTGTCTGCGGCACTACGTAGACAGGGCCACTTCGAGTTCCCCTATCTGGACGATTGGCTTCTTCAGGCCTGCTCCAGGTCTCGCCTGTCGGAAACTATCAGAGATTCCATCTAGCTGTTTCAGCATTTGAGGATCACCATCAACAGGGATAAATCTCATTTGCTCCCAGCCCAGACTCTCCAATTCATCAGAGCTCTTTTGGATACCACTTTCGGGAAGGGTTTTCTTCCCTCTGACAGGGTTGGTCGCGTTCAGGTCTTGGCGTCTCAGATCTCTTCAGCCTCAAGAGTCTCGGCAAGACTCCTACTCAGGCTGTTGGGGCATATGGCCGCTGCCATAGTTTTGGTTCCTCTGGCGCGTCTGTGCATGAGAACCATCCAATGGTCCCTAAGGGTTCAGTGGGATCAGACATTGGACAGTCTGAATGCCTTGATCAGGATCTCGTCAGAGCCAGTGTGCCAGGAATTACGCTGGTGGATGTCGTCGAAAAATTTGCTACAGGGCATCCCCTTCCACGTAGGGGCACCATCCCAGATTCTGGCCATGTACGCTTCATCTACATGGGTGGGGTGCTCATTTGGGGATACATCGCATCCCTGGTTCCTGGTCCCCAATAGAGGAAGATCTGCATAGCAACCTTCTGGAGTTGAGAGTGGTCCTTTATGCCCTCCAAGCCCTAGTCTCCGTCCTAATGTCGGGCCACCTCTTGGTTCAGACAGACAACACTTCGGTGATGTTCTCCATCAACAAGCAGGGTGGCACACACTCTTACCCCTGCTGCCGGGAAGCCATGTGAGTGTGGGACTGGGCTGTGGAGCACCAACTCTCTTTGATGGCGGTACATGTTCCCAGGGAACAAAACATACTAGCTGATATACTCAGCAGGACAAAGTCGCAAGCTCACGAATGGGAGCTGCTTCGAGAAGTTGCAGATCACATCTTTTGTCAGTGGGGGACACCAGACGTGGACCTCGTCGCATCTCGATTCAACGCAAAACTGCCCAATTTCTGCTCGCTGGGTCCAGAGCCTGAAGCTTTTTGGCAAGATGCGCTGTCCCTCTGATGGAACACCCAGTTAGGGTTAGGCACGAGACCTGTGGTCTCGTGCCTTCAGCCTCTGGGTATGCGGTCATCTCAGTACTACCAACACCCAGTCATGTCTTATTGCTTTTATAATATGGGCCCATAGGTAACTTAAAAAAAAAAAAAAAAGAATATTCTAAATGTTTTCAAAGTCACAAAAAATATACTAAAACGTTACTAAATAATGTAAAATAGTCCTTCCACAGATGTTTTTCACCTGTCAGTCATCTGTCTTTCTTCACACTCAATACATTGTGTGATTGTTTACCGCGGAATAGAAGAATTCAAAGCTCTGTATTAGGGAAAGGGGGAAATTGTTTAATCAGGAAAGGCACACTAAGCCAGAGCTTGTTTCCAGGAGCGACCTGGGAGCACAAGGAAGTTAAGTGGCTTGCTCAGGGTCACACAGTATGCAAGTGGGGGATGATGAGATTCAAACCCAGGTCTCCAGGTTTGCAGCTCGGTGCCTTTAACCACTACGCTATACTGCATTATTCCAGTAGTAGAACGCTCCCCACCCCCACACAGAATGGTAACATAGAATACACGAATTCAACATTTTTCAGAGCTCAACTGGCATACAAACAGAGACACACGCACAGGCCTGAAGTGGAGCCAGAACCTCAATTTTATCTGTTGCCAGGTAAGGAGCAGGGAGTTCTCTGGCAAAGTGATAAAGATGGGTGGAGGATTTTTCATGGTCATCAAAAAAACACCAGCAGTGGAAACTGTGAATAGTACTTGATTTTTTAAATTTGTGTGTCTGTGTGTGTTAGGGGTAGGGCATGAAATTTGTGAAAAAAGTACATGCCCACTGGGGCATGTAAGCAGTAAAAGTGCATGCCCTAGAAACTTTTTACATGCCACCTTTTTTTTTTTAAACATAATTTCAGTTTTGTCGTCACTGAACCAAGCTTTCTCATTTTCATCATAACTGGTGGTGGTACTGGCAGCAGCCACATGGAGTGTTCTGGAAGCATAAGAGTAGCTTGTTAAAAAAAAAACAAAAACAAAAAAAACTTTCAAATTTTTTTTTTTTTAAAAAACAGATCTCCCCCTTGTATTTAGGTTTTAGATAATCAGCACAGAGTAACTTGTAAAAAAAACCTTTAAATTGAGATTTTTTTAAACTGATTTCCCCTTGTATTTAGGTTTTAAGTTGTCATCCACAGAGTAGCTTAGACTTTGAGACAGCTCCTTGTTTTATTAGTTCTTGTATTTATTTAGATTCCTCAGATTCAAGGTAGTTTAGAATAAACATCTTTAAAATTGACTTCAATCACCAAACCTCCTCAGCACAAAGTAGATAAACTTTTTTTTGAGGATGTTTGACTTTGCTTATCTTTGGTTAGGTAACTTAGGCATCAATTTTTTAGGCAGATTTTCTTTTTAAATTCACTCCCCTCCCCAGTAACTTCTATAGTGCTGCAGGCAGCCTTCAAACTCTGACAATGGCAGCCAGTACCCCCTTAACCTTTATTTATGTACTTGACTGAGTTTTTTTTATATATAATGTACTTATTAATTTAGAAGAGCCTCTCAGACAATAGCTGTAGCCTGTAGCTCCAAGTAAAGAGAGCTGTTTTTGATGCCTGGCAGTTAGCTAGTTACTTAACTCCAGCAAGTAAGTAAAAGCAACACACAGCACTTACAGGAGGCCACTTAATTGTCCTTAGAATTCTGAATGTTCCCAATAATTTCTGTAAGCAACTGAATACTGGAAAGAAAAAAAAAAACTGTTGCAGCCTGAAAATGAACTTAGAATGGCCCTGAGGCTCTCTCTGCAGCTAGCTGATTTTCAGTAGCAGGGTCGGTCTGGCTGTTGCTATTACACAGAACTAGCTGACAGAATTGGTTGGGCTGAGTAGCTTGCTTTTTTTTTTTTCTTCTTTCCCTCCCCCTCCCCCCCAAAGGTCTGATCCTGCTCCCCTGGGAGACTTCTTTCCTCCCTGCTGCGAGAGACCTTTGCTGTCTCACCTGCCATCACCCTCCTCTTTCCCGTCTAAGTTCCACACTCCCCTTACATACACACCGCCTCTAAATAAGGACTAGCTCTTAAAAAAGCTTTTTGTTAGGTTTTTGTTTTAAATTAAAGTTGGATCGTGATCAGCGATGCCGATTGCACTCCCAGACAACAAAGGTATGTGAAAGCGTGGTACAACTTACCCATTACGGCAACTGGATAGAATGCCGCACTTTGCAGGGTCATACTCGCCTCACATTGATCAAAGGGGGTGGACAAACTTGCAATGCCGACACCAACTGGTGTGTTAGCCAGTAACCTTGCTTCCAGAAGTGATGGACGGAACACTTTCAACGCGCAGTTGGCTCTTGGCAGTGGCAATCAATAGAGGGGGTCTTCCTCTAGGACAGTCAGCTGACACCAGGGAGAGTGGTTCTGTGCATCTCACGATCATGTCCCGGTGCCAGCTCTGTGCGCCTGCGCTCTCATCTGTCACAGCTCCCGATTTGTTTAAAAAAAAAAATAAGTAATAATGAAAAAATACGAGCAGCACTAAAAAAAAAAAAAAAAAATGGAGCTCTGCAGGAATACCTTAGGTGCCCCACTGGGCAGGCAGTAACCAGCAGTAGGTGTCCTGAGACAATATTGCCTGCCCTGGGGCACCTAAGGTATAGGAATTTCGCACCCTGGTTAGGGGGCTCATGAGTGTAAATAACATACAATTATTTACTTACTTTATTTAATTTAATGGATTTTTATTTTTAAGGACTAGTTGGAGTTTTTTTATATATGAGTAAAGGCTAAAGCCATGTTTGTGATGGAAACTAGGAACTAGGTGGCTTATGAATTCTGTGAGTTGCCCTGGTTAGCAGGGACTTGTTTTAGCAAGTGGTGGCACTCTCTTACTGCAATGGCTAGAACCAAGTCTCAGCCAGTTAGGACACAGGGATTTCTTTGCCCATTTTATATATGTTGTTCATCCACACTTCTTGGCATGTCCCTTTCCCTTTAAGGATTGCTGGAAGGCCTTCAGGCTGGCTCCTTCCACCCACCCGGGTGGTATAATCCTCGACTCGGCCCCATGACGCCAGATCTTCCTTTCCGCTGGAAGATTCAGGTTGCCGCCATCATGCTCTCGCATTCTGTAGGCCCTGGCTTCTCAACCTTCGGTCATTCCGAAAATTAGACTTACTCGCATTAGCTATTGCAACTGTTGCTTCTTGATTATGGAAGACAAGTCTTCCCCTGGATTTTGCGGGTGCCCGTGCGGCCAGAAGATGTGTATGGACCCGCACATCGCGTGTGTCTACTGTCTTGGTGTCGGTCATGACACCACGACCTGTGAGTTCTGCCTCGCTTTTCAGCCTAACGTCCTCGACCATCTCGCATGCCTTAAATTGGACAGACCTGGAAAATGGAACCCACCAATGAACTCTAAGAAGGCTCGGTGGGTGGTTTCCGCGGTCGGATCCGCCAGAGCAGTTGGAGCGCATGCAGGCTTTAGGGGGGAAGCATCTCACTCCACAGAATATTCCTCTCTGGGCTTCTTTGTTCTACTCAACTTGGGCTCCACTTTCTTGGGTTCCTTCCGAGAGCTGTGCCACTCTCTCCCAACTAAGAGTGAAAGTCCTGCGGGCACGCTCTTCAGTCTGTCCCATAAGCGGGAGAGGGACCTGGGACCGGTGGGACCGTCTTCGTCTCGACGGAGACGCTCTTGGGATCAGGAGAGATATCAGTCCCAGGAGCTGGCCATTTCAACCTCTGTGAGAACTGCCTCTTTGGCTACTGACTTCTCGGCTTTGCTGTCGGGCCAGTCGACCGAAGATCTTAATTTGAGTGGGAGCTCTTGCAGCAGGCTACAACCATTAGGACTAACGCCACAGGTATTAGGACCCACTGGAAAAACTTCTCAGCCAGCAGTACCCAGCAGGGACTGCCCCCCCCCAACGTCTGCTGCACCCCCGTCAGCCCTGGTACAAAAGGGGGTGGACCCAGCTGCACCCCAGTTCTTTTCCCACTGCAACCCACGCATGTTGGAGAGTTCTTGGCTTGCCAGCTACCAGCAAAAAACTTTGTTTTTTGCTTTTTTCACTCTAACTTCGACGTTTTTTTCAGTACCGACATATGTCGTCCCCGTCGTTGGTCTCCTCATTGAGACCCCATCACAACAAGTGCAACTGCGGCTATCAGATTCCATCCAAGGGTGGCCACACTAAGTGTGTCTTTTGCCTGGGGCCTAACCACGACACTGTGGCCTGTTCCTCCTGCCAGAGCTTCACAAGTAGGACCAGGATCCGCCATTTGAAGGCTCTCAAGGCGTTTCTTCTAGAGCAGACGATGGACCTGCACATCTCCGGGGAGAAGACCAAGCACAAGGAGAAATCCAAACGGTCCCAAGACGAGGACCGTTGTCGATCCTGCCACCGGTCCAGGTCCTCGTCCCGCTCTCTGTCCTCCCCTAAGAAGCCCCGCTCTTCCTCCGGCTCTGGAGAGCAGCGCTCTAAGAAGGATTCTGCTCCAGCAAAAAAAGCACAGGCCAAAGCAGGTACGTCTGGGGGGAAACCTGCTAGGCCCAAGGTGACGCCGCTCAGAGTCGCCCCTAAGATCTCGGAGGCACAAGCTACAGCCTGCCCACCAAAGTCCTGGCTTCGCCTGATAAGGACAAGCCCTGGAGTCTGAGGACACTCCAGCGTGTCCCCGGGTGAGAAACTGTCTGTCCCGTACCAACGCCAGTCGGAGGGAAAGGATCATGACACTACCGGCCAAAGGACAGCGTCTATATCCCCAAGTTCCCCCCCCAGGGCTCTCCAGGAGGCTCCCCCTCAGGGCTGGTATATTTCAGAGGTCCGTTTTCCGGGGACAGTGGCCTCTGTGTTTACCAAGGAGGAGCTCCATGAACTTTTTTCCCTTTTGGTGGGGCCAAGTTCAAAAACAGAACCCCCCCCAAGCCGGCCTCGTCACCGGTTCCGTACCCATTGGGTAAACCTCATCCTGAGGGTGTTCCTTGCGAAGACCCCCAAGAGGCCGTTGCCTCGCTTACCCTCCAGGGTCCATTCCCGATCTCGGTCTGCAGACCGACACCGGCGCTCACCGAGGTCAGGTAGCCAATGCCGGTTTAGGTCTCATACTAGGAGCCGTTCCCATTCCGATGGGCGGGCCCGCTCCCGTCTGTCCCTGGACCAATGTCAGTCATCGCTCCGTTGTCTGTCTCGTGACTGGCGTCAGTCCTCGGATCGATGTCTGTCTGTGAGCCACTGATGTTCGAGTGGGGTTAGTCATAGGGTCAGGTCCAGCTACTCCTCACCTAGTAGTCGGTCGCCCTCTTCCTCTTCCCTCTCTGGGATAGGGGGTTCCCCAGGAGAAAAGGACCAGTCCCGCTCGCCTCCTGATGATCCAACCTTTATGGACGTCATGAGGCATATCCAGGCCTCTAGTGAATGGGATACAGAGGACCTGGATCTGGAACGCCTGGCGACTTGCCAAGTACCTGAGGCACAAAGGCCCAAACCTCTCGTGGTGCCTCCTTTAGTGGACACCTTCAGAATCTCACCAGGATTACTTGTGTTAATCCTAATTTCGTCCTAGCAGTTCCTAAAAGCTCTGGATAGGTCAGTACAGAGCCCTGATGGATGAGCCTTTCCTGGCTGAGCACCCTCAGGCGGACTCTTCCATGATTACGGCTGCCCACAATAAGTCCAAGCAGCCAAAGCACCTTGACGCACAGCCTTCTGACCTAGAGTCTTGCTATTTGGGTCAGGTGGGCAAGAAGGTCTATTCTGCCTCCACCTGCTCCATTAGTTCCCTTAATTTCCTGACGCATATGGTTCAGTACCAGAATGCACTCTGGGAATGGGGACAAGAGCTTATGAATGCTTTTCCAGACTCTGCACAGAAGACAGAGATTCTGGATGTCCTTAAGTCGGGTTCGGACGTAGGCACGCATGTTCTCCATGCCTCGTGCGGCAGTGTCAGGGGTCTGTCTCAGGTGCCATACTTGGTTGAGAGTCTCAGGCTTTCACCAAGACCTGCAGTCCAGTATCTGGGACCTCCCATTCTAGGGTTCCGTCTTGTTTGGGCAGGAGACAGTCACTCATCTCTCATCTCCAGGAGTCGGGGAAATCCATCTGGTCCATCCAATCTATAGAGGAGACCAGAGGAAGGCGAAAAAACGACCATTTCGGAAGCCCTCAGGTGCCCAAGCCCTTGGCAATCAACAAGGCCAGAGAGGTGGCTTTAAAAGGAGAACCGGCAACCAACAGCCTGGGGGCGCTCCTTTTCGTGGCCCCAAGTCCTCCCAAGCCTCTCTGCCCAATGACTGTATCCCCCCGAAGGAGGTTCCAGGGAGGCAGTAGGAGTCGCTTCTCCTTCATCTGAAGGGATGGAGCTTTATCACTGCGGACCAGTGGGTCCTCGATATTATAAGGAGGGGACATACGCTGGAGTTCACCAAGATCCCCCCAGACAATCCACCAAGGTCCTCGAGATATCCTCCTTCACATTCAACTCATAGAAGGAGAGATTCTGGCCCTCTTGCGGAAAAGGGCGATAGAGCCAGCCCCTCTGCAGCAGTGGGGGAAAGGGTATTACTCCCATTTCTTCCTGGTTCCAAAAAAGACACAAGACCTTCGTCCCATTCTGGACCTCAGCTCTTTAAACTATTATATAGAGTACAGAAGGTTCCGGATGGCGACTCTTCCAGGACTGCTTCCTCTGCTGCATCAGGGAGACTGGCTCGGCTCCATAGACATGCAAGATGCGTACATGCACATCGGGGTCTTTACTCCTCACAGGAAGTACCTGAGTTTCCACTTCAAGGGGGAGCATTAACAGTTCCGGGTTCTCCCGTTTGGTCTCTCCTCTGCTCCTCGAGTCTTCACAAAATGCTTGGCAGTAGTGGCTGCGGCTCTAAGGCGCCGGGGCATTCTGTCTTCCCTTACCTAGATGATTGGCTGCTTGCGGCTCTGTCAAGGTCATGCCTTCTTCCAAGCTCTCGGAGACATCTGTACTCTATTCCAAGATCTGGGGATCACCCTGAATCTTCCCAAGTCTTCCCCAGAGCCCAACCAAAGGCTCGTCTTCATAGGAGCGGTCCTGGATTTGGTCCAGGGCATGGCTTTTCTACCCCCAGAGAGGGGAGATCGCTTGCAGGAGATTGCCGGATCAGTCTTTGTATCCCCTCAGGTCCATGCCTGGACCTTCCTCAGACATCGCGGCGGCCATTCCATCACTCCTCTGGCCCGCCTCCACATGAGAATCCCACAATGGATGCTCAGGGTGCAGTGGGATCAATGCTCAGATGACCTAGACCACATAGTCTTAGAGTCCAAAAGCCAGTAAAGAGGACACTCCTTTGGTGGTTGCAGCCGATTAAATTTGAAAAAAGGGGTCCCTTTCCATCTGGAGCCCCTGAATCAGACTCTTACAACGGATGCCTCGGATTTGTGTTTGGGGGGGCTGGCACACCTGGGGGCCCGCCAAACACACAGGGTACTTGGACCCCCATGGAGTGCGAACTCCACATCAGTGTCTTGGAGATGCGAGCGGTGCTCAGTGCGCTACATGCCTTTCGAGAGGACCTCGTTCTAGGCTCTCTTCTTATTCAGATGGACAACATGGCGGTCATCTTCTATATCATAAAGCAAAAGGGTGCTCACTCGTACCTCCTGTGCAGGGAGGCGTTGAGTGTCTGGTACTGGGCACTGGATCAGCACATCTCCATCCGCAGTGCACGTTCCAGGCATCCTTAATGGGTCTCAGTCCAAGGCACATGAGCGGGAGCTACTGCAGTCAGTAGCAGACCAGCTCTTCGACACATGGGGTCGTCCAGAGCTGGACCTCTTTGCGTCACCATGCAACGCCAAACTGCCAGTTTTCTGCTCACAAGAACCCGCGCCTCGTGTTTTCGGGCCAGATGCGTTGTCCCTTTGTTGGGCAGGGAGATTTCTTTACACCTGCCCTCCCTTTCCTCTTGTCCCGAGAGTTCTCTTGAAGTTACAGGCCGAAGGGGCTCGAATGATTCTAAACGCCCCTCTGTGGCCTCGGCAGATTTGGTTCCCACTACTTCAGCGGTTGTCCACGGAACCTCCAGTCCCACTGCCAATATGCTCGCAGTTGCTGTCCCAGGATTGGGGCTCACTGGTCCATCCTGATCTCAGGTCTTTGCACCTCAGTGCTTGGCTTCTTCAGACATAGCAAAGTCCGGGTATGGCGTATCCCAAGAGATGGTGGACGTACTCATATCAGTGAGGAAGCCCTCTACTTGCTCCACTTATGCTATGAAGTGGAAGCGTTTCTGCTTATGGGCGTCGTCTCACCGTCTGGACCCCCTTACCTGCCCAGTGATCTCAGCATTGCAGTATCTCCTCTCCTTATATCAACAAGGCTTGAGCTACTCTTCTATAATGGTGCACATGTGGGCCATTTCTGCTTATCACACCCTTTTGGGAGACAAAACCTTAGCCCAGTTGGATGTGGCCCGCAACTTTTTATGGGGGATTTTACACATGAGACCTCCCATTCAGAATCCTGTCCCACCCTGGGACCTTCTGTTTGTGTTGGAGAAGCTTACTCTTCCTCCCCTTGAACCAGCAGCTGAATGTGAACTGCGTTACCTTTCCTGGAAGGTTTGTTTCTTAGTTGCTGTTACTTCAGTTCGAAGAGTTTCTGAGCTCCCGGCTCTGATGTGTAAAGAGCCATATTTAATTTTTCATGGGGAAAGGGTTTCCCTCAGAATGAATCCTAAGTTTCTTCCTAAAGTTTTCTCTGAGTTAACCCTCAACCAGTCGGTTGACCTTCCAGTTTATTTCTCTTCTCCCTCTAATAGGGGAGAAGCTCTCCTTTACACTCTGGACATTCACAGGGTGCTGAGGTGTTACCTTAAGCACATGGCTATTCGCCGTAAGTCGGAGCAACTGTTTGTGGCCTTTGCACCACAACACTTGGGTAAACCGGTGTCCAAGCAGACTATCTCCAGGTGGCTTGTGCACTGCATTGTATTTTGCTATGAGAAGCACAACAAACCCTTTCCGGGACTGGTTAGGGGTCACTCCACCAGAGTTGTCTCTGCTTCCTTTGCCGCTCTGTGGAACATCTACATTAGTGACATATGTGCGACTGCTACCTTGAACTCTGTGCACACTTTCGTGAAGCACTATAACTTAGACATAGCGTCCAGCCGCCATGTCGGCTTCAGCCTGGCAGTCCTTCAGGGGCTCTCATCTTAACTTGCTGTTTCCAGCCTTTATCATCTTCCACCTCCCAGGATTCGACACCTCCTTGGTGCGGGACTGCTTGGGATTCAGTCCTAATGGTTATAGCCTGCTGCAAGAGCTCCCACTCGAAGTAACATAGTACAGTTACGTAAGAACTTACCGTAACAGTAGATCTTCGAGAGGAGCTTTTGCAGCAGACACAGCTTTCCTGCCTTCCATCCCCCAGATAAGGTGTACAGAGGGTCTTGGCGGGGGAACAGGAGTGGAGCTGGGCCCGCCCCCTTTTGTACCAGGGCTGACATCGGGATGGAACCAACGGGGGGGGGGGGGTGGTCCCTGCTGGCTGAGAAGTTTCTCCAGTGGGTCCTAATGCCTGCGGTGTTGGTCCTAATGGTTATCGCCTGCTGCAAGAGCTCCTCTTGAAGATGTTTTACATAACTGTACTTTTCGATCGATGAAGTTGAGATCGTTCTCGACCCGACTGACCCATTGTTGCAGACTCTGGTCGCTGACTCCCTCGATCGGACTCCGGTCCTTTCCTTCCCCAACGAGGAGACCCATCTCACTGGGAAACCCGCCAAAGAAGTGGTCCCTGACCCCCCAAGTCTCCGGTTTTACCAGCATCTCCCGAGCGACCGAGTCGGCCTTCTCGATCGAGGTCTTAGACCCCCTCGATTGACAGGCTGAGGAAGAGGCGACGCCATCGATCGTCCTCGTCCTTCTTGGTTGAGGAGAGACTTTGGTGGAAACTCCATTGACGCTACAAGGACCTCATGTGGCAACAGCTGATTTTGTCTGGGCATAAGCCGACCCCGGCTCCTACCCCAGCCATTACTTGGCTTTCGCCTGCTAGGCCGAAGCAGACTCCCCAGAAACTGATAAAATCAGTTCCCCAACCCGCAGTGCTGGCTAAACCTCTTTCGGTTTGGCCTAAACTGGTCTCTCCACCGATTCTGGTGGAACCGCCACCTAAGCAGCCTGTGGGAGGGGTTCCTTCTAAGGAAGCTCGGCCAGACACGGGCTCCACCGACGTATTTCGGTCACTTTCACCCCTGACAGCCCTAGGCGAGTTGAGGGTGATCTGGGTGGTTGACCACTGTATCCGGATACTTCGGATTCGGATGACACTGGCCTCCATTCTCATCCATGGAATGACGAGTCAACTGGGTGATTTAGCGACAGAGGGAGGCCCTTCATCTTTTTAGGGCATTCTCCGCCTCACCTCTGAGTCCACAGGGATGCCCCTGGAACCTATCCAGAAAAGGTCAGAGTACCCTCTCACAGATATCATCAAGAGAGGAGATACCGCGACGGAAGCCTTTCCTGTGGCTGAAGCCATTGTTGACCCGGCCATTGAACTTTGGCAGCACTCTGCCTCCTGCCCAGCTCTGTGTGCCCGCATGGGCCGCAAGTATGTGGTGCCCATGGGGTCCCTAGCAGGGTCACAGAGCACGTTTCAGCTAAGAGCCTTGTGACCGCCTCTGTGTTCAGATGTACAGGCAGTTCTGCTGATACCGACAGACCTCCGGAGAAGGAGTCCAAGAAATTGGATCACTCTGCCCGGAAGGTCTATGAGGCCTCTTCCTTAGGCCTCTGTCAGGCAAGCTCGGCAGTCGTCAAGGCACACTTCTCCCATGCCCTTTTGGGGTCCTTGGAGAGTCCTCCCAAACCTCCCCACAGACTTGCAGACCACGGTCAAGCAGGTCCGAGACCAAGGCCTTGCCGTTGCTAAGTCGCGGCTCCAGACGGCCTTGGACATTGGGGACTCATTTTCCTGTTCATTGGTAGCCGTAGTTGCCTCCTGCCGCAGGGCTTGGCCGAGGCTCTCATCCTTCCCGGTGGATACCTAGCACAAACTGGCTGATATGTCTTGCCTGTGCACCGATCTCTTCGGCCCAGGTGTGGCCGGTGACCTTCAGCTCATTGAGCAGTCCAGTGCCACCTTGGACGCAACTTGTGCTCAGAGTTTTTCTGGTCCCAAGAAGCGGCAGCAGAAGAAGCCTTTTTCCTTTTCTCAGCATTCTTCCGCTGCGGCCCAGCAGCAGCAGCCCTCCTTTCAGGGAGGTCAGAAGCAGGCTCAGGCTTGGCGCCCCCGCCCCAAGCCTGGACCTTCCCAGGCCCATAAAGGAGGTCGGGGTTCAGGCCCTGGATCCTCTTCCTCCAAGCCTGCCCAGTGACAGGGTAGGGGTTGCCTCCCCTATTCCTGTCATGCCAGCTCTGGGTCCTCTTGTGGGGGGCCGTCTCTGCCACTTCCTTTCCGCCTGGTCCGTTGTTACCACAGACAGGTGGATCTTAGAAGTGTTGGTCAGGGTCTGCCTCTGGAATTCGAGCAGTACCCTCCAAGCCGAGACTGTGCCCCACGGGAGGAGAGTTTTTGCCCACACTCTGTCATCTCATCGAGATGACATTGCTCAGCTCCTCAAGGAGGCAGTAACTTGAGTGGCAGATCCTCCACCAGACCCAGAGTTCGTATCCCATTCTAGATCTGCACGACCTAAATAATTATCTCTGGAAGGTAACTCTGTCCCAGATCATACCATCTCTGGAGCAAAACATGTGGTTCTGCTCACTGGATCTCCAGGATGCGTTCTTTCACGTCCCAATCCATCCGTCCCACCAGCGGTTCCTCCGCTTCAGGGCAGAGGGGACCCTATACGAGTTTCGAGCCATGCCATTCAGCTGTCGTCAAGCCCGTGGGTCTTCACCACATGCATTGCAGTGGTAGCAGCCCATGTCAGGTGTCCGGGGTCAGAATATACCCCCATCTTGATGATTGGCTCTTAGCAGGTTCCACCAAACAGGAGGTGGATAGATCCTCCAGACCTGCTACCAGCGAGGCCAAGTCTGAACTCGTGCCTTCTCAGGTGATGTGTTTCATCGAGGCAGAGCTCGACTCTCGCCGAGCCAGAGCCCGACTCCTGGCAGACAGGGCGGAGGTTCTCTCCTCCTTTGCCCGAACATTTCTGATTAGGTAATTGCGCCCTGCCCAGGACTTTCTACACCTCTGGGTTACATGGCGGCCTGCACCTCCGTGGTCCATTGGGCCTGGTGGCATATGCGCCTCCCTTCAATGGGAACTGGCTACCCAGTGGACTCAGTGCCTAGGTCATTTCCGCTAGCTAATCACTGTGACCCAGAAGATGTGGGACGCTCTCCAATGGTGGACTGTTCTAGACCGGTTGCAGCAAGGGTTCCCGTTTCTTCACCCTGAGCTGATGATCTTCCTCATGACCGATGTGCCTCTTATGGACTGGGGAGCCCACATGGGGGGGGACAACTGGGTCCATGGGTTCTGGACCCCTGAGGAGTTCCGTTACCACATCAACCTGTTGGAGATCAGAGCGGTCAGACTGGCACTGTTAACGTTCGCTCCTCTGCTCTGAGGTCAAGTAGTTCAAGTCCAGACAGATAGCACCACGACCACATACTACCTCAACAAGCAGGGCGGCATGCATTCCTGGCAGCTATGCAGGGAAGCGCTCCACATTTGGACACTCGTGAGCCGACTGGAGGTGGATCTCCTATCCATCCATGTGGCAGGAGCCTCGAATCAACTGCCGGATGCTCTCAGCCTCATAGGCGAGACATCCCACAAGTGGTCTCTCCATCCAGAGGTAGCTTACAGCCTGTTCTCCCACTGGGGCAGACCGATGGTGGACCTGTTTGCCTCAAGGGAAAATACCAAGCTGATGCTGTTTCATGCCCACCTCACTCAGCAGGGCTTGCTTCAGGGGGATGTCTTCTCGAGGTCGTGGACCCCAGTCCTCTTCTGCACCTTCCCTCCATTTCCCTTGATCCACAGGGTGCTCCTCAAGGTGAGGCAGGACAAGGCGCAGGTGATCCTGGCAGCTCCAGACTGGTCACGCCGGTTCTGGTATCCAGATCTCCTTAACCTCAGCAACAGGCCCCTGAGGCGGCTTTCAGCACGCCCGGACCTGCTGTTGGTCAGTCAGGGGAAGGTTCTCCACCCAGCTCTTCAGTCCCTGCACCTGACAGTCTGGTATCTGAGTGGCTAGAGTTGCAGGCTTTGGGTCTGTCTGAGGATGTACTCACGGTAGTGGAAGCATCCAGGAAGGAGTCGACCAGGAAATGTTATGCCTTCAAGTGGAAAAGGTTTTCCATTTGGAGTCGGGGCAAGGGCTTGGACCCTCTTTCCTGCCCAGTGGCCAACATTCTAGACTACCTTTGGTCGCCCTCCAAAGGGATCTTCGGTCATCGACCCTTAGGGTGCACCTGGCAGCCATCTCTGCTTGCCGGGTGTGGGTTGGTCAGCAGACGTTGGCACAGGAGACGGTGGTCGGGCACTTTTTCAAAGTCCTGGATCACATATCCCCTCCAGTGCGTGAACCTCCACCTCCGTGGGATCTACTGCTGGTCTTGGCACAGCTCATGGGCAAGCCATTCGAGCCAATGCACGAGTGTGAGTTGTCACACTTGTTGTGGAAGACTACCTTCCTGGTGGCTCACATCTGCCAGAAGGACTGGGGCGCTCCAGGTGCTCTCGGTGGACTCCCCTTATCTGGTCTTCCACAGGGACAAGGTTGTCCTATGCCCCCACCCAAAATTCCTTCCGAAGGTGGTGTCAGAGTTTCACCTTAACCAGGTGTTGACTCTGCCAGTGTATTACCCCAGTTATACTTTGGAGGCCAAGTACAGGCTCCATACTTTGGACCTGAGACGAGCTCTCTCCTGTTGTAAAGAGAGGACGGCAGAAATTCGTGGACAGGTTCGCCAGCTATTTGTCACCTACACTGAAGCTGCTTCTGGCAGACCTGCAGCCATGCAGATGATCGCAAGATGGATTACATCTTGTATTATTCGGTGCTATGAGCTGGCAGGCAAGGAGCTTTGCAGAACGGATAAGAGCTCATTCCACCCGCCATACCGCTGTATCGGTGGCTGCTTCCAGGGACATCTCAGTGCAGGAAATCTGAGCTGCTACCTGGAAGTCCGCAAACCCTTCATCACCCATTACCACAGCAACCTTGAGTCACGCCTGGATGCTGGTTTTGGGGCCTCAGTTCTCCAATATCTGTTCCCCAAGTAAGTATTTCAGTAGGGGTGTGCACCTTGCCTCCCTGCTCCCGGAGAACTACTAGGAGTCTGCCAAGAAGTGTGGAGGAACAACATATCCACGTCCCTAGAAAAAACAGGTTACTCACCTGTACCAGTAGTTCTAGGAGTGGTATATGTTGTTCATCCTATGAGACCCTCCGACCTCCTGGCTCTGACGCACACCTGGCTTGGTGGGCTTAGGTCTGGCGTCATAGGGCGGAGCCGAAGATTATACCACCCAGGTGGGTGGGAGGAGCCACCTTGAAGACCTTCTGGCAATCCTTAAAGGGAAAGGGACATGCCAAGAAGTGTGGATGAACAACATATAACCAGGTCCCATAGTGCTCTGCGGCAGAATTTTCTAATTTCTGCGGTAGGGCTTCTTGGTTCTGTGACAGCATTTTCTGATTTCTGTGGCATAATTTATTCAGTTCTCTGGCAGAACACAGTCCTGTCATTGGCCAAACATGTTGTGATGTCATCAGTTACATCGTATGCTGAGCATAGAGTAGAGGCTTCAGGATAAAAGAGATGGGAAAGAAAGCCTGACACTATGGAAAAACCGTATATTTGAATGAAAATTCACCAAAAACAATGAATTCTGCAGCACTATGTATATTCTGCGGCATGATGCAAATTCTGTGGAAAATTCCACAATCGCAGAATTCCAGGGGCCTTGAATATACCATTCCTAGAATTACTGTTACAGGTGAGTAACCTGTTTTTTCTCACCCCAGGAATACTCCAATATTCCTAACTCTTATGCAGTATGCCTTTAAGCAAGATCTGCCCAGAGATGGAATGTTATGCTAACGATGGAATCACCGGCACGTGCCACTTTTTCAAATGCTGCCACCTATCAACTGCCTACATTCTACCATCAGATTTCTCTCTCTGCCTGTCAAGACTAGACGCTCTGAGATCATCTCATCATCATCATCTCGTTGTGAAACTTAAAAAAAAAAAAAAAAAAAAAAAAAATACAAGTAGTTTATTTTCATTTGCTGCCCTTATCGTTTGTTTATAATAAAACTGTTAGCTTATTTTAGTTAAATTACTATTTTTCTCGGTTTCTAATGGTTCTGTATAACCGATGAGGAATCGGTGCTTTTTCAGCCTTAGAGGAGTTTTTTCACTTTAAAACTCTTATTTGAAGTAATTAGTTGTTTAAATTAATTTTTTCGTAACCGCTAATATCAGTTCTAGGGACATGGATATGTTGTTCATCCACACTTATTGGCAGGTTTCTTGCTGCTTTAAATCTTGCCGGAAGGTCTTCAAGCTGGCTTCTCCCACCCACCCGGGTGGTAAAACTCTCGGCTTCGTCCCATGATGCCAGATCTTCCTTACCGCTTGGAAGCTCAGGTTCCCTCCTTAGCGCTCTGCGTTTTCGACTGGTTCCTGGAAATTTTGGTCTTCGAATTCAATTGGAAGTTTTCTGAAACTTCGATCTTTTTCTTCTTCACTGCGGCGATGGCTCATTCTTTTTCCGGCTCGCGGAGGCGCCCGGCATATTCCTCCAGAAAAGACCCGCACTCCACGTGCGTTTACTGCCTTGACTTGATGACGATCCTCAACTTTGCGATTTTTGTTATGCACTTTTGGCCAGCTCTCTGGAGGATCCCTTTTTGGCCATTCGGGGCTTAGGTGACAAAATTTTTCCCATCGGAAAATTCCTTGGAGACTGGCTGGCAGTGTCCGTTGGGTCAGTGGCCTCGGCTGAGCAGCTTGATCTTCCTCCCTCCAGGAGGGGCGGCAGCCCTTCCCTCTTCCTCGGTCGCCGCACTTATCCCGATCTCCTTGAGTTCTCCTCATGCAGCTTCGTTCAAGGAGCTTCGCCAGTCCCTTTCCTCAAAGGGAGAGGGACCTTCAGGACCTGCCTCTCGGCCCAAGTCCAAGGAGTCGCAGGCTAAGTCCCTTCGTCAATGCCGGAGGGCGTGGAGAGTTCCCCCTTCCCTGCCGGCCGACGTTAGACTTCGGTCGAGGACGTGGCTCTGACCGCTGGCCTCACAGTGTCCCCGTCAGGTCAGCCGGCCAGGACTCCCGTCGACGTTGTCGAGTCTCTCGACCCGTCATCTGGGCTGTCTTCTGCTGGAGCCACCATCCCTTCGCTGGTTCCCCAGCGGAGGCTGAAGTTCTGCCTGTACCTTCGGGTCAACAGACCTCGGCCCTTTCTTCCGAGCCGAAGGAGGAGCGGGCGCGCCCCGCTCCTTCCCAGGCCTGCCCTTGGTTCCCCCGTTGGGTCTGTTCTCGGTCGGGGCACCGAGTCAAGTAGCGTGCCGTTCTTCCTCGCCGTCCTCCTCGGATGAGGAGTGGCTTCGATGCCGTTGGCGTCGACGTTACGAGGAGTTTATGTGGCAGCAGCTGTTGTTGTCCGGGAATCAGTCGACCTCAATTCATTCTCCGGCTAGTAAGCAGCTGCCGCCCGGTCGGCCGACGCAACCGCTCGAGGCAGTCGAGGTGCCCTCTCCGGGGCCAGTTGCTCGTCCGATCCCTGCTGCCCCACCGTCCTCGGTGGAACCCAGGCCGGGTCATGACCTGTCCCGCAGGTTATCTGTCCCCCTCACTCCCGCCCGCCCTTGGCGGACGAAGAGTGACTCAGGCCTGCGGCAGCTTTTTGCAGACCCCTCGGAGCCCGAAATCGACTCCTCTGTTTCCTAGCAGGGAGTACCCAGGGTCTTCTCCGGAACATTCCGCAGACAACAGCCCATTGTCCTTTATGGGTCTGCTCCAGCTCATCTCGGAATTCACCGGGATGCAGCTCGAGCCCGTTTGCAAACGGGCCCCTTACGGAGATTCTAGACCGAGGGGGTTCACCCTCGGAGGCCTTCCCGGTGGCTGAGGCAATTGTGGGCCCAGCCTTGGAGCTCTGGCGGCGGCCTACTTCCTGCCCTGCGTCATCGGCCAGGATGGCCAGGAAGTACTCTGCCCCTGTCGGTTCTCTGCCCGGTTTCTCGGAACACCCCTTGGCTGAGGGGGTAGTTACCGACAATGTTTTCCAATGTTCTGGAAATGCTAGGGATGTGGATAGGCCCCCTGACAAGGAGTCCAAAAGGATGGACTATGTCGGGCGCAAGGTTTACGCTGCGTCCTCCCTAGGCCTCCATCAGGCCAGCTTGGCTGCACTGATGGCACATTTCTCCCACGCCCTCTTGGGCTCCCTGGATGAGGTCCTCCCTCAATTCCCAGCCGACCTGCGGACCACGGTCCGGCGGGTGTGGGACCAGGGTAGGGCAGTGGCGAAACAGCAGCTCCAGATGGCTCTGGATCTGGGCGACTCCTGTGCCAGATCGGTGGCGGCCGCGGTGGCCATGCGCCGCAGGGCGTGGCTGAGGTTATCCTCCTTCTCTTTGGAAACCCAGCACAAGTTGGCGGACATTCCCTTCTTGGGGACTGACCTTTTTGGCCCTGGAGTGGAGGGACACCTCCAGGGGTCCGAGAAGTCTGATGCCACTCCGGACGCGGTCACTCCCGCCCGGAGGGACAAGGGCAGCCAGCAGCCTTTGCGTAAGCCCCTTTGCCTCCCGGTCCATGCGGCTCGACCGGCCCAGCACGAGGGCCAGCAGGCATGCGCTGGGCGGCCTGACTCCAAACCAGCGTCTTCCTCCAAAAGGAAGCAGGGAGGTAAAGGTCCGAGAGCGCCCTCGGCCTCTTCCTCCCCCAAGCCTGCTCAGTGACGGGCTAGGGGGCTGTCCCGGCCCCGTCCCTTCTGGGTTTCCCGTGGGGGGCGGCTCCGCACCTCCTCCACTTGGTCCGCTTTCCCGGACCTCTAGGGGTCGGAGGTGCTAAGGGAATGCCCTGTCTCGGGTTTGCGAGCAGGTTCCACCCTTTCGAGACGTTGCCCCACGGGGATCTTGAGGTCCATAGCCTCTTCGTCGGCCTGCTGAGCTGACTTGCCTGGCCCTCTAAATAGAGGTGATCAGGAAGGTTGCGGATCCTCCTTCTGACCCTGGGTTCGTGTCCAGGTATTCCTGGTCTCAAACGGACGGGGGTGCTTGCGCCCCATTCTTCCGCACGCCTGGATGGTCTCTCTGACTTAGATATCCCATCCTCAGAAACGGGCGTGTGGCTTCGCTCCTGGGCCTCCAGGACGTACTTACTCCTCGTTCTGTCCGTTTCCTGGGAGACTCCTCCCTTTCCTGGGGGGGGATCTCCTTATGAGTTCCAGGCCAGGCCCTTAGGTTTCTGCCCAGCAGCTGTCTCCGGCATCGAGGGGCCTGGGTGTAACTCCACCCGGATGGCGGCCTGACTACAACCCGTCCAGGTGGAAATGGTCGATCCAGAGTTCTGGATCTCCGGCTGGTCTCCTGTTATCGGAGCCACTTTGGAACTCGTGCCTTAGCGGGTGACCCTTCTTCGGCACCAGGCTCGACTCTTGAGTCTGAGCTCGGCTCCCGGCGGACAGGGCTGGGGTTCTTCCTCCCTTACCTGGTCAGGTCTGACTGGGCAATTGCGTCCTGCCGGGACCTCCTGCTCCTCCTGGGCCTCGCGGCGACTGGCTCCAGCATGGTCTGTTGGACCCGCTGGTTCATGCGTTTCCCTTGTGGGGACTGGCCAGCCAGCGGTCACAGTGCTGCGTTCCTTCGGACCAGTTCGTGATTACAGCCCAGGAGTTAGGGAACGCTCTCCTTCGGACCGTTTCTCCTCTTGTAGGAGAACATCCTGTTCGTCCGCCCCGAGTCGACGGTCTGCTCTGACCGATGCTTCTCGGATGGGTTGGGGTGCCCATCAAGGGGAATACAGAGTGCTCCACCTCTGGTCCTCTCGGGAGTCCCGATGTCTTTCCTACCCGCTGGAGCTCCTGGCGGTCCGCTTTGCTTGCACCGCTCGCTCCGTTTGTGCGGGGGCTAGTGGTTTAAGTCCAGGCGGACAACACCACGACCATGTGCTACCTACCCCGCCAGGTTCGGACGAGCCCCTTGCATCTCGTAAGGAGGTTCTCCGTAATTGGTCTTCCGTGCAGCTGGGAGGCGGTTTCCTAGCCATTCGATAGCAGGAGCCTCCAGCTCCCTGGCTGATGCCCTAAGCCGGACATAGGCTGCGCCTCACGAGTGGTCTTCCCTGCCAGAGGTAGCACAGGATCTTCTCCCTCCTTCCCTCCAGGGAGAATACGAGGTTGAGACTGTCTCATGCCTGCCCCCTCAGCAAGGTTTGCTGTAGGGGATGCCGTCGAGGTCGCGGACCCCGGGCCTCTTCTACTCCTCTCCCCCATTTCCCTTGACCCACAGGCAAGGCGAGGAGGGACTAGGCGCAGGCGATGCTGGTAGCCCCAGACTGGTTGGCCAGCTCTGGTATCCAGCTCTCCTCAGTCTCAGCCCCAGGCTCCTGAGGCGGCTTCCAGCCCACCCGGTCCTGATCTGTTTTCAGGGGAAGGTTTTCCATCTGGACCTTCAGTCCCTGCACCTAAAGGCCTGGTCCCTATGCGGCTAGGGGCCAGGCCTGGGGTCTTTTGGCAAGGTCCTCGACATTTTCAAGGCGTCCTGCTGGGAGTCTGCCAAACATGCTCGCCTTCAAATGGTAGAGTTCTACATTTGATGTTGGGACAGGGCCGGGGGCCCCTCTCCCGTCCCTCGGCGAGCATTCCGGACCATCTACGGTCCGTTCTTTTGAACCAGGGCTTCAGCTGGCGACTCCGGGTGCTTCTGTTGGTCACCCTGTCTTCCGGTCGCGGGCCGGAAGGCAGTCGATAAGCGCAGGAAAAGGTGGTCTGGTGCTTTTCTAGGCCTCGATCACACCTCCCCTTCGGGGAGAGTATCCCCATTCTGTGGGATCTTCGCTGGTATGGGCTTAGCTCACGGGCAAGCCGTTCGAACCTTTGCACAGGTGCGAGTTCCCCACCTGTTGTGGAAAAACACCTTCTTGGGGCTACTCTGCCATCCAGAAGGAGGGAGAGTTCAGGCGCCTTTGAATCTCCTATCTGGTCTTCCACAGGGACAAGGTTGTCCTCGCCTCAAGTGAAGTTCCTTCCGTTGGCGGAGTTTTTTCCCTATCCGGGTATTGCATCTGCCGGGGTTCATCCCCATTCACGCCTCGGAGGCCATATATAGGTTCCTTGGGGACCCTATTTAAACGCTCGCCTACCCAGGGAGCGTAGGGCTGAAGTTCGGGAGAGGTTCGCCAGCTGTTTATCACCTACGCTGAAGCCGCACCTGGCAGACCTGCAGCCAAGTGGACGACGAGTGGGTGGGTCACCTCCTGCATAGGTCTCCGCTATAGGTGGGCGGGCATGGAGCCTCCCAGAGGGATAAGTGCTCATTTTACCTGCCCTTCCGCTGCATCGGTGGCTGCTTCCGAGGATACTCCGGTCCAGGATATCCGCAGGGCTTCTACCTGGAAGCAGGCTTTACTGTTTTTCCCCTTCCACATTGACCTTGGGTCACGCCGGGATGTTGGTCGGGGCCTCGGTTCTCCAGTCTTTCTACCTAAGTAGGGGGGCCTTGCCTCCTCTCCGGAGAACTGCTAGAGTCTGCTAGTAAGTGTGGATGAACAACATATCCATGTCCCTAGAAATACAGGTTACTCACCTGTAACAGGAGTTCTAGGAATGGTATATGTTGCTCATCCACACGCACCCACCCGACCTCCCCAGCTTGGACAGACAACCTGGCTTCAGTGGGCAGATCTTGCGTCATGGGGGCCGAGTTTACCACCCAGGTGGGTGAGGAGCCAGCTGAAGACCTCTGGCAGTATTGTGGCAGTGAACCTGCCAATAGTGTGGATGAACAACATATACCATTCCTAGAACTCCTGTACGGGTGAGTAACCTGTATTTCTAGGGACATGGATATGTTGTTCATCCACACTTATTGGCAGGTTCTCGCCGCTTTTAATCTTGGCCGGAAGGTCTTCAAGTTGGCCTCCCACCACCGAGTGGTAAAACCCGACTCCGCCCAATGATGCCAGAATCTTCGTTACAACTTGAGCTCAGGTTCCCTCCTTAACGCTCTGCGATTAAGACTGGTTCCTAATTCTTCGAAAGTTCGAAATCAAAAGTTTTGCTAAAAAGACTTCGGTCTTCTTCTCCTCGTGGCTGCGATGGACAAATCGACTCCCGGTTTCCGGAGGTGCCCTTGCGGGCAGAAGATGTCTAGGACGGATCCGCACTCCACGTGCGTCTACTGCCTGGGCCTTGAGCACGACCCGCAGGCCTGCGACTTGTGCTCTTCTTTTTCGGCCTACGTCCTGGAAGACCGTGCTGCCCGATTACAACTGGGGCGCCCCGAGAAAAGAATTCCACTGGTGAAATCTAAAGAGGCCCGGTTGGCGGTGTCCGCGGCGGCGGGCTCGGTAGATCAGCTCGAGCAGATGATCGCCCTCGAAGAGGAGGCGGCGCGGGCCGCTTCTACCTCGGCTGCGGCATTTGTCCCGCTCTCTCTTGGTGCCTCGTACTCTGCTTCTTTTAAGGAGCTTTGTCTGACCCTCTCGACGAAAGGTGAGGGTCCAACTTCTTCGGGACCTTTTTCCAGGTCCAAAAAGAGCAAAAGTAAGTCTTTCCATCGATGCTTTTGGGAGCGGGAAAGATCCCCTTCCCCTTCTTGTCGACAGTCGACTTCGGTCGACCCCTCAGCCTCGGCCACTGGCTTCACGGTGTCCCGTCAGGCCAGTTGACGAGACTCCGTCGGCCACGCGGTCGAGATTTTTCGCACCCGTTAGGCGGGTTGTCGGCTGGAGAAGCTGAGAATCCTCTCCCGGTTCCCCGGTGTGGAAGTTGAGGATCCCGTCGGCTCATCTGTGTCTCGGTTCCGGAGCCTTGGTGAGATGCGTCCGGGCGAGGGAGTGCCGTTCCGACACTTCTCCTCGCCTTCTCGGCTAGTCGAGACTCTCGGTCTCGGACATCCTCGCCCAACCAACTCCCGCCGCCATAGGCGGTCTCGGTCTCAGCACCGGGCTGGCAAGCCGCGCCGCAGCTCTTCCTCTTTCTCGGACGAGGGAGGCTTGGCGCAGAGATTCTTGTCGGAGATACGAGGAACTCATGTGGCAACAGCTCCTTTTGACCGGGAATCGCCGACCCAGTCGTCTTCCCGGCCATTAAAAGTAGCTGTCACCGGGCCGGCGAAACAACCCTTGTTGTAGCCGAGGAGCCTGTTCCCAGGCGGGTTGTTCGCCAATTCCAGCTGCCCCGATTCTGGTGGAACCTCCACCTCCACAGCCATTAGTTGGGGCTCCACCAAACATTCTCGGTCGGCCTTGGGTTTGCCCCATAGGCTGTCTGTCACCTCACTCCCGATAAACCTCGGCAGGTGGAGGGGTGGCCCAGGCCCGAGGCAGCTCTTGAGGACTCTTGAGTCCGATGATGGTTCCTCCCTCTTCTCCAGCGCATGGACTTGGAGTCCTCGGAGGGCAGTCAGTGGACGATAGCCCTTCATCCTTCTTAGGTTGCTTCCGCTCATCTCGGAGTCCACGGGATGAAGCTTGAACCCGTTTCTAACGGGCCAGGTATCCTCACGGAGATTCTGGACCGAGAGTTCTCCTAGGGCCTTTCGTTAGCACGAAGCCATAGTGGGTCCGGCCTTGGAGACTTTGGCGTCCTGCTTCCTGCCCTGCGCCTTCGGCCAGAACCAGCCAGAGGTAGCCAGTTTCCTACCGGTTCCTGTCCGGTTTTGGAACACCCTCGGCCGAGGGTTGGTTACCGACAGCGTTTTCGAGCGTGCCGGGCGCCTGGGATGTGACAAACCTCCGACAAGGATCAAGAAATTGGATTATGCCGGGCGAAAAATCTATGCTCGTCCTTTCTCGACTCTCGTCAGGCCAGTTCGGCCGTCCTCATGGCACATTTTTCATCACCCTGTTGGGCTCCCTGGATGAGGTTGTCCCTCATCTTCCCGCGGATCTGCAGACTACGGTCAGGCAGGTGCGGGACCAGGGCAGGGCAGTGGCCAAACAGCAGCTCCAGACTGCTTTAGACATCGGGGACTCGTGTGCCAGGTCTGTGGCGGCCGCAGTGGCCATGCGTCGTCGGGCTTGGCTGAGGATATCCACCTTTACCTCGGATACCCAGCACAAGTTGGCGGATGTTCCCTTTTTGGGGACTGACCTCTTCGCCCTGGGGTGGAAGGTCACCTGCAGAGGATCGAGAGTCCAATGTACCTTGGACTCGGTCTCTTCCGCTCAGAAGGACAAGGCTGCAAGCCACAGCCTAAGCCCTTCGTCCTTCTCATGGCCAGCATGACCAACAATGTCAGGGGCCAGCAGGCTCGACTTGGCATCCCAAGCCAAAGCCGTCCAGCTTCCTCCAACAGGAAGCAGGGAGGTAAAGGCCCAGGAGGTCCCTCGGCTGGTCTCTCCTCCAAGCCTGCCCAGTGACGGGCTGAGGGGTGTCGCCCCCATCCCTGTCACCTCACCCCTGGTTCAGACACTTCCTTTCCACCTGGTCCGCTGTTACCACGGACAGGTGGGTACTGGAGGTGGTGGGAAAAGGCCTACCTCTAGAATTCGAGCAGGCCCCGCCCTTCAGAGCCGTCTCATCTCGGGGGGGCCTCGGGGTCCGCAGCCTCACTGGCGGCTCGTCGAGCCGACATCGCTCTCCTCCTCCAAAACGAGGTGATCACGGAGGTAGAGGACCCCCCTTTAGACCCGGGGTTCGTGTCCAGGTATTTCCTGGTTCCGAAACGGACGGGGGGCTGGCGCCCCATTCTCGACCTACACGACCTGAACAAGTTCCTAAGGTCTCGGACCTTCAGAATGGTCACTCTGGCGCAGATAATACCATCTCTGGAACACTGCATGTGGTTCTGCTCTCTGGACCTACAGGACGCGTTCTTTCACGTCCCTATCCGTCTGTCACATCGGAGATTCCTCCGCTTTCGAGCGGAGGGATCCCCTCTTCGAGTTCCAAGCCATGCCCTTCGGCTTATCTCCAGCTCCCAGGGTCTTCACCAAATGCATGGCAGTGGTGACAGCATTCCTGCGCGCCGAGGGGTCCGGGTGTACCCTTACCTGGACGATTGATTGATAGCAGCCCCCTCCAGACCGGAGGTGGAGCGGTCCAGAGATCTGGCCCTCCAGGTTTGCTCTCAAGTCGGCCTTCTCATCAACGAGGCCAAGTCGGAACTCGAGCCGAAGCAGGTGATCCTGTTCATCGGGGCAGAGCTCGACTCTCGAGCCAGAGCATGGCTCCGGACAGGGCCGAGGTTCTACCTCCTTTGCCCAATCATTTCTGGTTGGGCAATCGCCTCCCCGCCAGGACTTCCCGCGCTCCTGGGTCTCATGGCGACCTGTGTACCAGCGTGGTCCGTTGGGCACGCTGGCACATGCGCCCTTCAGTGGGGACTGGCCAGCCAGTGGTCACAACGCTGCGATCCATTGGACCAGTTAGTGATAGTGACCCAGGAGATGTGGAACGCTCTCCAGTGGTGGACCGTTCCATCCCATCTGCAGGAGGGCATCCCGTTTGTCCGCCCCGAGCCGACGGTCTCTCTATCGACCGATGCCTCTCTGGGTTGGGGTGCCCATCTGGGGGAACACTGAGCGCACGGCCTCTGGTCCCCGCGGGAGTCGCGATGCCGCATCAACCTGCTGGAGCTCCGAGCAGTCCGCCTAGCTCTCACTGCCTTTGCTCCGCTTTCTCTGGGGTCAAGTGGTCCGAGTCCAGGCCGGACAATACCACCACCATGTACTACTCTGAACCGCCAGGGCAGGACGCGGGCTCCATGCTTCTATGCAAGGAAGTCCGATTTGGTCACTGGTGCAGCAGCCTGGAGGCGGCTCTCCTAGCTATTCATGTGGCAGGAGCCTCCAACACCCTGGCCGATGCCCTGAGCCGGATAGGGGCTGCATCTCACGAGTGGTCTCTCCTGCGGAGGTAGTACAAGATCTGTTCTCCCACTGGGGCACACCTCAGGTGGACCTGTTTGCCTCAGGAGAATGCGGCTGAGGCTGTTTCATACGCCCCCCTCAGCAGGGCTCGCTGCAGGGGGATGCCTTCTCGAGGCTGTGGACCCTGGGCCTCTTTTTCGCCTTTCTCCCATTTCCCTTGATTCACAAGGTGCTTCTCAAGACAAGGAGGGACAAGGCGCAGGTGATTCTGATAGCCCCAGACTGACCCCGCCAGTTCTGGTACCCAGATCTCCTCAGCCTCAGCTCCAGGCTCCCGAGGCAGCTTCCAGCTCGCCCGGGCCTGCTCTCAGTCAATCAGGGGAAGGTGTTCCATCCGGACCTTCAATCCCTGCACCTGACGGCCTGGTTCCTGAGTGTCTAGAGTTCCAGGCCTTGGGTCTTTCCGACGAGGTCCTCAATGTTGTTGAGGCGTCCCGTAAGGAGTCGACCAGGAAATGCTATGCCTTCAAATGGAAGAGGTTTTCCATTTGGTGTCAGGAAAGGGCTTGAACCCTTCCTCCTGTTCTTAGCAAGCATTTTGGACTATTTATGGTCCTTTCTAGTCAAGGGTTTAGGTCGGCGACCCTAAAGGTGCACCTGACAGTCTCTCTGCTTGCAGGGCACGGGCCGGGAGCAGTCGGTAGCGCAGGGAGAAGATGGTCTGGCGCTTTTTCAAAGGCCTTGATTACATTTCCTCGAGTCGAGAACCTCCACCTCGTGGGATTTACTGCTGGTATTGGCAAAGCTCATGGGCAAGCCATTCAACCAGTGCATAGGTGTGAACCTCTCACCTGTCGGAAGACTGCCTTCTTGGTGGCTATCCGTCAGCCAGAAGGATGGGAGAACTCCAGGCGCTCTGCATTGAGTCTCCTTACGTGGTCTTCCACAGGGACAGGTCGTCCTGCGCCCACCCGAAATTCCTTCCGAGGGTGGTGTCGGAGTTTCACCTTAACCAGGTGTTGACTCTGCCGGTGTTCTACCCCAATCACACCTCGGAGGCCGAATACAGGCTCCATACTTTGGACCCTAGAAGGGTGCTCGCTTATTATAAGGAGCGCACGGCTGAAATTCAGGGAGAGGTTCGCCAGCTGTTTGTCACCTACGCTGAAGCCGCACCTGGCAGACCTGCAGCCAAGCGGACGATAAGCAGGTGGGTCACCTCCTGCATGGATCTCTGCTATAAGTTGGCGGGCATGGAGCCTCCCAGAGGGATAAGAGCTTATTCTACCGGTCATACTGCTGCATCGGTGGCTGCTTCCAGGGACGTCCCTATCCAGGAAATCTGCAGGGCTGCTACCTGGAAGTCAGCACACACCTTTATTACCCATTACCACATCGACCTTGAGTCACGCCGGGATGCTGGTTTTGGGGCCTCGGTTCTCCAGTCTCTCTTTCCCAAGTAAGTATCGGGGGTGTACGCCTTGCCTCCCTCCTTCCGGAGAACTGCTAGGAGTCTGCCAATAAGTGTGGATGAACAACATATCCATGTCCCTAGAAATACAGGTTACTCACCTGTAACAGGAGTTCTAGGAATGGTATATGTTGTTCATCCACATGACCCACCCGACCTCCCGACTTCCACACAACCTGAGCTTCCAGCCGGCCAGATCTGGCATCATGGGGCGGAACTGAGAGTTTTACCACCCGGGTGGGTGGGAGGAGCCAGCTTGAAGACCTTCCGGCAAGATTTAAAGCGGCAAGGAACCTGCCAATAAGTGTGGATGAACAACATATACCATTCCTAGAACTCCTGTTACAGGTGAGTAGCCTGTATTTACTGAACCATTAATCCTAGTTCTTTTTTCTTTTGGTTCATGATTTCGATCGGTTCTTGAACTGACCGCAACCAATAAAACTCTAAGTTAATTGCAATTGCAATTTTGTGAGGTGTTTTTGTTGTTGGTGGAATGTCTGAAAAACCTAAGACACAGACCGGTGAACCCGGTTTCAAAAATTGTACGGAGTGTGGAGAAGTGTTTGCCATGGCAGATGAACACACTTCTTGTGTTGTTTGCCTTTGTTGTGATAATTTAAAGACAGATTTTGAAATCTGTAAGACCTTTCCTGAAAAAACGCATGAAAAATGTTAGGAAAGGCTTATAAAGAAATTGCCTTCGCCTAAGGGTCCCTATTGCTCTGACCAGCTGATACCCTCTGTGGTTGTGGGTAAAACCACAGGGGCCACACTTTCTACCCCTGATATGGGTACAAAAAGGCTTGTTGAACCAGCTGACTCTCCGGTTCCCAAGAAAAAAAAAACTATGAAAACTAAACACACTGAATCCCCTGCTTGTCAGCCTATGTGGACTACTGCTGTGTCTGTAACCATGCCTACTCCTCCAGAAATTGAACAGGCATTTAAAGTTTTACAAGCCTTGCATGGTCTTCTGCCTGCTGGACAGCAGTCTACAATCCAGATCCCAACTGAGTTTACCCAGTCCTCTCTGCAGAAAGAACTGGAAGGGGACAGGATCAGTTGTGTTCCAGGACAGTAGCTGCTGCTGTTGTTTTCACAGGGTTCTTATGGATTTTACTTGGTAGGTTAGTTCTTTTCTTTCTTATTTCTAAGGGGCTAGCAGGGTATTGTTTTGGGTGCTGCTGGATGTTTGTAAACTGATTTGGTGGCTGTAAGTGGGGCTCATTTTGTGGATGTTTCACTGTGTAACAGGCTGCGCTGGTAGAGGCCTATTTCTTCTGATTTAAAACCTATTTGGTGGGATTTGCTTGGGCCTGGTTCTTTGGCTGCTGGGCTTGGAGGGAGACAAGGCTGATACACTCTCTCTCGAGTCAGGTGTCTGCCCAGAACCCTCCCTTCCCAGAAGTCTACGAATTTATAGGGGAACACCTGCCCTGCAATTGGAGGAAAAGGCTGCAGGTGCAGCTCATGTAGTTCTAGCCACTGGGGTAGGATTTAAAGGCTGGGAGAGGGAGCTTTGGGAGTTGTTCATTTCCCTTATAAGTTTAATGTGTTGTACTGCACCTAGTAACAGGGTTACTGGTGTACAGTGGGACTGTCTGTAAGATTAGTGGGTGACCTGATTAGGCAGTAGGGTATCTTGGACTGGGGGAACCTGGTGGCTCACCCAAGGAAACCTATTTGGAGGGATGGAACCACACATCATTAGGGCGGCATCTTTGGGAGGGTGGTGGGGTGCACAGGTGTGGACAGCCACGATACTGGACTGGGCTTGGAAGTTGGGTGGTTGCCCAGTGTGCTACCAGCCAGCACAGCTTAGGAGGAGGTCAAGGGGATTAGGAGAAAGCTGGGAGGGGTGGTATGGTTGGGGAAGGGCTGGGAATCTCCACAGGTTGCACCAAGCACTGGGGTTGGGGGCATAAGGAAAGGAGTGCAGGAGAATACTCAGGGGTCACATAGGGAACCTGGCAGAGGGGGTCCAAAAGGACAGTACCAAGGAAGCAGGCAGGTAACTGGGGGCCCTCACAAAGGGGGTAGGAGGGACAACATTCTCAGGGAAGTAGGCAGATGGCCAGGGCTGGACAGAAGGAAGCAAGGCAGGGAGGTGGATCAGACCTTACAGTCAGTAACCTCTTCAATTCTCTTCTTCTGCTCAAGGATGAGGGGGGTGATGTAGCCACGACAGGGGTAGTTAGCGATGGAAAGGGAGTGGGAGGCAGGAGGCAGGGGCCAGATAGCAGGAAGAACGGGGGGGGGACCTGGAATGCAGGAGAATGGGGGGAGCAGTGAATCAGAGCAGGAGGGGCAGGAGGAAGAGGGAGGAAAGGTAAAGGAGAAGGACCAGTTGGGAGGAAAGGTAAAGGAGAAGGATCAGAAGTACAAGGAGGATTCAGTAAAGGGAGCTGAGGGTTTAGGCCAGGGAAGAACGACTAGCAAGGAGGAACTAAATGGAGACAGGAAGGAAGGGAGGATGAGCCAGGCTAGTTTAGCAGATGGGGGAGAAGGACCAGTTGCGAGCAGTGAGGGGGGAATTAGCAAGGAACAGAAATGATACTCATGAGGAGGAGAGGCATAGGATTGGAGGGAGGTGGCCTATGGTAAATAAGGAGGGGTGGCATGTGGCACCGGAAAGGGGAGGAACACGGAGCCAGCTGGGTGGAGGGACCTGTAGAAAGGATGAGGGACATGGAAGGGGGAAATGGAGGAAAAGGAGGTCAGAGTGCTCCTGCTGGGGATCTATGATCAGGGTATCAAATGGGATAGAGGGAGAAGCCTGGCCAGTTAGAACAAGATGCTTCCTGGACTAACGTTGCACCGGCCAAGCACGAGGTATATCATCTGGCAAGGATTGTGGGGTTCCCAGACATACTGGTCCACCTGGGTACAAATGACATTGAGGGAAATAGCTAGCTAGAGATACAGGCAAGATTCAGGAGCTCAGCCAGGGTCTGTCTTGACATAGGATGCACAGTTCCTCTCAGAAATCTCCAACAGTGCCAAGGGCTAGTGGGGAACACAAAAGGAAAATTAGGGAGATAAACCAGTGGCTCAGGGAGGAAAAGTAGGCCAGAGGGTATGGGTTGATGGGGGATTGGGGAGAGCTGGGAGGATAAGGAGCTGTATGCTAGAGATAGACTACATCTCAATTTGGAGGGAAGGGGAATCCTTAAGTTGAAAATAGAGGGGTTCATTGGTGAAAAGTGGGGTTTAAACTTGTGAAGGGGGTGGGATGGGAGAAAAGGCTGTCAAGGGGGTGCCGATAAAGGAGGGACTCTGTCTCCACCCCCCTGGGGACCTGGAGGATTGCAGGAAAAGGCCAACTGGCAAAGTGCAGACCAGGGGAAACAGAACTCCCATAGGGAACACGAGCAGGGAAATGGAAGTATAGGAAAGGGTGGACGTTAGTCCTGTTAAATGTCAGGAGCTTGGGCAATAAAATGCCTGAGCTCCAGGCGATGCTAATTGAGGGAGCAGTGGATGTGGCAGCGTCATTGAGACTTGGGGCCACTGCAAGACATGACTGGGACCTGAACCTGGAGGATACACTATGTTCAGGAAGGACAGGGGAGGGAAGGGGAGGAGGGGTAGCAATGATGGTCAAAAACTGCATTGGCATAGGGGGAGTAGAGGAGGCGGAGGGAACCGTGGAGGCGATTTGGGTCACCTTGATAACAAGGGGGGCAAGAGAGTAAAAATAGGAGTGGTGTATAGACCCCTGCCTGGCGGAGGAGCTGGAGGACAGTCTGGTGGCAGATGTTAGGAGACACTGCAGACTGGGCAGAGGAACGTGGTGGTGTTGGGGACTTAAACATGCCAGGAACAAGACTGGGAGACTGACATCCTCTGTGACCAGGGAACAGAGGTTGTTGGATGTCTTTCAAGACGCGTTCCTAACTCAGCAGGTGAGGGAACCGACCAGGGAGGCACGGGTACTGGATGTGGTCCTGGCAGACAGTGACCAGATTGGGGGCCTGGAGGTAGGGGACCCATTGGCAGGGAGTGACCATGCCACGGTCTGGTTCTGCCTGGACCTAGGAGGGGTAGAAGGCTGCACAAAGACGGAAGTAACCGACTTCGGGGGGCGGATTTTAAGGAAATGGGAAGGATCCTTAAGGAGCATTTGGATGGGATTGGGTCGGACATGGACGCTGATAGTAGGTGGGAAATCATCAGGAGAGGGGTGCAGGATGCTACCAGCACCTGTGCAAGAGTAAGACGAAAATGCGGTAGGGCCCAAAAACCCTGTTGGTGGACCAGGGACGTCCAGGAGGTGGTTCGGGGAAAGAAAGCAGCCTATAAGCAATTCAAGTGCTCAAGGAGTGAAAGGGATCGAGAGGAGTACGAGCTGATGGCTAGAAGGGCCACTAGAGTGGTGAGGGCGGCTAAGCCAAGGAAGGAGCAGAACCTGGCCAGGGAAATTAGGAGCGGGATCAAGGGGTTCTTTAGATACATTGGGGAAAAACCAAGGGTGAAGCGGCAGATTAGCAGGATTAAATCAGGGGAGAGATGGGCACAAGACCCGGGGGAGCAAGCTGAGGTACTAAATGAGCACTTCACCTCAGTTTTCACCAGGGAAAATGGGGGTGCTGCATCATACATGGGAGGAGACAGAGATTCTGAGGAGGGGGACCTCACCGATCGGCTGGTCTGGGGTGAGGGGAGGCATCACTGGCAGGTGGGGGAGGGCTACAAGGAGAAGGGAAATGAAGTGGAAATCACAGCAGAGAGTGAGGAAGCCTCAGCCCCTTAAGACTGAGAAAGCACCGGGCCGGATAAATTACATCCCAGAGTGCTGAAGGAACTTGCAGATGTCCTGGCAAAACCCCTGGCAGAGCTTTTCACCATCTCTCTGAGGACAGGGTGGGTGCCCCAAGACTGGAAGGTGGCGACATAGTGCCTATCCACAAGGGGATCAAGGGAGGTGGCAGGGAACTACAGGCCTGTCAGCCTGACTCGGTGGTGGGCAAGGTGATGGAGGGCATTGTCAAGGAGAGGCTGGGGGACCTGATAAGTCAGGGTGCCTGATGATAGACAGCATGGATTCATCCCGGAAATCGTGTCAGACATACATGGTGGAGTTCTATGACTGGGTGACAAGTGCCTTGGACCTGGTGCAGACCAGTGGATGTCCTCTTCTAGACTTCAGCAAGGCATTTGACTCTGTTCCTCACGTGGGCCTGTTGGATAAGCTGGGAGAAATGGGGGTGGGGAACCAGATGATCAGATGGATAGGCAATTGGTTCCAGGACCGGACCCAGAGGTTCGTAGTTGGTGGGATAGTCTCATCCCCAAGGAGGGTCATTAGTGGGGTCCCACAGGATCAGTCCTGGGCCCTTCTGTTCAACGCCCACGTATCTGACATAAGGACAGGAATCAGGAGTGAGATGAGTCTCTTTGCAGATGACTGAAAACTGGGGGTGGTGGTGGATGGGGAGGAGGGGAGGGTGGCCCTACAGGGGGACTTGGAGGCTCTGGAAAGATGGTCTAGAAAGTGGAAGCTGAGGTTCAATGCCGGGAAATGCAAGGTACTCCACCTGGGGGCCAGAAACCCAGGCCAAGTGTACACCCTGGGGGAAATGCCACAAGTCTCGATGGCTGAGAGGGACCTGGGGGTGGTGGTGGATGTCAAGATGAACAACTCTGAGACTTGTAGGAGGGCAGCAGCCAAGGCCAACAGGATGCTGGGATGCATCGCTAGGGGGATCACCTCCAGAAGGAGGGAAGTGATACTCCCTCTGTATAACTGCTTGGTGAGGCCGCACTTTGAGTACTGCATGCAGTTTTGGAGGCCACACTTAAAGAGGGACATTAACCTCCTGGAGAGGGTCCAGAGGAGGGCAACCAAATGATTTGGGGCTTGGGGGACAGGACCTATGAGGAGAGGCTCAAGAGCTAAATATGTACACATTGGAAGAGAGAAGGACCGGGGGACATGATGGAGGTCTTTAGCTACATGAAGAGGGTAAATAGGGAGGAACAGTCGGGTGCTTCAAGAAGGAGGAAGGGGCTACTAGAGGGCATGGCTGGAAGCTGGAGGGGAAGTTTCAGGGAGAAAGGAGGAGGTGCTACACTGAGAGGGTGGGGGAGCCATGGAATGCGCTGCCTAGGGGCTGGTGGAGGCAGAGACAGTGGAGGGGTTCAAGAGGGGGTGGGACAGGTACAGGGGAAGGGTTCTATAAGCAAAATCCAATGCAGCAAGAATATCCGGAACTGGGAAGGGAGAAGCCAGAGAAGGAGAGGGGGACAGCAAGGTCAGCACCAAGGGTTGGGGACTGACCAAACGAGCAGACACGAAAGACCGTTAGGCCTATTCTGCTGACATTTTAGTATGTTAGTATGAACGTGATGACTATGGGGAATATGAGGAGGAGGAGGATACGGAGCCTGAAGGCTCTCCTGAGCAGGAGTTTGGCTCTTCTCCTAAATCATCAGGGGATTACTCATCTCATTTTTCTTTTGTCAGAAAAATGGTAGATGCACTGGATATCTCTACCACTGAAGTGATAGAGGGCGAGGAGGAGGCAGAGTACTTAGAAATGATGGGGTTAACACTCACCAGAAAGCTATGTTTTTCAAAAGGGATGCAATAAAACTCCTCCAAGCACCTGGTTCTGTCCCACCTTTGGACGAAAAGCTGGACAAAATGTACCAGCTTGATGGGCACGGGGCTGAATTTTTATTTTCCTACCTTTACCACCAGGGGGTGGTACAAGCTGCAGGCTGTGATAAGGCAAATGTTTCTATTGCTTGTCACCCTCCAGAGAAGGATTCAAGGAAAATACAGTATGGCCAAAAAGGGCTATTTATCCGCTTCTTTGGCCATAAGACAAGTTAACTTCCAGGCCTATGCAGCCCAGTACCAAAACTCCCTCTGGTAGTCTGTTTGTCATGGCTATGGCAGACAAGGCTCCTTCTAACCTTTCAGCAGACCTTACTGAAACTGCCAGATTTTGCTTGGAAGCTGCCAAATATCAGTTCCAGATGGCAACAGACAACAATGACGCTTTTGCTAGGTGGATGGCAAATACAGTTGCTCAGAGGAGGTTTGCCTGGTTAAGAGCCACAGACCTTACTTAAGACACCCAAAACAAGGCTCTGGATTTCCCAGTTGAGGGTAACTCCCTCTTTGTAACTCATACAGGGGCCTACATGAAAAAAGTGGACGAGTACAAGGCCACTTATGGAAGTAACTCTGTCAAAGAGAAGGATTCCCTGTCCACAAGACCATATGGAAGAGGAGGCAGGGGCAGACAATTCCACTCCAGGTCTTTTTATCAGGCCATGGCCGTAACCCAAGAACAACAGTACCCTCAGCAAGGGTACTTCAGAGGCAGGGGCAGAAAGGGTTACAGGCGTGGTTCCCAGTCTCCGCCTCAGGCAAAACAGGACCCCTGACTTGTCCTCCAGGGCTGCCTCCCCACTTGCAGTAGGGGCAGACTAACTCACTATTTCTAGGCTTGGAAATGGATCACCGCGGACAAGTGGGTCCTGGAAGTAGAGTCAGGGATTGTCCCTAAGCTTCAAATCTCTTCCCTCCCTAAGAACCAGAGTGTTCAAACCAGCTTCCATTTTGAAAAGAAAGCTGCTGGAAAAGGAAGTTCAAACTCTAGTGCTGTCAAAAGCAGTGGAACCTGTCCCTCCACAGCAAAAGGGAAAGAGGTTTTTATTCAAGATACTTTCTAAGAACAAAGTAAAATGGGAAGTGGCGGCCTATCCTAGACCTAAGGATGCTAAACAGACACCGAACAAAGCCAAGGTTCAAAATGGTAACCTTGTCACGGATTCTGCCAGCTCTCCAAAAAGAAGATTGGCTGGCATCCCTGGACCTAAAAGATGCTTATTTCCACATCTCTATAAGGGAGTCTCTAAGAAAATATAGTACGTCAGGTTCAGACTCCCTTCAGGTCATTGCCAGTTTTCAGCCCTGCCATTCAGTCTCATTTCAGCTCCAAGAGTGTTCACAAAGTGCCTGACAGGGGTTGTGGCACATCTGCAAGGGCAAGGTGTCACTGTGTTCCCCTATCTGGATGACTGGTTGGTTGGTGGTGGGAAAGTCACCACAACAGGTTAAGGAACGTATACAGCTCACGTAAGGACTCCTGGAGTCTCTGAGTTTTCTGGTAATCCTCAAAAAGTCAGTCCTAATCCCTGCACAAGTGCTGCAGTTCATAGAAGCAGAATTAAATTCCCAGGAGGGCAGAGGTTACCTACCCTTGGACAGAGTAAAAAGTATCCTGCAGTTGGCAGGCTCCTTTAGCCTCAACTGACCAAAAACTGCAAGACAGTTTCTGCAGTTACTGGGCCAGATGGCAGCTGCCACAGGCACAGTTCTATGTTCCAGGTTCCAGATGAGAGACATTCAGTTCCACTTAAGAGCTCATGCGTGTCAAAGAAAGGAATTCTGTATCAAAGATGGTCCAGTAACAAAAACATTACTCCTGGCCCTTCAGTGGTGGAAGGAGGAAGCCAAACAGGGGTTCAAAAAGAGCCTCCATCAGTGATTCTCACAACAGATGCATCGCTTTTAGAGTGGGATGCTCAATTAGGGATCACACTACCCATAGCACTTGGTCAACTGCAGAGTTGCTTCAGCACATAAACCTGCTGGAGCTCAGAGCAGTGTTCCTGGCACTGCAAGCCTTCACACCACTAATTCAGGGAACGGTGGTACAGGTCAGAACAGACAATACTACCACCACGTAGTACATAAACAAGCAGGGGAGGAACAAGGTCAGATCCACTGTGCACAGAAGCCATGCGAATTTGGACGCTGGCCAACTCCCTAGGAGTCTCTCTCTTCAGGCCATTCATCTGCCAGGCAAGGACAATACCCTAGCAGATGCCTTGAGTCTAATTAACCAGGCTCGTCACGAATGGACCTTAAACAGACAGGTGGTGGAACTGATTTTCAGAAGGTGGGTACCCCAGACATGGATCTCTTTGCATCCCACGAAAGTCACCACCTGCCATAGTACTGTTGCAGACCTCCAGCTATGGGAACAGTACCCCTGGATGCTCCGATTCTGGACTGGTCAGGGAGCTACCTGTATGCGTTTCCTCCATTCCCCTCTGGTGTACATGGTGCTACTCAAGCTCAGGGCCCAGTCAGCCTCAATGATAGCCCCAGACTGGGATGGCAGCCATGGTACTCTCTGCTGCTCTCCATGTCTGTGGCCGAACCAGTACATCTTCCCCAGAGGCGCAGCCTGCTAACCTCCAGTTGGGGGAGACTCCTGTACCTGAACCTCAAGTCATTCAGACTCGAAGCATGGCTCTTGAGGACTTAGAGTATGTGAATCTGCATCTCTCGGAAAGTGTCCTGGATATCTTAAGGGGGTACAGGAAACCTTCCACCAAGAAAACCTATACCTCTGAATGGAAAAGATTTTCTATCTAGTGGTCCACCAGGAATATAGTACCAGCCCAGGCAGTACTTCTAGCTGTGCTGGACTACCTTTCTTATCTGCATTCATTGGGCCTGCTGCCTTCTACCCTAAAAGTTAATTTGGCTTCAGTGTCTGTTTACACTTCAGCTGGGAAGAATGTCTCTTTGGCATCAATTTCTGTCTTTAAAAGCATGGCCCACCTGCACCCCCCCACCCCCACCCCTGGTCGGGGAACTGGTGCCAGCTTGGGATCTAACTATCTGTATTGCTAAGCTTATGGGCCACCCTTTTGAGCCCATGTCTTCAGCTTCTTTGAAATATGTCACATGGAAAACAGTTTTTCTAGTGGCAGTCACTTCCGCCAGAAGGATCAGTGAGCTTCAGGCTCTCTGTAGTGAGCAGGACTTGATTTCATTCCACAGGGACAAAGTGGTTCTGCAAACTAATAAAATATTTCTTCCAAAGGTGTGGCCTCTGACTTTCATTTGAACCAGTCCATCACCTTACCTGTTTTCTTTACTGAGCATTCATGCTGTGGTGAGCGCAGGCTGCACAGCCTTGATGTCAAGAGAGCTCTTAGTTACTACATGACAGCCACAAAGTCCGATAGGCAGGAAAGGGCGCAACTGTTCTCAACGTATGGGGATGTAGGAAAAGGAAATCCAGCACCTAAGAGGTCCATTTCTCACTGGATAGTCCAATGTATCCAGTTTTGCTGTTCAAAAGGAGGGAAGGAGGCTCCAGCAGGGCTTAGTGCCCATTCCATAAGGGGTACGGCTGTTACCATAACAACTACCAGGGATGTTCCTTTGGTGGACATCTGTAAAGCAGCTACCTGGAGAACAGTGCACACCCTTTACCAAGCATTATAGCCTGGATATGCAGGCTAGGGGTGATGCCAGGTTTGGCACAGCTGCCCTGAAGAGCCTGTTTCCAAAATAGGTCCAGTTCCCACCTCCAAAGGTACTGCTTCTAAGTTTGCATAAGAGTTAGGAATATTGGAGTATTCCTGGAGTGAGAAGAAAAAATTACTTACCACAGTAATCGTGTTTCTTCTATGGGATACTCCAATATTCCTAACTCTCCCACCCTACCTCCCCTGCTAGAACCAGTGGCCTCTGCACTCCATGCTGTAATTCCGGGGGTATGTGTGCCACACTCTGACTTTTATATTTGGAACTGTGTTCAGAGGTGTTTCCCCTCTTCAGGTGATTCTGACATTGGGGAGTATTTTGTTAATGTTTTTCCCTCCAGTTTTTTTTTTTTTTCTGGGTGTTTTATTAACATTATTATTATAGATGATTATTAAGCTCCTCTCAGGCCCTGTCTTGTCAGGGGTCCACAAATTCTGAGGGTAGAATGTAGGCAGTTGATAGGTGGCAGCATTTGAAAAAGTGGCGCGTACCAGTGATTCCATCATTAGCATAACGTTACATCTCCGGGCAGATCTGGCTTAAAGGCATACTGACTAAGAATTAGGAATATTGGAGTATCCCATGGAAGAAACAAGATGACTGTGGTAAGTAATTTTTTCTTTTCTCTCTCCGGGATGTGAGAACCTACTCAGTTCCCCATCCTTATGCTAGCCAGGTCTCCGGGTGAACTGAGGTGGTGCTGGGAGACCGCCACCCCCTTTATACCATGGGTGATAGTGGCGGGGCCGAAGTCATGGGAGTGGTCCCCCCACCTTAGACTGCTAGCTAGAAATTTTCCATGGTGTCCTAGTGCCTGGTGGCATAGTCCTAATGATGTTACCTGCTGCAAAAGCTCTTTTCGAAGATCTACTGTTACGGTAAGTCCTTGCGTAACTGTACTGTGTGTCCACTGACCAGGAATTTTGGGCCCCTTCATGTGTTCAGGAGGATTTTTCCTCCCATTACACTTTTGACCAGCAGATGGTGGATACCCTGGACCTCTCCATGCTGGAGACTACTGAGGAGGATTTGGAGGCATACTTTCTGGACATGATGGGTCTCCCTCCTCCCAAGAAACTGCTGCTTCCTTCCAGTTCATAAGTCTCTTCGCAGGGCAACTTTCAAACTGCTTCAGAATCCCACCTCCACTCCTCGGGTGGATAAGAAAATGGAGAAAAAGTACCAAATAGACAAAAGTAATGCTTAGTACCTCTTCACTCATCCTGACCACGAAGGTGTGGTATAGGCTGCAGCCTGTGACAAGGCTAAAGTGTCTTTCTTCTCAGCCTCCTGACAGAGTCCAGAAAACTGGACACCATAGGCAAGAAATCCTGTACTACATCCTCTCTGCTGCTATGCCTCTACGTGTATGCACAGCACAGTACCAAAAGGATTTGTGGATCTCAGTCCTGGCTACTAGCCAGAAGGCTCCAGACAACATTGCTCAGGACCTGGAAGAAATTGTCAAAACCGCATTGGAGGCCACAAAATAAGAGTTTCATATGGCATTCGATGCCAGTGACCTCTCCTCCGGATCTATGGCCCAAGCAGTTATCCTTCAGAAGATTTGCTTCGTTAAGAACTACCAACCTCTCTCCAGATACTCGAACTAAAGCTATGGATTTCCCCTTCGAAAACAATTCTTTCTTTGAGGACAAAACAGAGGCATACGTGAAAAAGGTGGAGGAATACAAAACCACCTACAAGAGTAATGTAGCTAAAGAGAAAGCCTCCACTTCTTATAAGCCTCATGGAAGAGGAGGCAGAGGCAGGGGTTACTATCCCAGAGCCTTTTATCCCATGCCTATGCCCATGAATTACTCCCAGATGAGAGATTACTTCAGAGGAAGAGGTAGAAGGGCTCAAAAGTGTACTGACCCTGCCCCCTTGCCTAAAGCCCAGTCCAAACAAAACCCCTGACAGGAATGCCTAGGTCACCTTTTCTCTCCCAGTAGGAGGAAGGCTAACCCACTTCCTCAATCAGTGGCAGACCATCACCAAAGACAAGTGGGTGCTGGAGGTGGTGAGTCAAGGACTCGCACTGCAGTTAAAGAAATTACCCACACAGCAGGGAAATAGGAATTTCAAGCTTCTTAACTCTTACAGAAAAGATTCTGTTGGAGTCAGAGGTCAGACTCTCCTGTTAGTAAATGCAACTGAAAGAATACCCCCTCCCAGTGGGGAAAGGGGCTTTATTCAAGATACTTTCTCAGCTGAAAGAAAAATGGGAACTGGCGACTCATTCTAGACCTCAGATACTTAAACAAAACTCTGCTAAATCCCAGATTCAAAGTGATCGCCCTGTCAGTAGTGGTCCCCTCCTTACAAAAGAGAGACTGGCTAGCCTCCCTAGACCTGAGAGATGCCTACTTTCACATCCCAATCGGGCCCTCTCGCAGAAAATATCTGATTCCAGTTTGCAGTACTACCATTCGGCCTGTCCTCAGTCCCCAGGGCACTTCACAAAATTTCGCAGTGGTTGCAGCTCACTTAACAAGGCAAGGGGTTTCAGTCTTTCCTTATCTACATGTGTGGCTCATAATAGACAAGTCTCCTCAGAGGCTCAGGCACTCCCTACGGCTCACTCAGTTCACCCTAGAGTCACTGGGATTCCTGATCAGCACAGAAAAGTCTCCGCTGGAACCAGTCCAACTTATGGAATTCATAGAAGCAGAGCTGGACACCCAGCAAGGGAAAGCTCTGCTTCCCCTAGACAGAGTAGAAAACCTCCAGTCCCTGGCAGGCTCATTTGTTATAGGATTGTGGATATGTTGTTCATCCACACTGTTTGGCATGTCCCTTTCCGCTTTAAATCTTGCCAGAAGTCTTTAAGCTGGCTCCTCCCACCCACCTGGGTGGTATATACTTCGGCTCCGCCCCATGACGCCAGATCTTCCTTTCCGCTGGAAGATGCAGGTTGCCTCCCTCTTGCTCACGCATTTCGTAGACCCTGATTTTCAAAACTTCGGTTTTACCGAAATTAAAACTCCTTCGAGTTAGTGATCACGCTTTTGTGTCCTCGATCATGGAAGAGAAATCTTCTCTGGGATTTCTCCGGTGTCCTTGCGGCCAGAAAATGTCACGCACCGATCCCCATCTCACATGCGTTTACTGCCTCGGTGTCGGCCACGACACCTCATCCTGCAGCTATTGTCTTTCCATCCCAATGTCCTGGACGACTGCGTGGCACATTTTGAAGTTGGGAAGACCGGAGAAAAGGAATCTTCCGGTGAAGTCCAAGGAGGCTAGGTGGGCGGTTTCCACTGCCGCGGGTTCTGCCGAGCAGCTGGAACGCATCAAGGCGTTCAAAGAAGAAGCTGCCCGTGCTTTGGCTAATCTGAGCTTTTTCTTTCCATTCAACCTGGGCTCCACCTTCACAGGTTCCTTAAAGGAGTTGTGCTGGTCTTTCCCCACTGGGGTGAGGCGGCTGTGGGCTCGCACTCCTCCTGATGTCATAAGAGAGACAAGGATCCTGGTACGTCTTCATCTCGGCGAAGGTGCTCTTGGGACCAAGAGAGGTCTCAGTCCCAGGAGCATGTGGTCTGTACTTCAGTCGAGATCGCTTCCTCAGTCGCAGGCTTCACGGACCTTCCATCTCGCCAGATGATAGAGGATGTGGCCGATGAGGTCGAGATTGTTCTCGAGCCAATCGACCCTCTGTCGCCTGCCGTAGCCGACGACTCTTTGGAGAGGACGCCGGTCCTTGTGTTCCTCGATGAGGAGACCCAGCCCACTGGTGTCCCCATCGAGGTCCCGGTTCTGGGACCCTCGGGTTTCACAGATTCCCTCCGGTGTCTCCCGAATGACCGAGTTGGTCTACCCGATCTCGGTCGAGGTCTAGAACTCCCTCTGTTAATCGACCAAGAAAGAGCCACAAGCACTCCAAAAAGAGGAGATGCCACAGGTCATCATCCTTCTCGGATGAGGAGAGGCTGCGACAGAAACTCTGGCGCTACGAGGACCTTATGTGGCAACAGCTGATTTTGTCCGGGCGGAAGCCGGCTCCACTGCCTACCCCGGCCATTACTTGGCTGTCTCCTCCTAGGCCGAAGTCGACCTCCTCGGAACCAAAGCCTTTGGTTCCCCTGCCCGTGGGGCCGGCCCGTCCTCCGGTTTGGCCTATTCCGGTCTTTCCACCGATTGTGGTGGAGCCACTGCCTAAGCAGCCTGTGGGAGGGGCTCCTTCCAGTGAGGACTGACCAGATACCAGGCTTCCCTGACGTCTGTCGGTCACGGTCATCCTGGACCGCCCTCGGCAGTTCGAGGATGACTTGGGCAGCAGGCCACTGTACCCCGACTCTTCGGACTCTGATGTCACCGGGCTCCACTCTCATCCTGGGGGATGATGAGTCGTCCATTGGCACAGGGATGGAGGAAAGGGATTCACTATCTCATCTCTGATTCTACAGGGATGCTCTTGGAATCCATCCAGAAAAAGACGGAGTACCCCGACAGAGGCTTTTCCTGTGATCCGGCACGCAAACTATGGCAGCGTCCTGTCTCATGTCCAGTACAGTCTGCCTGCATGGCCCGTAATTATGCGGTGCCCATGGGGTCCTTTGCGGGGTTCACAGAGCACCCTTCGGCTGAGAGCCTGGTGACCGCCTGAGTTCAGGCGTACTTGCAGTTCTTCTGACACTGACCGCCTCCCCCCCCCGATAAAGAGTCCAAGCTTTTGGACCACTGGGTGAGGAAAGTCTATGCGGCTTCCTCCTTTAAGCCTTCATCGGGCAAGTTCAGCCGTCGTCATGGCACACTTCTCTCATGCCCTTCTCAGGTCATTAGATGAAGTCCTCCCACATCACCCCACGGACGTGCAGACAATGGTTAAGCAGGTCTGGGATCAGGGCCGTGCTGTTGCCAAACAGCAGCTCCATACTGCCCTGGACATTGGGGATTCTTGTGCCCGCTCGATGGCCACCGCAATTGCCTCTCGCCACAGGGCTTGGCTGAGGCTCTCCTCCTTCTCGGTGGATACTGAGCACAAGTTAGCTGATGTGCCTTTCCTTTGGGCAGACTTGTTCGGCCCAGGAGTGGTCGGTCACCTACAGTGCATAGAGCAGTCCAGTGCCACCTTGGACGCCAATTCTGCCAAGAGTTTTTCAGGCAAGAACCAGCAGAAGAAAAAGAAGTCATTTCGGCACTCTTCCCCTGCGGTTCAGCAGTCCTCCTACCGGGGAGGACAGCAGCATCAGCAGCAGGCTCAAGCTTAGCACCCTCTGCCCAAGCCTGGACCCCAACAGGCCAGCAAAGGAGACAGAGGCTCAGGTCCTGGAGCCTCCTCCTCCTCCAAGCCTGCCCAGTGATGGGGTGGGGGTTGCCACCGCTATGTCTGTCATGCCAGCTCTGTGTCTTCCCATGGGGGGCCGGCTCCACCACTTCCTTTCCGCCTGGTCTGCTATCACTACGGACAGGTGACTTCTCTAAGTGGTTGGTCAGGGACTGCCTCTGGAATTGGAGCAGTACCCTCCCTGCTGAGCCTGTGCCCCTCTGGAAGAACAGATTTCCGTATGCACCCAGTCGGCTCTTCGAGATGATATTGCGCAGCTCCTCCTCAAGGAGGCAGTAGCTCTCATGGCAGATCCGTCTGCAGACCCAGGCTTTGTCTCCAGGTACTTCCTGGTGCCCAAGCGGACGGGGGTTGGCGCCTCATTCTAGATCTCCACGACCTGAATCAGTTTCTTTCAGGTCACACACCTTTCAGATGGTCACTCTGTCCCAGGTCATACCATCCTTGGAACAAAGCATGTGGTTCTGTTCACTGGATCTGCAGGACATGTTTATTCACATCCCAATCTGTCCGTCCCATCAGCGGTTCCTCTGCTTCACTGTCGAAGGGACCCTGTATGAGTTCCGAAACATGCCGTTCAGCCTGTCATCGGCCTCACGGGTCTTCACCGAATGCATTGCAGTAGTGGTGGACCATCTCGGTGAGGGGGGGGGTCAGAATTTACCCCTACCTCGACGATTGGCTCTTAGCAGGTTCCAACCAACAGAAGGTGGAGAGGTCCAGGGATCTCATCCTCCAGACCTGCTCCCAACTCGGCCTCCTGATCAACGAGGCCAAGTCAGAACTCATGCCTTCCCAGGTGATGGCCTTCATTGGGGCAGAGCTCGACTCTTGTCAAGCCAGAGCTCGGCTCCCATCGGAAAGGGTGGAGGTTCTCTCCTCCTTTGGCCAATCATTTCTGTTTGGGCACTTGTGCCCTGCCCGGGACTTTCTGCGACTTCTGGGTTACATGGCGGCGTGCTCCTCAGTGGTCCTTTGGGCCCGGTTGCACATGCGACTGCTCCAGTGGGAGCTGGCTGCCCATTGGAGTCAGCGATACAGTCATTTCGACCAGCTGATCACTGTAATCCAGAAGATGTGGGACGCTTTCCAGTGGTGGACCGCCCCAGACCGATTTGAAGGAAGGGATCCTGTTTGTTCGTCCCAAGCCGACGGTCGTGCTTACGACTGATGCCTCTCTCATGGGCTGGGGAGCCCATATGGGGGACAACAGAGACCATGGGTTCTGGACCCCCGAGGAGTCCCGATACCACATCAACCTGTTGGACCTCAGAGCAATCAGACTGGCATTGTCAGCTTTCGCTCCTCAGCTCCAGGGTCAAGTGGTTCAAGTCCAGACGGACAATACCATGACCATGTACTACCTCAAAAAACAGGGCGGCACACACTCCTATCTGCTATGCAAGGAGGCGCTCCACATCTGGACCCTCGTAGGCCGGTTGGAGGTGGATCGCCTATCCATCCATGTGGCAGGAGCTTCGAACCAGCTGGCGGATGCTCTCAGCCGCCTAGGCCAGACATCACACGAATGGTCTCTCCATCCAGAGGTAGCTTACAGCCTGTTCTCCCATTGGGGCACACCAGTGGTGGACCTGTTTGCCTCCAGGGAAAATACCAAGCTGGGGCTGTTTCATTCCCCTCCTCCCTTAGCAGGGCTCGCTGCAGGGGGATGCCTTCTTGAGGCCGCGGACCCCAGGCTTCCTCTACGCCTTCCCTCCATTTCCCTTGGTCCACAAGGTGTTACTCAAGGTGAGAAAGGACAAGGCGAAGGTGATTCTGGTAGCCCCAGACTGGCAGCGCCAGTTCTGGTTTCCAGATCTCATCAGCCTCAGCTGCAGGCCCCCGGAGTGTCTTTGTACACGCCTGGACCTGATATCTCTGAACCAGGGGAAGGTCTGCCATCCGGACATCCAGTCCTTGCACCTCACAGTCTGGTACCTGAGCGGCTAGAGTTCCAGGCTTTGGGTCTCTCCGAAGATGTCTACACCGTGGTGGAGGCATCAAAGAAGGAATCGACCAGGAAATGTTGCGCCTTCAAATGGAAAAGATTTTCCATTTGGTGTCAGGGCAAGGGTCTGGACCCCTTGTCCTGTTCTGTGGCTAACATTCTCGACTACCTTTGGTATCTCTCCAAAGGGGGTCTACGGTCATTAACCCTTGGCGTGCACCTGGCAGCCGTTTCTGCTTAACGGGCGTAGGCCGGTCAACCGACATTGGCGCAGGAGACAGTGGTCGGGTGCATTTTCAAAGGCCTGGATCACATGTCCCCTCTGGTGTGTGAACCTCCACCTCCGTGGGAGCTACTACTGGTACTGGCAGAGCTCATGGGCAAGCCATTTGAACCAATGCACAAGTGTGAGCTGTCATACTTGTCGTGGAAGACTGCCTCCTTGGTGGCTATCACATCTGCCAGAAGGACAGGGGAGCTCCAGGCGCTTTGGGTGGACTCCCCTTATCTGGTCTTCCACTCAAAAGTCCTTCAGAAGGTGGTGTCAGAGTTTCACCTTAACCAGGTGTTGTCTCTGCTGGTCTGTTACCTTAATTACACCTTGGAGGCCAAGTACAGGCTCCATACTTTGGACCTGAGACGAGCTCTCTCGTATTATAAGAAGGGGATGGCAGAAATTCGTGGACAGGTTTGCCAGCTGTTTGTCACCTATGCTGAAGCCGCTTCTGGCAGACCTGCAGCCAAATGGACCACAGCAAGGTGGATTACATCATGCATAGGTCTATGCTATGAGTTGGTGGGCAAGGAGCCTCCTACAGGGATAACGGCTCATTCTACCTGCCATACTGCTGCATCGGTGGCTACTTCCAGGGACATCCCTATCCAGGAAATCTGTCGGGCTGCTACCTGGTAGTCAGCCAACACCTTCATTACCCACAACCACATCGACCTTGAGTCATGCCAGGATGCTGGTTTTGGGACCTCAGTTCTCCAATCTCTGTTCCTTAAGTAGGGGATGTGCGCCTTCCTTCCCTCCTCCTGGAGAACTGCTAGAAGTCTGCCAAACAGTGTGGATGAACAACATAACCACAATCCTAGAAAAACAGGTTACTCACCTATAACAGTAGTTCTAGGACTGGTATATGTTGTTCATCCACACAGACCCACCCGACCTCCTCAGCTGTGGACGCACACTACCTGGCTTCCAGCGGGCTAAACTCTGGCGTCATGGGGCGGAGCCGTGGTATATACCACCCAGGTGGGTGGGAGGAGCCAGCTTTAAGACTTCCAGCAAGATTTAAAGGGGAAAGGGACATGCCAAACAGTGTGGATGAACAACATATACCACTCCTAGAACTACTGTTACAGGTGAGTAACCTGTTTTTCAAACAACATGAAGTCTTGCTATATTATGACTATTGCAGTTTGCCCCAGCCTTAGAACTGCTCCGGAGGTGAAAGAGTTAACTTCCATGCAGAGCATGGAGCTTAGAGCGCGAGCTCGGTTCAGAAGCTCTGTTTGGCTGGTTTCAAACCGAAACCATCAGATTCTTTATTCCGCCTCACTGAACAGTCGCTCCGGAGATTCCTCCTGTTGCTCGGTTCATTTCTTCGGTTTAAAGCGCTATTTCTCGGTTTAATTTAACCGCGATTTCTTTGTTAACCGCAAAACCGATTGGCTCAGACTCTGTCTATGGTAATCGTAAGTAATAGATAGGGTTTTTTCTGTGTGGAACTTGTAAAATATTATCGGTTCGGTTGAACCGATCGAGTTTATTTAAATATAAGTTTGAAGCCTTTTAAGGCTTTTTAGAGTGCGGTTCCCGGTTCTTATCGGTTCTAAAAAAAACGGATTTCATTACGTTTTTTTCCACGACCCGTGACACGGTTGGGAACCGATAAGGGTGTCTTGCCTGGCACTGCCATCAAAAGGGCAAGTTGGTTGGTTAGGCTGGCATCATGTCTGAAAACCCAAAGAAAAACCGGGCCCACTGGGTTTCAACACTGTAGTGTCTGTGGGGAAGACTTTGCCAAGGCTGACCCACACACTACATGTGTCTATTGTCTGGGGTTTGACCACCTCAATTCAGACTGCCAGATTTAAAAATTTCCCTGCAGCCACCCTGGACAAGAGAGTGGGCAGGCTCAGGGAACGAGAGGCCAAAAAGTCCGCTGACCCAGATGGCCAGCCCGGTTCGGTGCCAACCGAACTGGAGGGAGTGCCCTCTGACCAGGGCGAGACTTCCTCGGACAAATGAAAAGCTGGCTCTGAGGAGCCAGTTCCAGCAAAGAAATCTAAAAAATCAGCAGGTTTGGAGTCCAAAATTCCTTCTCCAACTGCTGCTGAGATAGCCAGGGCAATACAGATTGTCCAGTCCCTGTCCCCGGTTCCTCCGAACCACCCACTGTCTGGCAAAAGGTCGGTCTGGTCGGTTCCAGTGGTTCAGGATTATGATATAGAAGAGTTCTATGTACCAGAGGAGGGGATGAGGTTATGATCAGTGTGAATGTGACTTTGAAAGTCTGGATGTGCCCATTGAACCGACATCTCCCCAGACAGACCTTCAGGTGAGTCTCCCCAGGCTTTCTGAGTCCCCTTCTCATTTTTGTTTTATAAAAAGTTGCTGAGACCCTCCAGCTTCCCTTAGAGGAGGCTTTGATGAGCAAGAGGAGCCTGACTATGTGGAGATGATGGATATCCCAGAGTCCAGGAGGTTGTCCATCCCTTTACATAAATCTTTTAGAAAACAAACAGAATTTTAAAAGCTCCTAATTCTGTGCCTCCTGTGGATAAAAAGATGGACAGGAGGTACACTTTGTCAGGTCCTGATACAGATTTTCTTTCACAGCAATGCAGTCATATTAGTAGTTCAGGCTGCAGCCTGTGATAAAGCTAATATTCCACTGGCTTCACATCCTCCTGACAAGGATTCCAGGAAGATTGATGCCATGGCCAAAAAAAATACATGGCAGCATCCTTGGGACTCAGACAAGCTAACTATGTGGCTTATGTTGCAAGATACCAGAAATCTAGATGGGATACTGTCATGGCCTTAGCTAAACAGGTCCCTGGCCAGCTTGCAAAGGAGCTGGAGCAGGTGGCTCTTGATGGTATTGAGGCATCTAAGGTGCAATCTCCATGCTGCAGTGGATTCTAACGATGTATCCTCTAGAGTCATGGCTACATCTGTGGCTTTCGTAGATTGGCCTGGCTCAGGTGTACTACTTTGTCACAGGATACCCAGTCTAAGGCTATGGATTTTCCTGTGGTGGGAAATTCTCTGTTTGGGGAGCAGACAGAGAATTATATGAAGAAAATGGATGAATATAGAACCACTTACAGGAGTGCACAAGCCAAGGAACGGCAAGCCACTCCTCAGAGGCAGCCCCCCCAGGGTATGGGTAGGCCTTTTCACAGGCCTTTTTACCAGACTCTGGTCCCCTCCTCTTCAGCCTATGTACAGAGGGGGTTCTTCAGAGGGAGAGGCAGACTGGGTTCGAGCAGGCCTGCTCCCACCCCTCAGCCTAAAGCCCCTGCCAAACAGGCACCCTGATGGGATGCCCAGGGTCGGCTCTCCACTACCTGGTAGGTTGGCTCACTCGTCCAGGACTGGCAGTCTTTAACTTCAGACAGGTGGGTCCTGAACCAGTGAGCCAGGGTCTGGTTCTCAGCTTCAAGAAATTTCCAAAGATGAGAGCCAGATCTTTTCCACCTACAAACCCTTTAGAGACTCTGGCTTTGGAAACAGAAGTCTCAACTCTCCTGGCTCTCAGAGCTGTAGAAAAGGTTTCTCCCCTTCACCAGGGCAAGGGTCTGTACTCCAGGTACTTCCTTACCCCAAAAAGACACAGGAGAGTGGCTCTATCCTGGATCTAAGATATCTAAACAAGCACCTTTAAAGCCAAAGTTCAAAATGGTGACACTGGGAATGATTTTACTCCTCCCTAAGGCCAGGGACTGGCTAGCCTTCCTGGACCTCAAAGATGCCTACTTCCATGTTCTTATCAGAAGCTCCCATCGAAAGTACCTCAGATTCGAACTGCCCTCAGGCCATTATCAGTTCAGAGCGATTCCTTCGGCCTCACTCTCTGCCCAAAGGTGTTCACAAAGTGTCTGGCAGTAGCAGTCGCTCACCTAAGAAGGCAAAAGATTGCCATTTTTCCCTACCTGGATGACTGGCTCATTGTGGGTCAGTCTCCAGACCAGGTCAAATCACACCTGCTAGTTACCCAGCAGCTGCTTACCTCTCTGGGATTTCTTCTCAATCTTCCAAAGTCAGTTTTGGAACCTGTCCAGGTACTCACCTTTATAGGCGCAGAACTGGATACAAAGCAGGCCAGAGCCTTCCTTCCCTTGGAAAGGGTAAGGACCTTAGTGGCCCTGGCCTCCTTCACTCTGCAGGTCTCTCGACCAGCAAGGCATTTCCTGCAGCTCCTAGGGCACATGGCTGCCTCCACAGCTGTGGTGCAAGGAGCAAGATTTCAGATGAGGGACATTCAGTTCTATTTGAAAGCTTTCTGGTCTCAAAGAAGAGATCCTCTATCCAAGTTAATCCCAGTGACTCGAACCCTGATCCAGGCCCTTCAGTGGTGGCAGGATTAGAGCAATCTGAGACAGGGGGTGCCTTTCATCCCTCTGTCCCACTCCTTGACCCTTACTACAGATGCATCCCTCTTGGGATGGGGAGCTCACATGGGCGACCTCTCCACCCAGGGATTATGGTCCCCTCAGGAATCTCTGCTCCACATCAATCTGTTGGAACTCAGAGCTGTTTTTCTAGCACTTTAGGTTTTCTCTGCATCTGTTCAGAACAAGGTGGTACAGGTCAGAACAGACAACACCACTACAATGTGGTACATCAACAAACAAGGGGGCACTCGGTCTTTGGCCTTGTGCACCGAGGCGATGAAGTTGTGGTCTCTGGCTTACTCCCTGAACACCTCCCTCATAGCAGTTCACCTCCCAGGCAAGGACAATGGTCACTGGATCCCCTAGTACTGGGGATAGTGTTTGCCAGATGGGGCACTCCTCAGATAGATCTTTTCGCAGCCCCAGACAGTTATCAACTTCCACTGTTTTGTTGCAGGCCCCCAGTGTTGGGCTCAGTTCCCCTGGATGCCTTTCTCCTCGATTGGGAAGGGAAGTTTCTTTATGCCTTTCCCCCCCTTCCCTCTCCTGTTCAAAGTACTAGTCAAAATCAGGTCTCAGCCCTGCAAAATGACCCTGATTGCTCCAGACTGGGCCAGGCAGCCCTGGTACCCACTCCTTCTGTCCTTAGCAGTCCATCTTCCCCTGTGTCTCCCCAGGAACCACAATCTGTTAACCTGTGCTCAGGGGGGAGTTTGGTATCCGAATCTCAAATCCCTCAACCTCAAGGCTTGGCTCTTCAGCAGTTAGAGTTTGCTGAATTGCAACTTTCTCAAAGTGTTCTCGAAATCCTGAAAGCTGCTAGGAAGCCTTCCACCAGGGCTACCTATAACTCCAAGTGGAAAAGGTTTTCCATATGGTGTTCTGGGAAGCATGTTTCCCCAGAATCTGCTGATCTACCCACTGTATTGGACTACATGGTCCATCTTAATTCTTTGGGACTGAGACCAGCCACCCTGAAAGTGCACTTGGCTGCTGTCTCTGCCTTCATTTCAGCAGGGAAGCCCTCTTCTCTTTCTGCTCATCCTGTATTTTCCAAGTTTTTTAAAGGATTGCTTCACACCAATCCTCCATTCAGGGACCCCGCCCCGGCTTGGGATCTTAATGTATGCATTGCTCAGCTAATGCAACCCCCCTTTGAGCCTCTGTCTTCGGCAGAGCTTAAGTATTTGACTTGGAAAACTGTATTTCTGGTAGCCATCACTTCTGCCAGGCGTATAAGTGAGTTACAGGCTTTATCAGTAGAAACTGACTTTATTTCCTTTCACAGGGATAAAGTGGTCCTCAGGACTAACAGGAAGTTTTTGCCTAAGGTGGTTTCAGATTTCCACCTTAACCAATCTATTTCACTTCCAGTGTTCTTCACTGACCATTCCTCCTCTGGTGAGAGGAGGCTGCACAGCTTAGATGTTAAGAGGGCCCCAAGTTACTACATAGAGCGTACCAAGGGTCACAGGTTTGACTCCCTCCAACTGTTTCTCACTTATGGTGAGGTTGGGAAAGGGAGACCTGCCACTAAAAGATCCATTGCCAGGTGGATCATTTCTTGTATCCAATTTTGCTATCAAGTGCTAGGTAAGGTTCCCCAGGCCTGAGGGCTCACTCTACCAGAGGTACAGCTGCATCTCTAGCTGCTGCTAGAGACATCCCTATCTTGGAGATATGTCGGCAGCTACTTGGAAGACAGTACACTTTCACCAAGCATTACTCCCTGATATTCAGGCCAGGAGGGATGCTCGGTTTAGTACAGCCGCGCTTCAGAGCCTATTCCCTAAGTAGGTTATGTCCCTCCTCCATGGAGGTACTGCTGTGTAGTCTGCAATAGTCATAATATAGCAAGACTTCATGTTGTTTGAAGAAAAAATTACTCACCTTAGTAATGTTGTTTCTTCTAATGGAGTCTTGCTATATTATATATATTATATAGTCCTCTGTTGGCATCTATTGATGCCCTCTTTCATGTTTGGGTGTTGTGTTTATTTAGTTATTTTATCTTAATTTTCTGGTCCACTGACTTGAGTCTTTGTGTTGAGACCAGCAAAAATGTGTTAATATATTAGTGGCCAGTTGGCTAGTGTAGGTTACAGCTTCCACACAGAACCTTAGTGAGTTTTGCTCGTAAAGATCTGACGGTTTCGGCTTGAAACCAGCCAAACAGAGTTTGAACATCAGCTCTCGCTCTAAGCTCCATGCTCTGCATGGAAGTTAACTCTTTCACCTCCGGAGCAGTTCTAAGGCTGGGGCAAACTGCAATAGTCATAATATAGCAAGACTCCATTAGATGAAACAACATTACTAAGGTGAGTAATTTTTTCTTCTTGGCCAACCAAAGCCAGCCAGGCACTTTCTGAGATTTGTAGGCCACCTGGCCTTCACTACAGCGGTAGTCCCAGGTGCCAGATCTCAGATGAGGGACATTTAGTACCATCAGAGGGCTCATTGGTCTCAAAAAAAAAAGACTCACTGTCAAAGCAGGTTCCAGTCAACAGGACTCTTCTACAAACCTTGGACTGGTGGAAAGACTGTGACAATCTTGGAGAAGGAATTCCTTTCCAACCGAAGGAATCCTCCATGGTACTCACTACATACGCCTCCCTTCTGGAGTGAGGAGCACACTTGGCAGACCAGTCCATAAGCAGGGTGTGGTCCCAGGAAGTCCAAATGTCACATAAACCTTCTAGAACTCAGAGCTAATTATCTGGCCATAAAAGCCTTTGCCCCCCAGTCCAAGTTGGGGCAGACACCACCACCACCATGTTTTACATCAATAAGCAAGGGGGAGGACAAGATCCTCAAAGCTCTGCTCAGAAGCCATGAAGATGTGGTTGTTGGCTTACTTCCTGGACATGCAAATAACTGGCATTCACCTGCCAGGCAAGGACAGTGTGTGCTGTCAGACTCTCTGAGCCACACTGGCAAGGGCCACCATGAGTGGACCCTAAACAGGCAAGTGCTGGCTACAGTCTTCAGGAGATGGGGCACTCCAGGGATCTCTTCTTCTCCAAACACAATCACCAGATCCCCAGTACTTCTGCAGGGCTCCAGCTCTGGGCACAGTACCAATGGATGGTCTGTCCTTCAACTGGACAGAAAGGTTCCTGTATGCTTTCCAGCCCTTGATTCTCTGAGTGCTCCTCAAGCTCAGGAGACATCCGGCAGCAATGTTCCTGATGGCTCCAGACTGGGCAAGGCAGCCATGGTACTCTGCTCCTTGCTCTGTCAACCAAACTGCCCATTTGTCTGCCTTCGAGCCACAGTCTTCTGACTTTGCCTCAGATGGAGGGGTAACATACAACAACATAGAATCCCTTCACCTCAAAGCTTGGTAAGAAGCTAGAATTCCCTGACTCCCAATATTCAGAGCAGGTCCTCAGAATCCTTAGACTAGCTAAAAAAACAAGTACCAAAAAGACGTATGCTTCCAAATGGAAGAGATTCTCTTTCTGGTGTAAAGACCAGTTGATTGACACTCCCGCAACCTAGCCTGCCCTCCATACTAGATTAACTAGTCTACCTTACATGCCTTAGGGCTTCATCACTAAATATCCACTTGACAGCCATTTCAGCAGGGAAAGAGAAATCTATAATTTCTCATCCTAATTTCAAAAAATTCTTTGAGGGCCTGCTGCACCTTCAACCCCCACTTAGGAAACCTGTCCCCCCGGGACTTGAACCTCTGTATAGCCAAACTGATGGATGCTCCATTCAAGCCTATTGCTACAGCAGATCTATAGGATGTCACTTGGAAAACCGTATTCTTAGTGGCCATGACTTCTGCCAGGAGGGTTTCAGAGCTGCAAGCTCTTTGCACTGAACCTAACTACATCATTGCCCGCAGGGATAAAGTAGTTCTCGGGACTAATAGAAAATTCCTCCCCAAGGTAATTTCTGAATTTCAAATCAACCAGTCCATTACTCTCCCTGTCTTTTTCACAGACAAATCCACTCCTGGTGAACGCAGGCTTCATAGCCTAGATGTTAAAAGGGTGCTGGTCTACTATCTGGAGCATACTAAGCAGCCCAGTTCCTCTCATACCCAGCTGTTCCTCACCTATGGTGAGGTGGGCAAGGGCAGACCAGCCCCTGAGCATTATCTCTCGCTGGATAGTCTCTTGAATCGAATTTTGTTCCAGTAAGGATGGCAGACAGCCACTCAAAGTCCTCAGGGCCCACTCCACCTGGGGCACTGCAGCTTCAGTGGCAATGCAGAAGGACATAGCTTTACTTGATAGCTGCAGAGCAGCTACTTGGAAGACTGTACATACCTTCAAAAAGCAGTGCTGCTTGGATGTACAGTCCAGATCAAATGCCAGATTTAGCACTGCAGTCCTGCAAAACCTTTTTCCAAAGTAGGTTCTGTTCCCTCTTCCCAACTGCACTGCTTTGTAGTCTGCTATAGTCAAACATACTGAGGAATTCCTGGGGTGAGAAGAAAAAAATTGCTTACCATAGAAATATTGTTTTTTCCAGGGGATCCCTCCGTATGCTTGACCCACCCATCCTCCCCTCACATAACCTGACTATTAAGGGTTCTGCAGTCCTTATCACTGGCCAGATTCTTACTGAGGGGCATATTTGGTGTGATGTGTCAGAGTTAGACATGTTGTATATAGTTCGCTTTTAGCTGCTTTATTTTTTCCTTGTGTTTCTTTTTCTAATTTTTGTCTACTACTCTGAATCAGGGTTAAGGATTAGTGCCTTTTGCCCCACAAGTTTCAAAATGAATCTGACTCTCTAGCAACAGCACTTCCAAGGCAGCAGTCCTCAACTGCTTTCTGACTGGCTAATGTCCAGCCATCATTAGTATAGGCAGCACTTCAGAGGCAGCTGAAAACAGCTGGCAATACTGCTACAGTCACGCATACTAAGGGATCCCCTGGAAGAAGCAATATTACTATTGTATTAGATAGTAATGTTTTCTTCTTGCAGTATAGTAGATTGTGTTAGACTGATTCTGCTGCCTTCCAAGCTGTCATTTTCTGTAACTACAAATCCCAGAATCCCCTGCAGCTGGTATCAGAGGAGGCCTACTGTAGCGGGAGATTCAGTATCCTGCAGTGCATGTTAGAGCTGTTATAAGCTCTTATCTTTTGTTTGCTTGTTCCACTGTACTTTATGGGCTAAGTACAGTCACAGAAGACTGAACTTAGGCCTGGGAGAATAGACGGACTGCAAACATCTGATCTATCTGCGCTTATAAATCTTTAGCATGCACTGCAGGCTATGGGATCTCCCACTGCTGCAGCCATGCTCTGATTTCAGCTGCAGTCAATCGATTCTGGGATTTGTGGTTATTGAAAATGTGCAGTTGGAAGTCAGCAGAATAGGTCTAATACAATGTACTATAATGCAGTAAACAGTAGTTAAAAAATATATATATATTTGTGCACCCAAGTGCAAACTGGGGCCAACCCCATGATTTGGTGTGAGGCTTTTAGTGATGACTGTTCCCTTTTAAATTTTGAACTCTTTATCATTTCTCAAAATACAGACTGTTATTTGTGTCAGGGCACAGTTACTTTTGCAGACCATAATGATAAGCATCGGGAAACGGTGTGTAAAAAGGCTGGCCCATCGATACAGTAGTAGTAGTAGTGTTACCGCTCACAACGCTGACGACTCCAGGTTTGGTAGCGAGCCCAAGTCATCGAGGCTGGGGGAGGATCGACTGTCCCAGAGGTCACTATCCTTCCCCACAGTGGATGGGTGGGTAGTAGGTGAGCAGCAAGCTTTGCACAGTGCTGTCATGTAAGGTGACCATAGTTGATTGTGCAGGTGGAGTGGCTGAAGGGGGGGAGGGAGCTGCTTCCTGCAGAACACGTGGGCATGCCCTGCATCATGCAGTTGGCTTCGCGGAGTGTTTTGGGGGGGGAGAGATAAGGAGGAAGAAACCCACTGACTGCAGCAGGATGATGCGGATGGCTGTCTATGGACCCCACACTGCTTACTGGGCTCAGGGTGGGCTCAGTCTTGCGAGGCTTTTTGAGTGGGGGCGGGGGTACCCCCAATGGCCCCACCACTAGGGGAAACCTGTGGGGAATTAAGCCCATGCAAGAGGAACTTCCCAGAGATGACGGGTGATGGGGGTTGGGGGCATTAAGCTCTGAGAGGGTCAGAGGAACAGTTAATGCGCTCATAGAGAAAGTACTAATAAACTCAGTTTGCACAACCACATAAACAGAACACTAAACTTGATTTTTACCCCCCCAAGAAAACCAAAAATGAAATTGCCTATTTAAAGTTGAGAATTTTTGTGCTACTTAATAATTACAGTGCTAAAGGACAGAGCTGTAGCACCATTTGGTTATATATAATGGCTTTCACACACACCATTTCCAAAGTGATTTACAAGGCGCAGGACTTCCATACTGGTAGTGCAGGGAATATAGAATAGAATAGAATTTCCAGGGACTAGACTTGTCCAGTGCTGAACCCAACCCACTCCAACACAGAATAAAACAGATCTGTCCTCTCCCCAACAACAAAACAGATTCAGTGCCCCCCACCTGATCTAAAATGAGATAAAAAATTGTGTGTGTGTGTTATATATATATATATATATATATATATATATATATATTGCCCTCCCCCAAAAAAAAGAAATTTACCAGTCCAATACCCCACCTGGCCCATCAGTGCATTAAAATTAAAAACGAAACAAAAACTCTCCCCCTCCACCAACAACCTGGCAGGTTGGGAGTTTAGTCCAGCCAGCATTTTAGAACAGATCTGACCAACAGCTTAACTGGTCCAGTGTACAAAACTACCCCTGTTAGGGAATTAAAATAAATAAATAAATCTGGCCTTCACTCCCACCTACAAGTATCTTACCACTCTGGTGCCTAACCTGGTCCATCAGGGAAATAAATCTGCCCCCCTTGTATTACATGGTGGTTCCCATGCCCAGCCTACCCCGTATACTGAGATGAGGAGACAGTTGCAAACTGATAAACAGAAGGTGGAATAGGCAGGGTGGTAAAACACTGCTCTTCCCATGCTCATCCACTCATGTTGCAGTGAGAGGCTGAAGCACTGCTCAGCTGTACTGCTGCCTCTTCCAGCCTGTTTAAGCATTTCAAACAACATGAAGTCTTGCTGTATTCTGACTATATGCAGTTAGCCTCAGCACTTGAACTGCTGTGGAGAGTAAAGGGTTAATTCTATGCCAAGGCATAGAACGTTGAGCTCGAGGTCGGTTTTCAAACCTGTCTCTGGTACAGCTCACTGTAATCGTCTGATTTTTTTACTCCGCCTAACTGTGAAGTAGCTCTGGAGATTTCTCCTTCGGTTCGGTAAGGTTTTGCATCGGTCGGTTTGTTCAACCAATTTTCTTGTTTTTTGTATCAGATCTCTGTCTTTGGTACAGGGTAGCATAAGTAGGTAGATAATGAATTGTTTTTGAATTTACTATGTGGAAATTGTTTTTCTTCGGTTTCCTATCAGTTGGTCCGGTTGGGAACCAAAACAATCTCTTATTTCTTTTTATCTGGGATTTTAGTAGTGGTGTCCGGTTCTTATCAGTTTCAAAAAAACAAGATTTTCTTCGTTTTTTTCCGCAGCCCATGACACGGTTGGTAACCGATAAGGGTGTATTACATGACTTAAAAGCTGTTAAGGGTAATTTTTAGGTTAAGGCTATGTCTGAGAAAACCAAAAAGAAAACCAGTCCCACTGGGTTTCAACACTGTACTGAGTGTGGGGAGACTTTTGCTAAAGCTGATCCCTACCTCATTTGTATTTATTGCCTGAGGTTTGACCACCTCAAATCAGACTGCCAGATATGTGTAATCTTTCCAAAGCCACTTTGGATAAGAGATTAAGTAGGCTGAAGGAAAGGTAGGCCGAGAAGTCCGCTGAACTGGATGGCCAGCCCGGTTCGCTTCTAACCAAACCTGAGGGGGTGCCTGCTGACACAGGCGATACATCCTTGGGCAAAAGGAGATCCGACTCTGAGGGGTCGGTTCCATCAAAAAGAAAAAGGAAGTTGGCCGGTTCAGATCCTGAACCGCAAGTTCCAACTGCCGCTGAAATAGCCAAAGCAATAAGCATTGTGCAGTCGCTTCGTCCATTTCCTTTCAAACTGATCCCTTTGACTAAGCGGTCTGTTCGGTTGGACCCAACTCCATCGGATTATGATCTGGAATTGTTTTATGATGTGAAGTGGAAGGGAGACAGAGGAGGAAGAGGATTTTGAGGTTACTGATTTTGGAGGCCTAAGGCCTAGATGAGCCTATATAGCCTGACATCTCCCGAGACAGGCCTTCCAATGTCTCCTCTCCCAGGCTTCCCGAGTCCCCTTCTCATTTTCTGTTTTACAGAAAAGTGGCTGAAACTCCCCAGCTTCCAGTGGTGGAAGCTGCTGATGAGGAAGAAGAGCTTGACTATATAGAAATGATGGATGTCCCAGAGTCCAGTAGGCTGTCTATTCCTTCTCACAAGTCCTTGGGGAAATGCACAAGAAACATTTTACAAATGCCTAACTCTTTACCTCCTGTGGATAAGAAAATTGATAAGAGATACTCTGTCAGGCTCAGGTACAGAATTTTTGTACTACAACCATTGCAGCCATGTTGGTGTAGTGCAGGCTGCAACCTGTGACAGGGCTAACATTCCTTTGGCTTCACACACCCCAGATAAAGATTTCAGGAAGGTGGATGCCATGGCCAAAAAACAGTGCGTGGGGTCTTCCTTGGGACTCAGGCAGGCAACTTGCATGGCATATACAGCTAGGTACCAGAAGTCCAGGTGGGACACAGTAATGGAACTATCAAAGAAGCCCCCCCTCCCCAACTAGCCAGAGAGCTGGAGGAGGTGCCTGCTGATGGAATAGAGGCATCTAAAGTGCAATGTCATGCTGCTGCTGTCGACTCTAATGATGTGGCGTCTAGAGTCATGGCTACATCTGTCTCTCTCAGGAGATTTGCTTGGCTCAGATGTACTAGCCTGTCTCAGGATACCCAAGCTGAGGCCATGGATTTTCCTGTGGTTGGTAATTCTCTGTTTGGGGAGCAGACGGAGGCTCACATGAAGAAAACGGATGAATATAGGACCACCTACAGGAGTGCACAGGCCAAAGAGAGGCAAGCCACTCCTCAGAGGCAGCAGTGCAGGGCAGGCCTTTTCACAGGCCTTTTTACCAAGCCCAGGCCTCCTCTTCTTTCCCATAGAGGGGGTTCTTCTGAGGGAGAGGTAGGAGGGGGATGAGCAGGGCTGCATCCTCTTCCCAGTCCAAGGCTCCTGCCAAACAGACACCCTGATGTGTCAGTCCGGTTGCCTCTCCTATACCAGTAGGGGGCAGGCTGGCTTCCTATTTCCGGGCCTGGAAGTCTGTTACTTCAGACAAGTAGATCCTGGAGGTAGTAAGCCAGGGCCTGGCTCTGTTTCAAAAGATTTCCAAAATTTAGAGTCTGGTCTTTTCCTCCTGCATCAGCATCAGAGACCATTGCCTTAGAGGCAGTGGTTTCTTCCCTGCTAGCTCTCAAAGCTGTGGAAAAAGTTCCTCCACAACACAGGGGCAAAGGGATGTACTCCAGGCACTTAGGGCAGTCCTCTGACCGAGTCAAGTCAGCTCTGGAAGTTTCTCAGAATCTGCTCAGTTCCCCTGGATTCATTCTCAATCTTCCCAAGTCACTTCTCGAACCTGTACAACTCCTCACTTCTATAGGAGTACAGTTAGATACAGTCCAGGCAAGGGGCTTCCTCCCACAGACAAGGGTAACCGCCTTTACAGATGTGGCCTCCTTTTTTCGGCCTCTGGTCTCTTGACCAGCTAGGCACTTTCTCCAACTCCTAGGCCACATGGCAGCTTCGACTGCTGTGGTACAAGGGGCTAGGTTTCAGATGAGGGACATTCAGTTCCACTTAAGGTCGTTTTGGTCTCAGAAGAAAGAGTCTCTCAGCAAACTGATTCTAGTGACTCGGACTCTGGTCCAGGCTCTCCAGTGGTGGCTGGATCAGGACAATCTCAGACAGGGTGTCTCATTTCTCAGTCAAGCCCCCTCAGTGGTTTTAACCACAGATGCCTCTTTCCTGGCTCGGGAGCCCATCTGGGGACTCTCACTGCTCAGGGAATTTGGCCACAGCAAGAGTCTTTCCTTTGCATCATTCTCCTGGAACTCAGAGCTGTGTTCCTAGCCCTACAGGCTTTCTCGGAGTCTGTCAAAGGCAAAGTGGTGCAAGTCAGAACAGACAACACCACCGCAATGTGGTACATAAACGAGCAGGGAGGCACTCAGTCTATGGCCTTGTGCACAGAAGCCATGAAACGGTGGTCTCTAGCTTACTCTCTCCAAGCTTCCTTGGCAGCAGTTTATCTTCCAGGGAAGGACAATGTGCTGGCAGATGCTTTGAGCAGAATATCCCAGGGCCATCACAAATGGACCCTGAACCCTCATATCCTACAGTCATCTTCACCAGATGGGGCTCTTTGCAGCCCCAGACAGTTATCAGCTTCCTCTGTTTTGCTGCAGACCTTCAGTCCTAGGGACTGTTCCTCTGGATGCTGTCCTATTAGATGGGACAGGTAGGTTTCTTTATGCCTTTCCTCTACTATTCTGAATCCTGATCAAGATCAGGTCTCAACCCTGCACAGTGATACTAGTGGCCCTAGACTGGGCCAGACAACTCTGGTGTTCTCTCTTGTTGTCTCTAGCAACGTCACTCCCCCTGTCTTTACCCAGGAAACACAATTTGTTAACCTCCTCAAGGGAGGATTTGGTATCCCAATCTCCAGTCTCTGTCTCAAAGCCTGGTTCTTGAAGAGTTAGAATATGCAGGCCTGCATCTTTCTCTCAGGGGGTCATGGATATTTTGAAGGTCTCTAGGAAACCTTCTACCAAGAAAACTTGTAATTCCAAATGGAAAAGGTTCACCATTTGGTGTTCTTTGAGAGGTATACAGTCAGAGGCTGCAGGTATTGCCACAGGTTTTGGATTATTTAGTTCATCTTAATAGCCTAGGCCTTAGGCCTGTGACCCTTAAAGTTCATTTGGCAGCTGTACACTTTTCTTTCTGCAGGGAAAGGATCTTCCCTGGCATCCCATCCTGTTTTCAGTAAGTTCTTCAAAGGCTTGGTCCACATTAACCCTCCTTTTAGAGAGCCTACTCCAGCTTGGGATCGGAATGTCTGCATTGCACAGCCTATGCAGCCACCTTTTGAGCCCTTAGCTTCTGCCGAGCTTAAGTACTTGACTTGGAAAACTGTGTTCCTGGGAGCTATTACTTCTGCCAGGAGGATCAGTGAATTACAGGCCTTGTCAGTAGAACCGGACTTCATTTCCTTTCATAGGGACAAGGTGATCCTCAGGACAAATAGAAGGTTTCTACCTAGATTGGTTCAGATGAAAATCTGATACCACTTTGTCTCTACGTGTGCTTTTCAATGACCATTCTTCCTCAGGGAGAGAAGATTGCACAGTCTGGATGTGAAAAGGGCACTTAGTTATTACATAGAGCATACTAAGGCACATAGGAAGGATTGTCTGCAGCTATTTCTTACTTATGGAGAAGTGGGAAAGGGTAGAGCTGCCACTAAAAGGACTATTACCTGGTGGATTGTCTCTTGTATCCAATTTTGCTATTTCAAATTGGGCAAAGAACCTCCTTCAGGCCTGAGGGCCCACTCGACTAGAGGTACAGCTGCCTCCCTGACAGCTGCTAGGGATATTCCCTTGGTAGAAATATGTAAAGCAGCCACCTGGAAAACAGTCCATACATTCACTAAGCATTACTCTCTGGACATCCAGACTAGGAGTGATGCTCGGTTTGGTATAGTGGTGTTGCAGAGCCTATTCCCAAAATAAGGTTCTGTTTCCCTTCCTCCTGGGGTGAACTGCTTGGTAGTCTGCATATAGTCCGAATACAGCAAGACTTCATGATGTTTGAAGAAAAAATTACTCACCATAGTAATGTTGTTTCTTCTAATGGAGTCTTGCGGTATTCTGACCTCCTTCCCTGCCTCCCCTCTCAGAACTTAGTTTTTGGGATGTGAGTTGGCAGGTACAGTGTTATACCTCAGGGGTGTACCTTGCACCCTCCCTTTACTTAGGGTGGGGTGGTGGTTGTTGTTTTGTTATTTGTTATATATTTAATTCACTATCTGTTTCTTCTTGTGTTCTTGACTTGAGTCTTATGGACCCAAGCTTTGTTGCCTTTTTGGGCCTAAAATTAAAACCAATTTCCCTAACTCTAGTTAGTTAGTTAGTTCTTGCTCGTAAGACTCTGACGGTTACACTGAGATGTACCAGAGACAGAGGTTTGAAAACAGAGCTCGAGCTCAACGTTCTATGCCCTGGCATAGAATTAATACCTTACTCTCTGGAGCAGTTCAAGTGCTGAGGCTAACTGCATATAGTCAGAATACAGCAAGACTCCATTAGAAGAAACAACATTGCTATGGTGAGTAATTTTTTCTTCAAACAACATGAAGTCGTGCTGTATTCTGACTATTGCAGTGATCCCCAACCTTTGAACTGCCCCAGAGAACAAAGAGTTAACTTTCCATGCAAGGCATGGAACGCTGATCTCGAGCTCAGTTGAAGCCTCTGTCTGCTGTTGTTTGAACCCCAACCGTCAGATTCTTTACTCCGCCTCACTGAACAGTCGCTCCGGAGATTTCTCCTTCGCTCGGTTCAAAAAAGTCAGTTAAAGTGTCGTTTTTTTCGCTCGGTTTCAACCGAATTTCTGCTTCTAACCTGTTGGTTTAAGTCTCTGTCTGTGGTACCGTGAGTACTAGATAGGTTTTCTATATTAGTTTTCTGTGTGGAACTTGTAAACATTGGATCGGTTTGGTTTGAACCGATCAGGTCTTTGTAAAAAGCTTCTGTTTTTATTAGAGTGTGGTAACCGGTCCATATCGGTTCTAAAAATAACGGATTTCATTACGTTTTTTACCAAGACCCGTAACATGATCAGGAACCGATAGGGGTGTCTTGCCTGGTGGATTGCCGAAAAAAGGGTACGTTTTGGTTAGAATTGGCCATGTCTGAGAAACCCAAGAAAAAAACCGGGCCCACTGGGTTTCAACACTGTAGTGTGTGTGGGGAAGCCTTTACTAAGGCTGACCCCCACACCACCTGTGTTTGTCTGGGGTTTGACTACCTCAATTCAGACTGCCAAATTTGTAAAAGTTTTCCCAAAGCTACCCTGGATAAGAGAGTAGGTAGACTGAGGGAAAGGGAGGCCAAGAAGTCCATTGACCCGGATGGCCATCCCGGTTCGGTTCCGACCGAACCAGAAGGCGTGCCCTCTGACCAGGGCGAAACTTCTTCGGGCAAAAGGAGAACCGGTTCTGAGGAGTTGGTTCTGGTTAAAAGAAAAAGAAGGGATGAATCATCCAGTTCGGATCCACAAGTTCATTCTCCGACCGCAGATGAGATAGCCAAAGCGATAAGGATAGTTCAGTCGCTAACTTCGGTTCCGGCCGAACCGGCACCATCGGTCAGGGGCTCGGTTCGGTCGGCTCCCCCGGTTCTGGATTATACTTTAGAAGAATTTTATGAACCGGAGGAGGAGGGAGAGTATGAAGATAATGACGATGGTGATTTTGAAAGTCTGGATGTGCCTATTGACCCGGACATCTCCCCAGACAGACCTTCAGGTGTTTCTCCTCCTAGGCTTTCTGAGTCCCCCTCCCACTTTGTTTTACAAGAAAGTGGCTGAAACCCTCCGGCTTCCTATGGAAGAAGCAGTAGAGGATCAGGAGGAGCCTGATTTTGTTGAGATGATGGACATCCCAGAGTCCAGGAGATTGTCTATTCCCCTCCATAAATCTTTTGGGAAACAGACTTTTAAATTTTAAAAACTCCTAATTCCATACCTCCTGTGGACAGAAGAATGGACAAGAGGTATACTCTTTCAGGCTCAGACACGGAGTTCCTTTCCCAGCAGTGCAGCCATGTTGGGGTAGTGCAGGCTGCTGCCTGTGATAAGGCAAATAGTCCCTTGGCTTCACACCCCCAGACAAGGACTCCAGCTTGGCTGTAACCTGAAGTGCCAGTGATCCTGGTTCCACCACAAGACTTTACCTCTTTCGCTCTTTCCTTCCCTCAGTGCTCAGTCTCAGCTCTAAACTCTTCCCGACACACACAGAGAGCACGCTGACATGCACATTACAACCAAGTATGCTGTGCGGTATAACGTCCAGTGCCCAATGTGGCCTGTCGGGGAGTAAATAAATCTGTCCCTCTCCCACAAACTACCTGATGCGTCCAGAGCCCAACCCAGCTCATCACATTGGGAAGTATAAATACATCTGGCCCTCCTTCTCCAGCTACTTATTGAGTCCAGTGCCTAGCATGACCAGTTAGAGAACAAAAAAAAACAAAAAACAAATTGCCGCATCTTCTCCACCCAACTACCTAGTAAGTCCAGGACGAAACACTGGCCATCGGGGAAGTGTGTTTAAAAAAAAAAAAAAAAAAAAATTCTCTCCCCTCAGCAACCTGATGAATCCCAAGCCTTGCCGGGGGGCTCTGTCCCCCATACTTTTTGGCCTGCCCAGCCTGACCCATCAGGGAATAAAAAAAAAAATATTGGTACCTCTGTCCCGCACTACCCGACAGGTCTAGTGCCCAAGCTGGCAAGAATTGACCTTCTTCCTTCAATTATCTGACGAGTCCAGTGTCCAACACAGATCATCAGAGAATATAAAAACAACATGGTGCTATGGAGGGGGCCTGTATATGAGTTTTGTGCTTGGGGGTTGAAACTGATTGGCTCGTGTTTGGTGGACTTGAGTCACTGTGTACAGTGTAGGAAGTATTACTGAAAAACAGTGCTGCTGTGTCAGAGACCTCCCTGTGAGCCCTGTATATTTAAACCCCCCCAAAAATCCTGTAAAACTGATGTTGGATATGGTCCTCGTATAACTAAGTTACAACAGTGAGAGTGGTGAGATAGTAAAGCCTGCTACACAAATGAGCAATGATAACAACATACGAAAAGAAAGACCAGCCTTTTTTTGGCACCATCCCGATGTAGTCGAGGAGGCACAGACAGCAGTGGCCACTGTAACAGGTGTGCTGCAGCTCCATGGTTGGATAATCGGCTGTCAGTAGAACTATCCATGGCTGTCCTACTACCTGCAATCCTAGGGGTGCTATTTGGCTTTGGTGTAGCCTCTGTGGTGCTAGCTCCTGATGGGATCCAAAGCTTTGACTAAGGCAGGTGAGAAACTCTTTAAACACTGGCAGAGATGGTCAGCAGTGTTTTTCTTGTGTAGGACCTCATAGCAGCAAGAATTGACGTGGTACTATGGGCCGGGCTGCACCCAGGCCCATACAAACTTCCACTACATTGCTTCTTGGACTTTTAAACTGGGTGATTCTCAGACAACATTCAGCTCACCTTGGAGGTAACTCCCTCACTGGCCCATTATGCTTAACATAACCTAACTACGGGTGTTTTCCCTAAAGTATGAACACCGGCTCACTCCCTGACTCCAACCTCTCTGGCTGGGGCACAGTGTTCAACACAGCCTTATTGCAGTGCGTTGGGACATTGGTGGAGGGAAGGCTACCGCTCAGAGTCATAGAGATGAAGGTGGCGATCAGAGTGCAGCTTTCCTTGGGGAGCAAGATCCATAACAGGCATGTACAGGCCCGTTTGGTCTACACGGTGGCGCTGACATACATCAGAAGACTGGAAGGTTTTGAGGCAAGGCGATGGTTATGGTGACATCGAAGGTTATCTCTTTTCAGCTATTCCCTTTTTTCGGGACTGTGTACAAGCCGGCCAACTCAGTGCAGTAAGATTCTTCTATAGGGAAGTGGTTGATGAAACAGCAAGTATTTAACTTGAGTTGCAGATATTTGGGCACTCCACTCCTAGCAATCATAACCACCAAGGCAGGTGCCAGGTTCCCCAGGTACATAAGCAATCTTTTGGAGAATCAGTTGCTGGAAATAGACTGTCCCTCCCTCCCACGGCTGGATACCTTGCTGTATGCATTACCATGGTGGACAATGATCCTACCAAAAGTTCTCGGGGAGCTACAAAAGGATTTGGCAGCATTGATTCTTATCATTCCAAGACTTCGAAAAGCATGGTGCTTGGAGCCTCCACATTGCCTTATGCAGACCAGTCCTGTTACATATAGGACAGACGTTCTTAACTGGGGTCCAGTGCCCCGGGTCTGTCAGCATTTTTTTCAGCCCTCAGCTGGGCTCTTGAAGAGAAGAAAGTACAGGAAAGCTGAACACTCCAGAGGTGTGCCTGACATTGTGCCGCTGTCCTGGAAGACTTCTTCGAATAAGACCTACAGGAGAGCTGGGGACATGTTCTTCTGTTGGTGCACTCTCGGGGGTCAGGCCTTCAGCCGACTCTATTTGTTGGAATGTCTGCAGCAGGGTGTAAATAAAGGTTTATCCAGTTAGTTTCATAAGGGCTCAAGTAGAAGCAGTCTCAATCGTTCGTGGGTATGTAGATTAGTCTCCCTCACGATTTGCTGCCCATTAAGTAGGTAATTTCTCCCTGGAAATTGAATGTGATATTGGTAAGCATGATAGATCCCACCTTCGGGCAGAAGTTTCCCTGTGGTTGCTCTCCTGAATGTGCCTTCCTGGTTGCCTTGATCAGGGAGGTGAATTGGCGAAATCCATTTGCTGACACTCAAAGAACCTTACCTAGTGTTTCGGAGTGGCTTCTGCCTTTCTTGGGCACCTGGAGATTGTGCCGCCTTTACTTTGCACGGGCCTCAAGAAAGCAGAGGAGAAGCACCTGCACACTCTTGCTGCGAAGAGGGCTGTCAGGATTCCTGAGCTGTTCCAGTTGTTTCTGTAGACTGTTAGGCCTTTGGCCTTCAGGGTACAATGAGTGAGTGAGGGGCAACCCCAGCATTTGCTCCCTCAACCAGTGGCTCTGTGAGGCCATCAGGCTGACTTCTTCACCTCAAGGGTTTTGGCTCTGCCAGCCTTCAAAGCTCACTCTCTAGAGCTGTGGCTTATTTACACCAAGCACTCTGAGCCTCTGGAGGACCTTGCAAGGCTACATTGTGGGCCTCTGTCCATACCTGTTTTGAGGCATTTTCTCCTGGACCTAGTAAGCTTTGCCTAGGCTACTTTCAGCAGGTAGGTGTTGCAAGAGGTTCTGCAGCACTGACCTTCCCAATCTGGGACGACTTCTTAGGGCCCATACCAAGTACTGCCTGCCCTTGGAGCAGACACACAAGAGAATTACGATTTACCTACTGGTAATTCCGGTTGTGTGTAGGTTCCCTTCATGGGCAGGCAGGCCCTCCCAGTTCTCTGTGCTAGACACCGTATTATAATATCCTTCCGTCCTATTTTTCGTGTACGGCTCCTCAAGTAGAGGGATGAGTTGAGTAGTTAGTAGACTTGTTTCTGTTGTATATGTTTATTTTTATGGTATACAATGTTTAGTCTACTGGGGCGGAGCATAAATCCTGACAAGGAAAGATGCTCTTTTGTGTATCTCTTCCTTTCGGCATCTACTTTATTTTTATAGCTTTTTTGCCAAGTTCAGACCGTTTTCAGATTACTTGATGGATAAAATAGGCATCCAGATTCCAGCATGTGAAATTTGTTGTAGTTTGAGTATGAGTCATCAAAGACAGAAGCAGAATTTGGAGGCCTGGAAGGTCAAGGGTTCGGCACAGGCAGATGGCAGTCCTAAGAGCGGACTGTTAACAGAGGTAGGAGGGGAGTCTGAGCCTGCCACTAAGGCTGTGTGGGAATTGGACAAGAAAGTTGAGGGGTTGAATTCCCAGGGAAATACTTTTGAGACTAAAGTGGACACAGTTTGTGATTTGAGAGCTGCAACTGAGACTATTAATAAATACAATACGGCAATGTTGGGCTTGCTTAGAGAAAACAGATTGCTCAAGACTTATGTAGGGCATCTAGAAAATTGAGCATGCTTGGCAAATCTGAGATTTCTGGGAATCCTAAAGGATCTGAGGAATCTGACCCACTTTACTTCATACAAGATTTTGTTAAAAAACATCGTGCAGTTGGAGACTGAACGCGAGATTGTTGGGGCATACAGAATAACATTGTAGCACTGATTGGATAACCCATACCACCTGCTTAGTATTGGTAGAATAAGTGCAGAATAGCGGGTGGGAGAGCAGAGGATCAACCAGATGAACTCTAAAGTAAGTCTAGGAAGAAAATTATCTTTATACTTGTTTGATTGGGACTTGCAGCATTAATGCAGGAGAGTTGAGAGTTCCCCCTTTAATGATGATTAACCGTGCCACAAATATGAAGCCACAAAACTTGACCTTTTTTTTTTTTTGTGGCTTTAAAGCCATTTACTAGCAGACTGCATATAGGGGAGGACTGTACACTTGGAGAATAACTTCAGTTTTGGGTTTAAAGGGGTTGATAATGCCACTTGCCAGCTTATCACTATGTTCAGTACCTTGCTGGAATTATTCTCCTTGTAAGTACCCACTTCTCTATCATTTATTCTTTCAATGCAGTTAAGCATATTTTTTTGTTTTCCATGTTCAGCCTGTTTTTCAAATCTTGAATACGTTTGTTTAAAGGATTTACTAACATACTAAAATGCCAGCAGAATAGGCCTAATGGTCTTTCATGTCTGCTCATTTGATCAGCCCCCAACCTGGGAGCTGACCTTGCTGCCCCCCTCGCCTTCTCTGGCTTCTCCCTTCCCAGTTCCGGATATTCTCGCTGCACTGGATTTTGCTTTCAGAACCCTTCCCCTGTACCTGTCCCACCCCCTCTTGAACCCCCTCCACCATCTCTGCCTCCACCAGCCCCCTGGGTAGCGCATTCCATGGCTCCACCACCCTCTCAGTGAAGTAGCACCTCTCCTTTCTCCCCTGAATCTTCCCCCCTCCAGCTTCCACCCATGCCCTCTAGTTGCCCCTCCTCCTTCCTTCGAAGCACCCTGACTGCTCCTCCCCTATTTACCCCCTTCATGTACCTGAAGACCTCTATCATGTCCCCCGGTCCCTTCTCTCTTCCAGTGTGTACATATTTAACTCTTCGAGCCTCTCCCCATAGGTCCTGTCCCTCAAGCCCCAAATCACTTTGGTTGCCCTCCTCTGAACCCTCTCCAGGAGTTTAATGTCCCTCTTTAAGTGTGGCCTCCAAAACTGCACGCAGTACTCGAGGTGTGGCCTCACCAAGCAGTTATACAGAGGGAGTATCGCTTCCCTCCTTCGGGAGGTGATCCCCCTAGCGATGCATCCTATTGGCCTTGGCTGTTGCCCTCCTACAAGTCTCCGAGTTGTTCGTCTTGACATCCACCACCACCCACAGGTCCCTGTCAGCCATCGAGACTTGTAGCATCCCCCCCCCCCCCCGGTGTACACTTGGCCGGGTTTCCTGGCCCCAGGTGCAGTACCTTGCATTTCCTTGCATTGAACCTCAGCTTCCACTTCTAGACCATCTTTCCAGCGCCTCTGGGTCCCCTGTAGGGCCACCCTCCCCTCCTCCCCATCCACCACCGCCCCCAGTTTTGAGTCATCTGCAAAGAGACTCATCTCACTCCTGATACCTGTCCTTATGTCAGAGACGTAGGTGTTGGAACAGGAGGGGCCCAAGGACTGATCCCTGTGGGACCCCACTAATGACCCTCCTTGGTGATGAGACTATCTCGCCAACTACGACCCTCTTGGTCCAGTCCTGGAGCCAATTGTCTATCCATCTGATCATGTGGTTCCCAACCCCCATTTCTCCCAGCTTATCCAACAGGCCCTTGTGAGGAACAGAGTCAAATGCCTTGCTGAAGTCTAGAAAGAGGACGTCCACTGGTCTACCCAGGTCCAAGGTACTCATCACCCAGTCATAGAACTCCACAAGGTTTGTCTGACACGATTTCCCTGGGACGAATCCATGCTGTCTATTGTCCAGGCACCCTGACTTTTCCAGGTCCCCCCCAGCCTCTCCTTGACAATGCCCTCCATCACCTTGCCCACCACTGATGTCAGACTGATAGGCCTGTAGTTCCCTGACACCTCCCTTGATCCTCCCTTGTGGATAGGCACTATATGCGCCACCTTCCAGTCCTGGGGCACCCACCCTGTCCTCAGAGAGATGGTGAAAAGCTCCGCCAGGGGTTTCACCAGGACATCCTCAAGTTCCTTCAGCACTCTGGGATGTAATTTATCCGGCCTTGGTGCCTTCTCCGTCTTAAGGGACCTGAGGGCTTCCTTCACTCTCTGCTGTGATTTCCACCTCTGCTACCTCTTCTCCTGCTTAGCCTTCCCTCCTGCCAGTGATGCCCCTCCCCCAGAACCACCGATCAAAAGGCCCCCCTTAGTATTACTGTCTCCCATGTATGATGCAGCAACATGCAGTTAGCATTGCCTGGAGCTCAGGCATTTTGTTGCCCAAGCTCCTGGCATTTAGCAGGACTACCTTCCACCCTTTCTGTATACTTCCATTTCCCCTGCTCGTGTTCCCGTGGGGATTCCATTTTCCCCTGGTCTGCACTTTACCAGTCGGCCTTTTCCCGCATTCCTTCAGCTCCCCAGGGGGGTGGAGACAGAGTCCCTCCCTTATCGGACCCCCCTCGACAGCCTTTTCTCCCATCCTTCCCCCTTTCACAAGTTTAAACCCCACTTTTCACCAATGAACCCCTCTATTTTCAACTTAAGGATTGCCCTTCCCTCCAAATTGAGATGGAGCCGATCTCTAGCATACAGCTCCTTATCCTCCCAGGTCTCCCCCCATCAGCCCATACCCTCTGGCCTCACACCACTCCCTGAGCCACTGGTTTAACTCCCTAATCTTCCTTTTGTGTTCCCCACTAGCCCTTGGCACCGGCAAGATTTCCAAGAAGGAAATCATGCACCCTATGTAATGTTATGACAGACCCTGGCAAGCTCCCTGAACCTTGCCTGTATCTCTAGCTTGCTATTTCCCTCAATGTCATTTGTACCCAGGTGGACCAGTATGTCCGGGGAACCCCCACAATCCTTTGCCAGCTGATATACCTCGTGCTTGGCCCTGTGCACCGTTAGTCCAGGGAAACATTTTGTTCTAACTGGCCAGGCTTCCCCCTCCCTATCCCATTTGATACCCCGATCATAGAATCCCCCAACAGGAGCACTCTGACCGCTTCTTTTCCTCCAAATCCACCCTCCTTCCATGTCCCTCATCCTTTCTACCGGCCCCTCCACCCAGCCGGCTCTAACATACTAAAATGCCAGCAGAATAGGCCTAACGGTCTTTCGTGTCTGCTCGTTTGGTCAGTCCCCAACCTGGGTGCTGACCTTGCTGTCCCCCTCTCCTTCTCTGGCTTCTCCCTTCCCAGTTCTGGATATTCTTGCTGCATTGGATTTTGCTTCCAGAACCCTTCCCCTGTACCTGTCCCACCCCCTCTTGAACCCCTCCACCGTCTCTGCCTCCACCAGCCCCCTAGGCAGTGCATTCCATGGCTCCACCTCCCTCTCAGTGAAGTAGCACCTCCTCCTTTCTCCCCTGAATCTTCCCCCCTCCAGCTTCCACCCATGCCTCTAGTGGCCCTTCCTCCTTCCTTCAAGCACCCTGACTGTTCCTCCCCTATTTACCCTCTTCATGTACCTAAAGACCTCTATATGTCCCCCGGTCCCTCTCTCTTCCAGTGTGTACATATTTAGCTCTTGAGCCTCTCCTCATAGGTCCTGTCCCCAAGCCCCAAATCATTTTGGTTGCCCTCCTCTGACCCTCTCCAGGAGGTTAATGTCCTTTAAGTGTGCCTCCAAACTGCACGCAGTACTCAAGGTGCGGCCTCACCAAGCAAGTTATACAGAGGGAGTATCACTTCCCTCCTTCTGGAGGTGATCCCCCTAGCGATGCATCCCAGCATCCTGTTGGCCTTGGCTGCTGCCCTCCTACAAGTCTCAGAGTTGTTCATCTTGACATCCACCACCACCCCCAGGTCCCTCTCAGCCATCGAGACTTGTAGCATTTCCCCCCCAGGATGTACACTTGGCCTGGGTTTCTGGCCCCCAGGTGGAGTACCTTGCATTTCCCTGCATTGAACCTCAGCTTCCACTTTCTAGACCATCTTTCCAGAGCCTCCAAGTCCCCCTGTAGGGCCACCCTCCCCTCCTCCCCATCCACCACCGCCCCCAGTTTCGAGGCTCCTTGCAGGGTTTTAAATAATTGATTAGCAGTTTTTTCTTGGGACAGTACTAACTGTACAGAAAGTATTTATATAGGATTTCTAGAAGTGTTATGTTTGTTAAACAGTGAGGGAAGTGATATGCATTTAACAATGTCTTAGAACTTTTATGAGCAAAACGCTAATCAATTTTTAGAGTTAAATAAAACCCTGCCTTGTTCCTCCCCCTATCTGGGTGCCACATGCCGCCCCCTCATTTACCCTGGCCTCCCCCTCCTCTCTGATCCTATGCCTCTCTTCCTCCTGAGTATCCTTCTGTGCCTCGCTAGCTCCCCCCCTCACTGCTCGCGACTGGTCCTTCTTCCCCATCCGCTAAACTAGCCTGGCTCGTCCTCCCTTCCTTCCTGTTCTCCATTCAGTCCCTTCTTGCTTGTCGTGCTCCCCTGGCCTAAACCCTCAGCTCCCTTTACTGTATCCTCCTTGTACTTCTGGTCCTTCTCCTTGCCCTTTCCTCCCAACTGGTCCTTCTCTTGCGCTTCCTCCTCTTCACCCTGCGCCCTGCTCTGATCCACTGCCCCCCCATTTTCCTGCATTCCAGGTTCCTGTTCCTCCTGCTATCCAGCCACCGCCTGCTGCCCCCCACTCCCTTTCCATCTCTAACCACCCCTGTCATGGCTACATCACCCCTTCATCCTCAAACAGAAGAAGAGAATTGAAGCAGTTACTGAGTGCAAGGTTCGATACACCTCCCCACCTTGCTTCCTTCTTTCCAGCCCCAGCCATCTGCCTACTTCCCTGAGAATTTTGTCCCTCTGGCCCCACTTTGTGAGGGTCCCCAGTTACCTGCCTGCTTCCTTGGTAGTGTCCTCCTTTTGGAGGGCCCCCTCTGCCAAGGTCCCTATGTGACCCCAGAGTATTCTCCTGCACTCCTTTCCCTATGCCCCTGCCCCTAGTGCTTGGTGCAACCTTGTGGGAGATCCCCTGCCCTCTTCCCCAACCATACCACTCCCCTTCCACCAGCTGTCTCCTAATCCCCGCAACCTCCTCCCTAAGCTGTGCCAGCTGGTAGCACACTGGGCAACCACAGAACTTCCAAGCCCAGTCCAGTATCATGGCTGCCCCACACCCTGTGCACCCCACCACCCTCCCAAATATTCCGGCCCTAATGACGTGTGGTCCCATCCCCCTCCAAGTAGGCTTCTTTGGGTGAACCACCTTCCCCCACTAGTCCAAGATACACCCCTACTGACTAATCAGGTCACTCACTAATCCTAGATACAGTCCCACAGTAAACCGGTAACCCTGTTACTAGGTGCTGTACAACACAATAAACTTATAAGGGAAGGGAACAACTCCCTAAGCGCCTCTCTCCCAGCCTTTAAATCCAACCCCCAGTGGCAAAAACTACATGAGCTGCACCTGCAGCCTTTTTCTTCAATTGCAGGGCAGGTGTTCCCCTATAAATAAGCAGAGCTCTGGAGAGGGAGGGTGGGATTAGGGCCTACACCCGACTCTCGAGAGAGTGCATCAGCCCTGTGTCTGCCCCTCCAGGCCCTGCAACCAAAGAAACAGCCCCAAGCAAATCCCACCAAATAGGTTTTAAATCAGAAGAAATAGGCCTCCACCAGCGCAGCCTGTTACACAGTGAAACATCCAACAAATGAGCCCACTTACAGCCACCAGACCAGTATTCAGACTTCCAACAGCTCCAAAAAACAATACCTTGCTAGCCCTCTAGAGTAGTAAGAAAGAAAAGAAATAACCTTCTACCAAGTAAAATCCAGAAGAATCCCTGTAAAAACAAGAAGCAGCAGCTACTGTACTGAAACACATCTGATCCTGTCCCTTTCTAGTTCCTTCTGAGAAGCCAAAGCAACTAATTTCCTATAGAATATTGTGGAGCCATGTGACTTTTTTCTTTTTTGTTCATCCTGCAGCATACAGGCTAAAGGTTGTGTTTGCTTTCAGTCTTGATATACCCTGGTCTTATTTGATAATGCACAAAATATTAACCAAATGATTGGGACCTTTAAACTTTCCAATGATGGTCAAGGACTCGACTGCAATTTTCCCTTTACACGTTTATTATTCTCTACCAGTTATTGTTAAACCTCGTAGATTCGTAGTTTGCATAATTTCACCCACAGTACTCTGAGCTTGTATAGGTGCCACCTACTGGAATTGTCTTGACATGGAGCTGACCATGACCATCTGATTAAAATTTAATCTAGTTGACAGACTCTTCAATAAAATTTAAATCTGTTTCGGAAATACACTATTTGCCCACCATGAGGACAACCAAGCCTTATTTATTACAGTGCTCTACTGTGGTAGATTCATTGGCCCTTGGACACTGAGTGGCTGTATTGCTGGAGTTTGTACTGAAACTCTCTTACTGTTGGCCAGTTGCATGTGGACATTGACTTTAACTTACCATCTGCTTTTCTGCTTCAGCTGGTATCTTGAGAGAGATATAAACATTCGGGAAAATTGTTTGTGCATTTAAGACGTGATTATGTGAAATTTGGAACCTGCCAGTGGATTGACAACACTTTTTTTTAGTCACCTTGAGTGCTTTAAATTTGATTTTATTTGGCTGGAGCAAGGCTTGGGTTGGGACTGGGTGCCTCTTTAGAGTTATTTATTGTCATTATAGGAGGAGCAATTGTGTTATGGATATGGAGGGTGGGTGGGGGTTGCTGGTTTAATGTTTTGTTTGGGGGAGGGTAAGGGCTTGGGTTTTCTTAATTCTTAAAGTAACAAGAATTTATCTCCTTTCCTGCATATGCTAGACATGACCCCCCCAACACATATAGACCAGCTTCAGGAGCTGTGGCCTTTTGAGGTGTCCCTGTTACCCCTTGGTACTGTGTCAAGCTGAGATGGTAGTTTGAATCATACTTTCCTAGCAGGGCACAGTAGGTTGTACTCTGTAATTCCATGTAGCTCAGGTCTGGAATATGACAGGGCTTTATCATTGCCCCTGTGGTGTTGCTTTGTATATATGCTGCTGTTGAGTGAGATGGTATGGCTTGGAGTTTCATTGCTACGCCAGTGATACCCAGCTGTACCTATCTTGTGCACCAAACTGGGGTGATAATGTGGCCTCTGTGTTGAGCTGATGTCTAGGGGAAATTAAAGACGGCCCTCCAGCTAGCTTAATCTTAATCTGGCTAGACAGAGGTGTTATTTGTCAAATCTGGTTCCCATGAGTCAGTAATGGCAGGTGATGGTGTCACATCACCATTTTTCTGTTCTGCATCGTCATAAAATTGATGCAAGTGTGCAACAAAATTGATGTATGCAACTAAAGCTTTTGATGCAGCCCTCCATTTGATGATAGTCTTTTGCGTTAGAGAGAGAAAGAATGAAGGCACTATGGCATTAAACAGACTCTGTTATGTTAATAAGAAATGTAAAGCATGTTACAAGACCATGAGGCAGTTTTAGTGTGTGATGTTCTGTCCCTTCTGTACAAGCAAGAACTAGTGCTGATTTATGCATCTGCTCCTTTAGGTAGTCTGATGGTATGGCCTGTCTTCCTCTGCTAGCTGGGACAGGTTGAAATGGTCTGTGGAGTCTTTGGGCATGCCCCTTCCCAGACTCCTTTAGTTCTTTCATCCAGTCTTAGCTGGTACATTTTTGTTCATGGCAGTGAATTTTCTGCCATTATTTTTTAGTACAGTGCCTTCCGATTCTGGTGTTGCTCTGGAAAAGCAACAGCTGCAAGAAATTTTTAACAGCAGCAGAGGAAGGCTTTTTCTTCAGTTTTCTTCTGCTCCATAGGACCCCATCTGCAGGTGGGGAATTCCAGGCTGCAGTATCTTGTCAGTGCTGCCGTAGCCTACGCTCTACTTCTGGTGCCTTGTTGGGACTGAGTTTAAGCCATCGCCACCCAAAACAAGGTAAGATTGGGGGTTTCCTGGGTCACGAAGGAGTACTCAATCTGGTTTTTGCAGCACTGCAGGATCTGTACACATTTGTGGGGTTCCTCTCTTGTCTTCGTCACAGTGGATGCCATCTTGAGAGGCCTATCCTGCACTCAGACAGGCAGTGGCCATCTTTGTATTGTCTGCGTATGTCCATTAAGAGCATCAGTCATGTTGGTATGCTCTTTGCATGCGCATTGGAGCTCATCAGCTAGGAAAATCACTGCTATACTTTTAAAGAGCAAATATCCAGGTGCTCTTCCCCAGAACCATGACAAACCCTTACCTGGCTCTGAATGATGTGGTATTAATCTTTTTACTTAACTGTGCCCCAATTTAGGAAGGGAAGGGATCGTAATTGCTGAGCCATGCTGATCCCTTCCACTTCCTTGTACTCTCTCGGACAGTGATTTACTCCACGCTAGCACGTTTTGTGATGTCACTATACGGGCAGCTCGGGGGGGGCACGATCCATAGAAATCAATGGGGCTGTTATTTAAACTTGAATTTTAGTAGTTTAGATGGCGGTTTGGAACAGATCATGGCCACTGCTTAACTAACAAGGACATATCTTCATTCAGGCTTACCACCCCACTGGGGTGGGGTGGAGGCTCCTGTCAAATAAATTACTTCAGTTTCTGAGGCAGGCCCCTCTATGTAAGAAGGTGGGGTTGGGGCCAAAGTGGCCCTATGAGGCATTGGGGTTGGAAAATGTTTTCATGTGCTTAGTGCTCCCCGGGTTTTGTATCTGCCCTGCTTCTGTGTCGTCCCTGACACTCAGGAAGTGACTTCAGCAACCTCACCATCAGCCTCATGTCTGCTGTCACTAGGATTGTGCTTTCTACTGCATGTTCCCCGGGGCTTTAGGGGGGAATCACAATAGTGCGCTTAGTCTTCTGATATGCTTGTTCTGTCTCTGTCAACCTTCAGGCTTACTGGACCCTGTAGTGCATTTGCAGCTTGGACATGCATATGTTTTATCAGGAGTTTTAACATGTAACAGGGCAGAAGTTGCAACCTGTCCTGAAATGTCTCTTATTTGTGTTGCTAGTGGGTCCAGAGTTGTGTGCAATCCCTCTATAACAATATATGAGGGAAGGAAAAGCGAACTGTAGAAAATCCTTTCTCGATTCATGTTTGACGAAGTAGGTCCGTATTCAAACCCCAGGAATCACTCAGTATGCTTAACTAATGCAGTCAGCCTTCAGTTTTGAACTGCCAGGGAGAGAATGGAATGTATGTAGATGATGGAACTCTCATTGGCTTGTGCCAGTTTCAAACTGCTGCACTTTGAAGTGCTCAGATTAATTTCTCTGCCTGCCAGTTGGGATGCCTCTGAGAGCTCTCCTCGACTTGTCTTAAATAAATTAAAGTTTTTCCTTGTAGTCCTAGCGCCTGGTGGCTTAGCGCTATCTGTGAGTACCTACTGCAGGAGCGCCTCACGAAGAGATACTGTATGGTAAGTTCTTATGTAACTGTACTTTTCTGTGGCATTTCTCCTCTATTTTTACTGTTAAACACTCCGTTTCTCCTGGGGACGATAGCACTATTTTGTTTTAACTTTTTAAAGCTTTCGCTTGGTTCCTTTTCCTGTCAGGAACCGAGCACGTTGGTCTGTTCCAGTGAATTATTTTTATTGAGGAACAGATTGTTTTGGGATTGTAGTTTAACATTGTTTGTGGTTTGGGAATCAGCTGTTTTTCACTTGGTATCTTTGTTGTACCTGACACTAATGTCAGACACACCTAGAAAAAGGAAAAGGACAGGACCAACTGGTTTTAAAAACTGCATTAGTTGTGGACAAATAATAGCCAAAATCCACTGAGAGACCGGAGTCTTCTAAGGCAAAAAGACCAGTGGAACGGGCCTCAGAAACGGTTCCTGCAAAAGGAAAACGTAAGGAAAAACATACCGCTGCACCTTCTGCTGAAAAAGCAAAGGGAGCTCTCAGTGAGCAGACCAACAATGCCCTCTGTGGAGGAAATTGCCAAGGCCCTGCAGGTATTGCAGGCTCTCCAGGCTGTCGATCCCTTGGCTCCTCCCTCAGTTTCCCCTGGTTCCCATTTTGGTTCCCCCTTCACATGAACCGGTATATTTGTATGAAGAACCAGAGGAGGAGGAAAAGGAACCCTCTGAGCCAGAAGTCTTCCCCGAGCAAAACTTTGGTACCCCCCACCCCACACACACACACACACACACACACACAGAGGTCCAGAGGACTATTCGTCTCACAACTCTTTTTTGAGAGGCAAATTGTCGATACCCTCAACCTCTCCATTCAGGATTCAGTTGAGGATGAAGAAGAAGCTAATTTTCTGGACATGATGGGTCTCACTGCCAAAAAAAAAAGACTTTTACTGCCCATCCCTTAAAAAGGCAGTATTGAAAATTCTGCAACCCCCACTTCAGTGCCGGGGTGGACAGAACGGTAGATGGAAAAGTACCAGCTGGACAGATCTAATGCTGTCTTTTTATTTACTCACCCTTGATGGGACTGCTCTTGAGGACGTCTCCTCATTCAGGTATCTTGGCGTTTGGCTGGATAGATACCTTGACTTCTCTGTACATATAGATGCCATTCTGAAAAAATGTAAGGCCTAAGCTCGGTGCCCTTTACAGAAACTGCAGCTGCATCCCTCTTGCCACCAGGCGTTAGCTGATACAGAAGATGATCTTGCCCATTTTCGACTACTGCAACATAGTCTATGGTGCTGCCCCACAGTCCCACCTATCCAGACTGGACTCTCTCTACAACTCCTTCTGTTGATTAGCTCTTGACGCCCTCCCTCCTCACTCATCATTGTGATCTTTACCGCTCCCTCAACTTCCTTCCCCTCCACAATTGGCGAGTTTTACACGGCGCTAAGTTCATCTCTAAATTCAGGCTTGGTTCGCTTCCCTCCTATGTCTCCTCCTCTTTTGGTACCCCTTCCCCCTCCCTTTATTCCCTGAGATACCATGCTGACACTCGCACCCTTTCAGTTCCTCGCAGAACCACATCCTCTGGCCAGAAAGTCGTCTTGTATCACCTGCCTAAACTGTGGAATTCTCTGTCTTCTCAAATCCACTTCTCCTCCTCCCTTTTTTTTTCTCTTACCTGTGTACTACACAACTATCTCACTCCTCCTGCACCTGCTTCTGACCCCCTCCTTACCTAACTCCTTTCTCGCTCTCTCTCCTGCCCACTTAGCTCATTGCACTTACCCTACCCCTTATGGTCTAGCGCTGCAGCCCGAGTTATGCTCACCTATGTTTCAACCCAGGCTACTGCGACTGCTGTGGTTTACTGCCCACATAATGCATTTGCACTCCACCTTTGCCTTTGTTTCAGCATTGTTTCTTAATTATATGCATGTATTATGTATAGTATATTTGCATCATCTATGCTCCTCATGTATTGTAAATGAATGCTTCGTATATGGATGTACTTTTTTGCTATGTTCCATATTCCTTGACCATGTTTTGAATGTATGTATTGTATTTTATTGTACCTCTTCATTGCTGCATTCAATCGCGCCTCTGTATTGCTGCATGATTTGTCAACGCTACTACTCTACAACCCCTTCCCCTTTCCCCAGGACGTACCATGAGATGAGCATTAAGTTGCCCAGTGTATCTTTCCTGGTGAAACAATTCAATAAATAAATAAAAGAAATGAGGGAGTGGTACAGGCTGCTGCATGTGATAGGGCCACAGGCTGTCGCTTCCTCCGCCTCAAAGCCGCACAAGGAGAAAATGAAGGACTTTTGTGGGGGGCAGGTCCCCACTCCACAAGAATTCTTTGTCTGGCTCCTCATCCCATGGGGGATGGGACCATTCCTCCTGGTTTTCCCATGACTCTGCTGGGCAGCCAGCTGCAAAGCCCCTTGCCATTGTCCTGGTATTGGGTGGGGGCAAGTCGGGGTCAGGGGCTTTTGTCTCTACCCTGACACGCCTCAAGGTGAAGGCCACACCAGCAGGGTCCCCCTCCACCTTAGGGGCTGGGAACAGTCAGAAGCAGGGTGGTGATGCTTCGGCTCCTGCCTACCTGGTTCAGACGATGATCTTGTCCAAGGCAGGCGTCAGGCTTGTATGAGCACCTGACACCTCCGCCCCACTCTCTGATGCCGTTGCCCAAGGCTCCGGCCAAGTAGACGGCTGCATCCCCCTTAGACTTCGCCAAGCAGCCGCCTGCTAAGAGGACACCTTCCTGGGCGATGGATCAGGCTTTGGTTGAGAGAGACTCCATGCCCTCCAATGGGGTCTCCCGGCAGATAAACCTTAGGCCAAATGGGGCTTGTAACGGCCCCGTCTTGCTTCTAGCTCTGCCGCCACCTCAGATGCCGGATGTCCCGATGCCAGGCAGGCCGATACCAGCTCGTTAGTTGCCAGCCAGTCCATTTGGTCCGCAGTTCGCCAAGGACCAGCTCCAGGAACTCTTCTCCTTCTGGTGGAACCGCATCAAAAGCGACTTGCTCCCCCACAAGGAGCCCAAGCCGGAGCCAGACAAGGACCAGGAGCCTAAACAACAGTCTTCTACTTCTAAGGACCATACCCCGTGCCTGGACGACCACTGCGGCATACCCCGAGATGGAGGGCGGCATCACCATAAGCACTTCCGCTCATCCAGCCGTCACTGTCGCTGGTCTCACAGCTGATGTCTATCCCACAGCGGGTGCTGGTCCCGTAGTGGACGTCTGTCCCATAACCAACATTGCTCTACCTCTTCGTCCTCCTCCTTGGCAGATACCAGCTGCAGTTCTTTGTCCTTGGCCTTGGACCATTCTGAACCTAGGGTTTGCCCTTCGTCTCCAGATAATGACATCCCGAGGTCACCTCCTAATGACCGGACGTTCATGGACATCATGAGGCCCATCAAAGTGTCAAACGGATGGGAGACCGAAGATCTGGAGAGGCGAAGGTTGGCAAAGTACCTGAGGCAGAAGGAGCCCAAGCTTCTAGTGGTGCCTCCTTTGGTAGATAACCTTTAAGGACCTCACAAGGTTAACTTGGAAGCACCCATCCACCACCTCCGCTGTCTCCAAGAAGTCGGACAGGCTGTATAGAGCCCCTAGGGAAGAGCCTTTCCTGGTGGTACACCCTACAGCGGACTCTCTGGTGATTACAGCTGCTCATGATAGATTGAAGAAGCCTAAATACCTGAGTACTCAGCCTCCTGACCAAGAGTCCAGATATATTGACCTGATGAGCAAAAAGGTTTACTCATCCTCCACTTGCTCCATCAGGTCCTTTAACTTTATCACATACATGGTACAATACCAAAACACCCTGTGGGAGAAAGGTATGGAGATAGCTCAGGCCCTTCCAGACTCTGCACAGAAAACTAAGCTCCTGGACCTCCTCAAATTGGGGTGAATGTAGGCACCCATGTTCTGCTTGCCTCCTGTGATTACTGTGGCTATGACCACCAGAGCAGTGGCTTCGGGAGTCTGCCTCAGGTGCCTCGGCAGAACTACTGCCAACTACCCGGAGGTGGGGCTGAGTCAAAGTGGTATAGCAGCTTACCTGTTGGATTCTCACAAGTGGCTAGAAGAAGAAGGCAGCAGTTCATTTCAGGGAAGCGGCTGTTGATTTTTGCTGAATATTTGCTGCTGTTATTATTTCTTTTGCAGTTTATTGTTGCATTCAGTTGGTAACCGGTTGCTTTCAAACCCCAGGAAATGTTATTGTATTCTGACTTGTGCGGTATGGTCTCACCATAGGACTGCCCCGGAGCTGAAATGGTTAATAGAACCTATACAAATTATGGAATGCAAGGCTCGAGCTCGGTTTACAAATCACTGTCCCTGGTAAACCACTCTAAACCGTCAGATTCTTTACTCTGCTTGCCTCAGTAAGACATCTCCGGAGAGCTCTCCTTCATCGCTTGAAAAAACTTTATTTTCTCGGTTATTTTACTAGTAAAATTATTTTTATTTGGTATTCTTTTCACTGTTCTTCAGTGTATCTGGTAGTATTTGTTTAGAGTTTGTGTTTGGGGTAAGTAGTCGTTCTTTCTCCCCGGTTCCTTAACTGGGAGAAAACGGACACATCCCTTTTTATTTTTGTAATTTATTCGTAATTTGAGTTAAATTTCCCTCTGACTCGATATAGTCGGTTAGATAGTGAAATTTTACTGGGGTAACTTCTGGTTTAGTGGGTCAAGTCTCAGTCATGGTAGCTCCTGGTCTTGTCATAAATTTTAAAACCCAGGGTAACTCCTGGTTTTTCCTGTGTTAGGTTTAACAAGCAAAAAAAAAAGAAAAAATAGATATTTCTTTATTTTTTTTTCTTCTGTAACTGGGTTATGTCACAGAAGCCAAAAAAGAGAACAGGACCCACTGGTTTCCAGCACTGTACTTAGTGCGGGGAACCGTTTGCTAAAGCAGATCCTCATTTAGTGTGTGTGTTCTGTCTGGGGTCTGACCAGTTGCAGACAGATTGCGAAATTTGTTCCAATTTTCCTCAGTCTACTCTAGATAGGAGATTGAAAAGACTGAGGGGAAAAAAATGGCCGAAGAGGCTGTTAACCCAGCCGAAGAGCAACCAGATGAACCGGAGGGACTGCCCTGTGACAGGGGCAATAGCTCTGCTAAAAAGCGTACCATTGAACCAGCTGTCGCGGTAAAAAAAAGAGGAAGGAAAAGCACCAGGAACCACAACCGAAACAAACCCTGGGTTCCTTCTGCTGAGATCGCTAATGCAATTAAAATAATTCAGTCTCTGCAGTCCCTGGTCCCTGTTGGGAAGCAACTGGTTACCCAAACTCCCGGTTCACAGTCAACCCACGGTTTAACCGACCAAGGTGGGGATCTTTATGGGGGTGATGATTTGGGCATGGAGCCTGATGATGATGAAGACGAGGATTATGGGGGACCTAGCGATCCTGACATTTCCCCTAATACTCATAGGCCAGAATCCCCTGATAAGGGAACTGAGGATTTTACTTCTTATTTTGCTTTCATGAAGCAAGTGGCTCAGTCCATCGACCTTCCACCCTAGGAAGATATTGAGGATGAGGAGGAAGAGGATTATAAAGAAATTATGGATGTCCCACCATCAAAGAGGTTGCTCCTCCCTCTTCACAAGTCATTAAAAAAGCAGACCATGAAGGTACTGCAAAACCCTACTTCTGTTCCCCCCACAGACAGGAAGGCTGACAGAAAGTATGGGGTGGCCAAGCCCAAGTCTGGTTTTCTTTTTGGACGTCCCAGTCATGAAGGAGTGGTACAGGCTGTAGCTTGTGACCAAGCTGGCATCCCTCTGGCTTCCCACTCCCCAGAAAAAGATTCTAGGAGGGTGGATTCCATCGCAAAGAAAATGTATTTAGGATCTTCCCTGGCTATAAGACAAGCTACTTATATGGCATAGATAGCCAAGTACCAAAAGAACATGTGGTCCACAGTCCTGGAAATTGCCAAGGCAGCCTTCCTCCCATGGCTGCTGACCTGGAGGAAGCTGCAAAAAGGGGCATTGAAGCCTCTAAAACTCATTTCAGGATGGCAGTGGATGTTACTGTAATGCTACTACATCCAGACAAATGGCATTTTCTGTATCTTTGAGGAGGTTTGCCTGGCTCAGGACTATAAACCTGATTCAAGATACTCAGAACAAGGCAATGGATTTCCCTTGTGACCCTATGTCTCTGTTTGGGGAACAAACAGAGGCATATATGAAAATGGATGAGTACAAGGCGGCCTATAAAAGTGCAGCAGCTAAGGCGAGGGCTGCCAACCCCCAAAAGCACCATGCAAGGGGTGGCAGAGGTAGAACTCCTTACTGGCCTTTCTTCCAGCCTCAAGTTTTTCCCCAGTACCAGCCCAGGAGACACTTCTGGGGTAGGGGTCGGAGGGGTAATGGCCACACTAGCCCCTCTGTTCAGCCTGTAGCTCAGTCCAAGCAGACTCCCTGAGGGGACTGCTCGGGCTGCCTTCCCAGTTCTGGTAGGGGGCAGGCTGGCCCATTACTTTCAGGAGTGGGAAAACATTACCACGGACAAGTGGATCCTGGAAGTGGTGGGTCAGGGACTTGTTCTCAGCTTCAAGGCCTTGCCAAAGCTGAGGTCAGGAGCCTTCAAATCCTCCTCCCCCTCAGAAACAGCTTTGCTGGAGATGGAAGTTTCAAGTCTATTGCTGTTAAATGCAGTGGAATCAGTCCCTCTTTCCCAAAGAGGGAAGGGGCTGTATACCAGGTACTTCCTCACAACAAAGAACACGGAAGTGGTGACCCATCCTGGACCTCAGATACTTAAACAAGCATCTGACAAAACCAAAATTCAGAATGGACACCCTAGCTACCATACTGCCTACCCTAAGGCAGGGGGATGGGTTAGTTTCCTTAGATCTCAGACACCTATTTTCACATTCCAATCAGAAGGCCACACAGAAAGTACCTCAGAGTCATGCTACCATCCAGTCATTACCAATTCAGGGCAATGCCTTTCGGTGTGACATCTGGTCCAAGAGTGTTCACAAAGTGCCTGGCTGTGGCAGTGGCACACCAGAGGTGTCAAGGGGTGACAGTGTTCCCCTATCTAGATGACTGGCTCATAGTAGGCCATTCAAACCAGCAAGTGAGATAGGCCTTGTCAATAACACAAAACACTCTCTACTCTCTCGGGTTCTTAGTGAACCACAAAAAGTCTGTACTATTTTATTTATTTGTATCTAGGATTACAATATACCTTTGAGCCAAGGCTCTTTTACAAAGGTTCCATGTCAGAAGTACAGACAGTTAGCATCAAGCTGGTTACATGATTACAGATAATTTACATGGTACAGGATATCAGATAGTAACTTTGGTTGACATAAGAAATTTTGGCGTTGCGTTACACAAAAACACTAGGAGGAAGAAGGCAAGAGGGGAAAGGGCTGGGAGGAAGGGGATGGCATAAGCGTAGGGGGGCAGAGTGAGGCAGCCGAGGGGCTTTGTCAGGACAGACACAGGGTAAGTGCATTTGCAGTGGCAATGCACAGGTAAGTGCAAGTATAGAAAGGACAGAAGACACCAGGGAGGTCAGAAGCAGCGTAGGGAACAATGTTGTTATGCTATGTGGTGCAATCACAGGTGTTGGTGCCTGTATGGGAGAGGCGGAGCTTGGTTTTGAACACACCAAGTGTTGCTGCGGTGGAGATGTCACTCGAGAGACTGTTTAGCCAACTCTGAGCCCTGTATGCAAACGACCTTTGGCCTTGGGCTGTGTGGCAGTGGGGGATTTGCAGGATTTGGGGCTTAGTGCTCCTGGTGTTGACGGTGTTGATTTTGGGTTTAAGGAGGGTGCTGACTCCAGGTGGTGCCTTGCCCAGTAAGATTTTCTTTGCTATGATGCAAGTTAGGTATTTGATTCGGTTGTTCAGTTGCAGCCATCCTGTTTTGGAGTAAAGGTCACAGGTGTGGGTGAGACGGTGGGAACCAGTAACAAGTTGGCAGGCTTGATTGAGTGAAGTTGAAACTCGTTTGCGAGAGGAAGTTGTGGCAGATCCATAGATAATGAGACCATAGTCAGTAATGCTGACAATGGAGCTCTGGATGGCGGCAGACAAAGCTTCGGGGGTTAGATGTTTGCTATGTCGGAACAGTAGGCCCAGCCTGGTGTTGGCTATTTCTGCCACATTATTGATGTGTGGAACATAGGAGAGGTTAGAGTCAAGGGTGAGGCCAAGGTATTTAAAGGTATGGATTTGATTAAGGGTGATTCCTTGCTTGGTTTTAATGGAGAGTTGACATTGTTTGTATTTGTTGTGGGAGCTGCAGAAAATCATGGTCTTTTTTTTTTTTTTTTGGTTAAGGATCAGTTTGTGTTTTGAGAACCAGTTTTCGACTGCAGAGAAGGCCCGCTGGAGGTTTCCTTGAAGATGTACTGGATCATGGTGGGAGGCCAGGATGACAGCATCATCCGCGTAGAGTAGGATTTGTTCAGGACAGGAGTCTGGCATTGAGTTCGAGAAAAGGCTGAAAAGGAACTAGAACCAGTTCAGCTTCTAAAGTTCATAGGGTCAGAACTGGACACAAAAAAGGAAATGGCTTACCTACCCCAAGACAGGGTAGACAACCTTATCCAGGTAGCCAGTTCCTTCACACTTAATGTCTCCAGGCCAGCAAGGCACTTCCTACAGTTGTTCAGTTGTTCGGCCACATGGCAGCCTCCACAGCTACCGTGTTAGGCTCAAGGTTCCAGATGAGAGGCATCCAATTTCACCTAAGGGAACACTGGTCCCAAAAGAGGGACTCTCTTTCAAAATTAGTCCCAGTGACAGCCACTCTTCTTTAAGCCCTGTAGTGGTGGCAAGAAAGGAGCAACCTCAGACAAGGAGTACCCTTTCTACAACAGGTCCCTTCCCTGGTGCTAACCACAGATGCATCCCTGCTGGGATGGGGAGCACATCTGGGGGACCACACTGCTCACGGTCTATGGACAAAGCAGGAATCTCTCCTGCATATCAACCTGTTGGAACTCAGGCAGTTCTTTTGGCTCTTCAGTCATTTGCCATTCAGATCAAGAGGAAGGTAGTACAAGTCAGAACTGACAACACAACCACCATGTGCTACATAAACAAGGGGGCACAAGGTCAACTCCTCTATGCACAGAGGCAATGAAAATTTGGACCTTGGCATACTCCCTAGGTGTATCCCTCTCAGCTGGTCACCTGCCAGGCAAGGACATAGTCTTGGCGGATGCTCTCAGCAGAATAAACCAGAACCACCATGAGTGGTCATGTAACAAACAGGTCTTACAGACCATTTTCAGGAGATGGGGCACCCCAGAGGTGGATCTGTTTGTAGCCCCAGACAATCACCAGCTCCCTCAGTATTGCTGCAGGCCCTCTTTCAGGGGCACAGTTCCTCTGGATGCACTCTTGCTGGATTGAACAGGGAGGTTCCTGTATGCTTTTCCTCCTTTTCCTCTGTTACTGAAAGTACTAATCAAACTCTGGCTTCAACCAGCTTCAATGATCCTCATTGCCCCTGATTGGGCCAGACAACCTTGGTACTGCATGCTCCTATCATTGTCAGTAACCAAGCCAATCAGACTCCCCAGGAGGTACAAACTACTGCCATCCTCTCGGGGCAGGATCATGTACCCCAACCTGTTCCCTCAGACTCAAAGCATGGTTCTTGAGGACTTAACAAACTTGCATCTCTGAGGCAGTCATGGATATACTGAGTCTCCAGAAAGCCTTCCACCAAACAAACCTATTCCTCTAAATGGAAAAGATTTTCTTTTTGGTGTCAGGGCAAGGGCTTGGACCTCACCCAGGCTAATATCTATATAATCCTGGATTATATGGCCCATTTGCACGCCGCTGGTTTAACTGTTTCCACCTTGAAAGTACACCTGGCAGCTGTCTCGACTCATCTGTCAGCAGGTAAGACATCTTCCTTGGCTTCAAAACCAGTGTTCAATAACTTTTTTAAAGGATTACTACATTTGAATTCACCACATAGGGAACCTGCCCCCTTGTGGGATCTGAATATTTGCATTGCACAGCTAATCAGCCCCCCTTTTAGCCCATGTCCACAGCAGACCTGGGATATTGCCAGAAGGATCAGTGAGCTCCAGGCGTTATCTACAGAGCCTGGTTACATTGCTGTCCGTAGAGACAAGATAGTCCTTAGGACTGACAGAAAATTTCTGGCCAAGGTGGTATCAGAGTTCCACCTCAACCAGTCCATTACTTTGCCAGTCTTCTTTACAGACCGTGCCACCTCAGGTGAACGCAGGTTGCATAGCCTAGACGTGAAAAGGGCAGTCAGCTATTATCTGGACCACATAAAGGGTCATAGACCGGATCAGACTCAACTCTTCCTTACTTATGGAGAGGTGGGAAAAGGGAAGTCTGCCAGAAAATGATCCATTGCAAGATGGATTGTGGCTTGTATTCAGTTTTGTTATAGCAAGGTGGGTAAGCAAGCACCTGCAGGCCTCATAGCCCATTCAACTAGGGGCACTGCAGCTTCTGCGGCAGCTGCTAGAGATATTCCCCTAGTGGACATTTGCAAAGCTGCAACCTGGAAGACAGATCACATATTCGCCAAGCATTATTGTTTGGATATCCAGGCCAGAGGAGATGCCAGGTTTGGCACAGCAGTCCTTGAAAGCCCGTTCCTAAATAGGTTATAGGCCCACCTCCAAAGGCATTGCTTGGTAATCTGCATAAGTCAGAATACAGTAAGATTTCCTGGGGTTTGAAGAAAAAATTACTCACCTTAGTAATCTTGTTTTTTCTAAGGGAATCTTACTGTATTCTGAGCTCCCTCCTTTGTTTCTCTGCTTGAAACCTATGGTCACTGCACTACAGCTGTAGTAGAGTTGTTGCAGACCTGAGGGTATAGGTGATCTTGTTTTTGGGCATCTGTGACTTGAGTCTTGGTGATGCCATTTGACAAGTTTTCAAAAGGAAGAATAATTCCTCAAGTCTTTTTCCTTTTAAATTATTAGGGAGGGTTGTTGTTCCTATTCTTATTATATTGTCCAGAAATTGCACAGTGTATGCTTCGTAAGAATCTGACGGTTTAGAGTTGTTTACCAGGGACAGTGATTTGAAAACAGAGCTCGAGGCTAGCATTGCATAATTTGCATAGGTTCTGTTAACCATGTCGGCTCTGGGGCAGTCCTGTGGTGAGACCATACTGCATAAGTCAGAATATAGTAAGATTCCCTTAGAAGAAACAAGATTACTAAGGTGAGTAATTTTTTTCTTCTGGATTCGTTTGGAAAGTTACTTGTTTGGGGGATTTTGTAGGTATAGCTGAGTGTTTCTGTGGCAGTTTGCTGGTGTGGCTGATTGTCTCTGGTGATTAGGAGGGGCCCAAACCCCTCCTACCCCACACCCCATCCACCCCTAGCGCACTTCCTTTATACCATTAACCTGTGACATCATACGGTACCAGCTGACTGCATACACACACTGTTGGCCATCTTATTTAGTACACAACACAGGCACAAATCAAACCCTGACAGAAATCTACAGTCCTTGATACATTTTACCACTAAAGAGTAATGACAGTATAAATATATATAACTGGGCACTGGACATGGTGTAGTAGAAAAGAGCAGCAGAGGGTGCAGGGCAATGGGGGCATTTAGGGCAAGGATAGGAGGAAGAAGATGATGGGTGTAGTGCTTTGCAGCTGATGTGGGGCAGCACTGTTCAAAAAGACCTTCTGGACATTGCTGGGCTGCCGTATCTGCAGGCGCCTCTCTGGTATTGAGGGAGGAGGTAGCTGGACTTCAAGCAGAGTTGGCAAGGATACAGGCGACCTTCCCCCCCATACAGAGACCACCATGTCCACCACCACTCCCTCAGAGGTTGCCAAGAAGGAGGGAAGGATGGACTACGTTGGGCTTGGGGAGGGTGCGGGAGGCAGCATGGAGGCACATCCCCCAGCTGGTAACACTTCACAACTCGTATGCCATCCTGGCAGAGCATAGAGATTGCGCAGCATCTCTGGAAGTGAACACCATGGGGGTTGAGGGGGTCATCTAGGGTGGAACCCCAAGGGCAGATGCAATGAGAACACACAGGAGGAGGAAGCAAATTCTGGTTGGGGACTACATTGTCTGAAGGGACTGAGCTCAGGTCAGGTAGCAGTTGTGAGAGGGATGTAATATGCCTACCTGGACGCACAGTTCGGAAGGAGGGCAAGCAAATCCTTAGGATTGCGGGGGGGGGCTGGACGTCATTATTCACTTGGGTCTAATGACCTGGCTAGAGAGGGGGTAGATGTAGGAAGAGTTCAGGGAGCTGGGGAGGAGTCTTGGGCAAATAGCACACTCTGTCACCTTCTCGGATGTGCTACCTGCCCACGGCAAGGGGGAAGAGAGGGACATCTGCATCATTGAATTCAACAAATGGCTGAAGAAATGGTGCAGAGAGATGGGGTATGGCTTCATTGGGGACTGGAACCTCACCTGGAGGGATGAAGGACTATATTCTCCAGATGGCCTGCATCTATCCAGGGGAGGCAAAGGTATTGACCAGGCCACGGACCCCTCAATTTCTGGAACCTAAACAGTTTTTCAGAAATCCTCTGTACTGCAAGGGATCCAGCGTGCCTTGACCAGGCTACGGACCCCTCAATTTCTGGAACCTAAACAGTTTTTCAGAAATCCTCTGTACTGCAAGGGATCCAGCGTGCCTTGACCAGGCCACGGAACCCTCAGTTTCTGGAACCCAAACAGTTTTTCAGAAATCCTCTGTACTGCAAGGTACTAGCCCTGACTTTTGGATTTGGTACCAGTGGAAGCTGATTTCCAAGTGGCCCACACTATCTCCTGCTGAACACATCTCTAACTACTGTGTCTCTAGTTGAATTTATGTGCCAGGGTTTGCCTTTCTCTCGCCTCTCCTCCTCCTCCTTGCCCTGCCCCCCCTCTTCTCTCTCCCTGGTCCTAGCCACCCCAACCCCCGCCACCCTCTACTCTGGTTTCCACTGCTACTCCAAGGGAACTCTCCACTTCCACTCGAGACTTGTGCTTGGTGCACCATTGGGATATTCCTGGTTACTTAACCCGACCTCTACTCTCAACAAGTGTGGCCACCTCTCTACACTGTACCACCTTGCAGTCCATATGGGATACCGCCTGGAACCTTGCAACCTCTACTCCCAGAAATAACGATCAAAACTGTCTCTCAAAGAGCTGCGACTCTGCTCCTTAAAACTCCTACTCCATCTCATCTCAGGCAGCATCCATCCCAATCCTGGCCCTAGAAGCTCAGGCCACACACAAACTCCAGGTGCCCTTATCCTTGCAACCATTAATATCTGCAGCCTACTAGCAAAGCTGGATGCACTCCAAGCCTTCATTTGCCAACACAACCCTGACATCCTTGCAGTGGTGGAAACTTGGCTGACACCTAAAGTTCCTGACTCAGCAGTAACAATACAGGGCTACAATGTCCACAGGCTGGACCGGATGTCCAAAAAAGGCGGTGGTTGCGCAGTCTGTATCAAAGACTCCCCGTCTTGGCACCCTGTAGCAACTCCATCACTTTCTGCCTCGGCCCAGATTCTGCCAATAAAAATCATCCTAGGTCCCAACCATAAAGCCCTGACTATTGTCTCTGTATACATCCCGCCCAGGGACCCTAAACATGGCTTCAACGACGTCCTAAACTTTATCAACTCTCATCCTTCTGAAGCTGAACTTATTCTACTAGGGGATTTCAACATAAACTGGTTAGCATAGAGTGCCAGTGCCTATAAAGACTCCATCTCAGCTGCTAACCTCACGCAAATGGTAAACTCCCCTACTAAGATTAACTACAAGACTGGCATCAGTACCCTCTTGGATTGGGTCCTCACCACTCACCCCACAAGGATTTCTCGTACGACCGTTCTCCCAGACTCTCTCAGTGACTACTCCCCAGTCATGTGTGCATAGTCTAACAAATTCCTTAAGCCCCCTCCCAAAATTATCGCTAGCAGAGTCCTTCCTCATGGAAAACTTCCACATCTCAAACACTACCTGCTTCTACAAGACTGGCTACCCATCTATGAAGCAACAGATGTTAACTTGGTTCTTGATCACTTCATCTCAATTTTCAACAAAGCCTGCGACCTCTTTGCCTCTGCTAAAAGGTGCAAAACAAAATCTCTCTCTAACCCATGGGTCACCACGGCTCTTCTCTCACAGCTGAAACTAAGGGATCACCTCTGGGCAGTTGCCAGGGCCACTGGCAAACAACTGGACATCCAAAATTACAAACAAGCACGAAATGCCTACACAAAAGCCATACGACTAATGAAGTCCACCTATTACAAAGACGCTGTCACCAATACATGGGGAAATGGTCGTGCTTTCTGGGACAATATCAAGGATGTCACAGGGAAGCAGCCAGAAACCTCTCCGGCCATGTTAATGGTTGATGGATCCTCAACCCTCGACCCCAAGGTGATCACAAACATCTTTAACACGGCTTTTTCAGACCTTAGTGCTGTTCTACCCCATGACTTTTTCGAAAACAGGGCCTACTCCCCAAATACCTCAGCCCCTAAGTCTAACCATCCCCTCTTCTACTTCAGGGAGGTAAGGCTGAAAGAAGCTCACCGCTGTATTCAAACAACATGAAGTCTTGCTGTATTCTGACTATTGCTGTGATCTCCAACCTTTGAACTGCCCCGGAGAACAAAGAGTTAACTTTCTATGCAAGGCATGGAACGCTGAGCTCGAGCTCGGTTGAAGCCTCTGTCTGCTGTTGTTTGAACCCCAACCGTCAGATTCTTTACTCCGCCTCATTGAACAGTCGCTCCGGAGATTTCTCCTTCGCTCGGTTCAAAAAAAGTTGGTTAAAATGTTGTGTTTTCGCTCTGTTTCAACCGAATTTCTGCTTCTAACCTGTTGGTGTAAGTCTCTGTCTGTGGTACCGTGAGTACTAGATAGGTTTTCTATATTAGTTTTCTCTGTGGAACTTGTAAACATTGGATCGGTTCGGTTTGAACCGATTTAGGTCTGTGAAGAAAAAAAAAAAAAAAACAACTTCTGTCTTTATTAGAGTGTGGTAACCGGTCCGTATCAGTTCTAAAAAAAAAAAAAAGATTTCATTACGTTTTTTTCCAAGACCTGTAACACGGTCAGGAACCGATAGGGGTGTCTTGCCTGACGGATTGCCGAAAAAAGGGTAAGTTTTGGTTAGGCTTGGCCATGTCTGAGAAACCCAAGAAAAAAAACGGGCCCACTGGGTTTCAACACTGCAGTGTGTGTGGGGAAGCCTTTGCTAAGGCTGACCCCCACACCACCTGTGTTTATTGTCTGGGGTTTAACCACCTCAATTCAGACTGCCAAATTTGTAAAAGCTTTCCCAAAGCTACCCTGGATAAGAGAGTAGGTAGACTGAGGGAAAGGGAGGCCGAGAAGTCCGCTGACCCAGATGGCCAGCCCAGTTTGGTTCCGACCGAACCAGAAGGAGTGCCCTCTGACCAGGGCGAAACTTCTTCAGGCAAAAGGAGAACCAGTTCTGAGGAGTCAGTTCCGGTTAAAAGAAAAAGAAGGGATAAATCATCCGGTTTGGATCCACAAGTTCTTTCTCCGACCGCTGATGAGATAGCCAAAGCGATAAGGATAGTTCAGTCGCTAACTTCGGTTCCGGCCGAACCGGCACCATCGGTCAGGGACTCGGTTCGGTCGGCTCCCCCGGTTCCGGATTGTACTTTAGAAGAATTTTATGAACCGGAGGAAGAGGAGGGAGAGTATGAAGATAATGGTGGTGATGGTGATTATGAAAGTCTGGATGTGCCTATTGACCCGGACATCTCCCTAGACAGACCTTCAAGTGTTTCTCCTCCTAGGCTATCTGAGTCCCCCTCCCACTTTGTTTTACAAGAAGGTGGCTGAAACCCTCCAGCTTCCTATGGAAGAAGCAGTAGAGGATCAGGAGGAGCCTGATTTTGTTGAGACGATGGACATACCAGAGTCCAGGAGATTGTCTATTCCCTTCCATAAATCTTTTGGGAAACAGACTTTTAAAATTCTAAAAACTCCTAATTCCATACCTCCTGCGGACAGAAAAATGGACAAGAGGTATACTCTTTCAGGCTCAGACACAGAGTTCCTTTCCCAGCAATGCAGCCATGTTGGGGTAGTGCAGGCTGCTGCCTGTGATAAGGCAAATATTCCCTTGGCTTCACACCCCCAGACAAGGACTCCAGGAGGATTGATGCCATGGCAAAGAAATGGTACATGGCAGCATCTTTGGGACTCAGGCAGGCTAACTATATGGCTTACACAGCTAGATACCAGAAGTCCAGGTGGGACACTGTTCAAACAACATGAAGTCTTGCTATATTATAGACATTAGCAGTTTGATCCAGCTCTAGAACTGCCCCGGAGTGAAATGGTTAAAACCATTCCAAAATAGAATTTTGGCACGAGAGCAGCTCTATCTGTGTCATTTCAAACTTGAACTGTCAGATTCTTTACTCGCCCCAGTGAACAGTACTCCGGAGATTTCTCCTTCTGCTCGGTTCATTTCTTGGTTTAAAAAGTGTTTTCTCGGTTGGATTTAACAGAGAATAGTTTTATTTTAACCGCAAAACCGTTCGGTTCAAGCTCTATCTGTGGTAACCGTAAGTAAATGAAGGTTTTGTCTGTGTGGAACTTGTAAGTTATCGGTTCGGTTTTGAACCGATCAGTGGGTTTAAAACTCATTTAAAACTAAAAGTTACTATTTTAGAGTACGGTTCCCGGTTCTTATCGGTTCTAAAACCGGATTTATTACGGTTTTCCAATGCCACGTATCACGGTTAGGAACCGATAAAGGGTGTCTTGCCTGGCACTGCCGTTAAAAGGGCAAGTTTTGGTTAGGCTGGCATTATGTCTGAGAACCCAAAGAAAAACCTGGGCCACTGGGTTTCAACACTGTGATGTTTGTGGGAAGTCTTTGCCAAGGCTGACCCACACCTATGTGTTTATTGTCTGGGGTTTGACCACCTCCAGTCAGACTGCCAGGTATGTGAGAATTTCCTGCAGCCACCCTGGAAAAAGATTGGCAGGCTCAGGGGCGAGAGACAAAAAGTCTGCTGACCGGATGGCCAGCCCGGTTCGGGTGCCAACCGAACCAGAGGGAGTGCCCTCTGACCAGGGCCATACTTCCTCGGGCAAAAGAAAAGCTGGTTCTGAAGGACCAATTCCAGTAAAGAAAACAAGAAAATCAGCAGGTCTGGAGTCCAAATTCCTTCTCCAACTGCTGCAGAGATAACAAAAGCCATACAAATTGTCCAGTCACTGTCTCAGGGTCCGTCCGAACCACCACTATCTGATAAAAGGTCGGTTCGTCCGGTCCCAGTGGTTCAGGATTATGATATTGAGGAATTTTATGAACCAGAGGAGGGAGGAGGATTATGAACAGTATGAATGTGGCTGGGAAGGTCTGGGTGTGCCCATTGAACGGACATCTCCCCAGACAGACCTTTAGAATCTCCCCTATGCTGTCTGAGTCTCCATCTCATTTTATGTTTTATAAAAGTTGCTGAAACCCTCAGCTTCCTTTAGAAGAGGCTGTGGATGAGCAAGAGGAGCCTGATTTTGTAGAAATGATGGATATTCAGTCTAGGAGTTGTCTATTCCTTTACATAAGTCTGTTGGAAACAAACAATTAAAATTTAAAAGCTCCTAATTCTGTGCCTCCTGTAGATAAAAGATGGACAGAAGGTATACATTGTCAGGCCCTGATGCAGAATTCCTTTCTCAGCAATGCAGTCATGTTGGGGTAGTTCAGGCTGCTGCCTGTGATAAAGCTAATATTCCCTTGGCTTCACATCCTCCTGACAAGGATTCCAGGAAGATTGATGCCATGGCAAAAAAACAGTATATGGCAGCCTCTCTGGGACTCAGGCAAGCAAATTATATGGCTTATGTAGCTAGGAATCAGAAATCTAGATGGGATACTGTTATGCAATTGACCAAGCAGGCCCATGGCCAGCTGGCTAGTGAACTAGAACAGGTGGCTGCTGATGGCATTGAAGCCTCTGAGGTTCAGTTTCATGCTGCTGTGGATGTTAATGATGTTTCCTCTAGGGTCATGGCCACATCTCTGTAGCTTTAGTAGGTTGGCCTGGCTCCGGTGTACTAGTTTGTCACAGGATACCCAGACTAAGGCTATGGATTTTCCTGTGGTGGGAAATTCTCTGTTTGGAGAGCAGACAGAGAATTACATGAAAGAGATGGATGAATATAGGACTACTTACAAGAGTGCCCAGGCTAAGGAGGCGGCAAGCCACTCCTCAAGGCATGCCCCAGGGGTAGGGGTGAGCCTTTTCAAAGACCTTTCTACAGACTCAGGCCTCCTCTGCCTATGCTCAGAGGGCTTCTTCAGAGGCAGGGGCAGGCGAGGGCTGGGCCGAGCCTCCCACCCCAGCCCTAAACCTCCTCTGCAAACAGGCACCCTGATGGGGTGCCCAGGCCAGTTCTCCTGTACCAGTGGGAGGCAGGCTGGCCTACTTCAGTCAGAATTGGGCTGCTTTAACCTCAGACAAGTGGGTTCTGGAAGTAGTAAGCCAGGGGTCTGGTTCTCAGCTTCAAAAGTTTCCCAAGTTGGGTAGCAGACTTTTCTACCTGCAAGTGCTTCAGAGACCTAGCTCTGGAAACAGGTCTCATCCTGTTAGCTCTCAGAGCAGTAGAAGGGTTCCTCCCTGCATCAGGGCAGGGGTCTGTATTCAGATACTTCCTTACCCCAAAGGCGGAGAATGGCGGCCCATTTTAGATCTCAGATATCTGAACAAGCATCTTTTGAAGCAAAGTTCAAAATGGTAACTCTGGCAATGATTTTAGCTTCCCAAGGCCAGGGGACTGGCTAGCCTCCTGGACCTCAAGGATGCCTATTTCCATGTCCTAATCAGAAGATCCCATGAAAGTACCTCAGATTCGAACTGCCCTCAGGTCATTACCAGTTCAGAGCAATGCCCTTGGCCTTACCTCTGCTCAAGGGTATTCACAAAGTGTCTAGCAGTGGCAGTGGCCCTGCCAGAGGAGGCAGAGAGTTTTTATGTTTTCCTATCTAGATGACTGGCTCATTTGTAGGCCCAGTCCACAGAACAGGTAAAATCTCACCTGCAGGTCACCAGCAGCTTCTCACCTCCCTGGGTTTCTGCTAAACCTACCAAAGTCGGGTTCTGGAACCAGTCCAGGTACTTACCTTTATAGGGGCAGGGTGGACAAGCTAGCCAGAGCCTTTCTTCCCCCAGAAAGGGTAAGGAATTTAGTGGCTCCTGGCCTCTTCCTTCACTCTGCAGGTCTCTCGGCCAGACAAGACACTTTCTGCAGCTCCTGGGGCACATGGCTGCATCCACAGCTGTTGTGCAGGGAGCCAGATTTCAGATGAGAACATTCAGTTTCACTTGAGAACCTTTTGGTCTCAGAAGAGACCCCCCTTTCAAGTTGGTCCCAGTGACTCTAACCTTGATCCTAGCTCTCCAGTGGTGGCAGGATCAGAGCAATTAAGAGTGGGGGTCCCCTTCATTTCCCCTTCTCACGACTTGACTCTCACTACAGATGCTCCCCTTCTGGGTTGGGGAGCCCACATTGGTGACCTTTCCACTCAGGGAGTTTGGTCCCCCCCATGAATCTCTGCTCCACATCAATTTGCTGGAACTCAGAGCTGTCTTTTTAGCTCTTCAAGCTTTTTCTGCATCTGTCCACGACAAGGTGATACAAGTCAGAACAGACAACACCACAACAATGTGGTACATCAACAAACAGGGGGGCACTCTGTCTTCGGCGTTGTGCACGAGGCAATGAAGTTGTGGTCTCTGGCCTATTCCTGAACACTTCCCTCATAGCAGTTCATCTTCCAGGGAAGGACAATGTCCTAGCGGATGCCCTCAGCAGGATTTCCCATGGCCATCACAAATGGTCCCTGGATCCTCAAGTGCTGGGGATAGTTTTTGCCAGGTGGGGCATCCCTCAGATAGATCTTTTGCAGCCCCAGACAATCACAAACTTCCTCTGTTCTGTTGCAGGCCTCCAGTGCTGGGCTCAGTTCCCTGGATGCCCTTCTTCTGGATTGGGAGGGAAGTTCCTCTATGCTTTCCCCCTTTCCTCTCTATTCAAAGTACTAGTCAAAATCAGATCTCAGCCTTGCAGGGGTGATTCTGAGTGCCCGGATTAGGCCAGGCAGCCCTGGTGCGCACTCCTTCTGTCTCTGACAGTCCATCTTCCCCTGTGCCTCCCAGGAATCACAATCTGTTGACTTGTGCCCAGGGAAGGGTTTGGTATCGGACCTCAAATCCCATAACCTCAAGGCCTGGCTCTTGAGGAGTTAGAGTTGCTGATTTACACCTCTCAGGTGTTCTTGAGATCTAAAGGCTTCAGAAAGCCTTCCACTAGAACTACTTATAGTTCTAAATGGAAAGGTTTTCCATTTGGTGTGCTGGAAAATATTTCCCAGAATCTGCTAGTGCCCATTTTGTTAGATTACATGGTACATCTTAATTCCTTGGGTCTCAGACCAGCTACCCTGAGAGTTCATTTGGCAGCTGTGTGAGGAAAGTCATCCCCTCTTTCCTCTCATCCTGTGTTTTCCAAGTTTTTAAGGATTACTCCATACTAATCCTCCCTTTGAGAACCGGCCTACTTGGGACCTTAATGTTTGCATTGCCCATTAATGCAACCCCTTTTGAACCTCTGTCTTCTGCGGGCTTAGTACTAACTTGGAAAACTGTTTTCTGAGTGGCTATCACTTCTGCCAGGCCTTTAAGTGAATTGCAAGCCTTGTCAGTGGAGACTGACTTATTCTTTCCACAGGGATAAGGTAGTCCTTAGGACTAATAGGAAGTTTTTGCCTAAGGTGGTTTCAGAGTTCCATCTTAATCAATCTGTCTCCCTTCCAGTATTTTCACTAAGTCACTCCTCTTGGTGAGAGGAGGTTGCACAACCTGGATGTTGAGGCTCTTAGTTATTATATAAGTACCAAGGTTATAGGTTGAATCCCTCAACTTTCCCTTACCTATGGTGAAGTTGGGAAGGCAAACCTGCCACTAGAGATCAATAGCCAGGTGGATTGTCTCTTGTATCCAATTTTGTTATCAGAGGTGGGCAAGAGCCCCCCGGTTTGAGGCTCATTCTACCAGAGGGGTACAGCTCGTCTCTAGCTGCTGCCAGGGAATATCCTTGTAGAGTTTTGCCAGGCTGCTACTTGGAAAATGGTACACACTTTTACCAAGCATTACTCCCTGGATGTCAGGCCAGGAGATGCTCGGTTTAGCACAGCTGTTCTTCAGAGCCTATTCCTAAGTAGGTTCTGCCCTCCTCCATGGAGGTACTGCTGTGTATTCTGCTAATGTCTATAATATAGCAAGACTTCATGTTGTTTGAAGAAAAAATTACTCACCTTAGTAATGTTGTTTCTTCTAATGGAGTCTTGCTATTATGAACCCCCAACCTGCCCTCTCAGAACCTCTACTTGGTGGGAGTGCGGCAACTTAGTGTGGGCACTACTTATGTCCTGTTAGCATTTTGTCCCCTTTGGGACTTGGGGAAGTCTATGTATGCGCGTGTGTGTGTTTTATTATACTTGTGTTTCCATTTTCATATTATTAGAATGGTGTTAGTATTTCTGGTCCCTGACTTGAGTCTTGGGTGTTGGGACCATCAATGGTTGTTATTATTTAGGTAGCCATTTGGCTAGTGTGAGTTACAGCTTCCACACAGACCTTAGTGAGTTTGGCTCGTAAAGATCTGACAGTTCAAGTTTGAAATGACACAGATAGAGCTGCTCTCGTGCCAAAATTCTATTTTGGAATGGTTTTAACCATTTCACTCCGGGGCAGTTCTAGAGCTGGATCAAACTGCTAATGTCTATAATATAGCAAGACTCCATTAGAAAAAACAACATTACTAAGGTGAGTAATTTTTTCTTATGGCTCTAGCTAAACAGGCCCCTTACCAGCTTGCCAAGGAGCTGGAGCGGGTGGCTGCAGATGGGATTGAGGCATCCAAGGTGCAATTTCATGCTGCTGTGGACTCCAGTGATGTTTCATCTAGAGTCATGGCTACATCTGTGGCCCTTAGGAGGATGACTTGGCTCAGATGTACTATCCTGTCACAGGATACCCAGGCTAAGGCCATGGATTTTCCTGTCATTGGTAATTCTCTGTTTGGGGAGCAGACAGAGGTTACATGAAGAAGATGGGCAGAGTACAGGACCACCTACAGGGAGTGCTCAGGCCAAGAAAGGCAAGCCACTCCTCAGAGGCAGCATTCAGGGGCAGGCCTTTTCATAGGCCTTTTTACAAAGCCCAGGCCTCCTCTTCTGCTTTTGCTCAGGGGTTCTTTAGAGGGAGAAGCAGACAGGGTATGAGCAGGCCTGCTTCCACCCCTCAACCTAAAGCCCCTGCCAAGCAGACACCCTGATGGATCTGCCCGGGCTGATTCTCCACTACCTGTAGGGGACAGGCTGGCTTACTTTGTACAGGACTGGAAATCTTTAACATCAGACAAGTGGGTCCTGGAAGTAGTAAGCCAGGGACTGGTTCTCGGCTTCAAAAAATTTCCCAAGATGAGAACCAGATCCTTTCCACCTGCAAATCCTTCAGAGGCCCTTGCCCTAGAGGCAGAGGTTTCTTCCCTCTTGGCTCTCAGGGCCATAGAAAGGGTTCCTACCTTACACAGGGGCAAAGGCTTGTACTCCAGGTACTTCCTAACCCCCAAAAAGACAGGAGAATGGCGACCCATCCTGGATCTGAGATTGCTAAACAAGCACCTTTTAAAGCCAAAATTCAAAATGGTGACTCTGGGAATAATTCTGCTCTCTCTAAGGCCAGGGGACTGGCTAGCCTCCCTGGACCTCAAGGATGCCTATTTTCACATTCCCATCAGGTGCTCCCACAGAAAGTACCTCAGGTTCGAGTTGCCCTCAGGCCGCTATCAATTCAGAGCAATGCCCTTTGGTCTAACATCAGCCCCAAGGGTGTTCACAAAGAGCCTGGCAGTAGTGGTTGCTTTCCTAAGAAGAAAAAAGATCTCCATCTTTCCATACCTGGACGACTGGCTCATAGTAGGTCAGTCTGCAGACCAAGTCAAGTCACATCTTCAAAACTCAGTAACTGCTCACTTCCTTAGGGTTCCTCCTAAACCTTCCAAAGTCAGTTCTAGAGCCAGTGCAGCTCCTCACCTTTATAGGGGCGGAGCTGGATACAATAAGAGCAAAGGCCTTCCTTCCCCCGGACAGGCCAAGGACACTAATAGAACTGGCCTCTTCTTTCACCCTTGAGGTGTCTTGACCAGCAAGGCACTTCTTGCAGCTCCTGGGCCACATGGCAGCCTCTACAGCAGTGGTCCAGGGGGCAAGATTTCAGATGAGGGACATTCAGTTCCACTTGAGAACCTTCTGGTCCCAGAGAAAGGATCCCTTGACCAAACTAGTCCCAGTGACCTGAACCCTGATCCAGGCTTTGCAATGGTGGCAGGATCAGGACAATTTTAAGGCAAGGAGTTCCTTTAGTCACTCAGTCTCATTCTCTAATCCTCACCACAGATGTCTCCATCTTGGGCTGGGGAGCCCACTTGGGGGATCTTACCACCCAAGGGCTGTGGTCACCTCAAGAATCTCTGCTTCACATCAATCTCTTGGAACTTAGAGCAGTGTTTCTGGCACTACAAGCTTTTTCCAAGTCCGTTCAGAACAAAGTAGTCCAGATCAGAACAGACTACCACCACAATGTGGTGCATCAACAAGCAAGGGGGCACTTGGTCTTCTGCCTTGTGCACAGAAGCATTGAAGTTGTAGTCTCTGACCTATTCCCTGCAGACTTCCCTCACAGCAGTTCACCTCCCAGGGAAGGACAATGTCCTGGCAGATGCTCTCAGCAGGATATCTCCGGGCCACCACGAATGGTCCCTAGATCCCCTAGTTTTGAAGGTGATTTTCTCCAGATGGGGCACTCCACAGATGGATCTTTTTGCAGCCCCAGACAATCACCAACTTCCTCTCTTTTGCTGCAGACCCCCAGTATTGGTCTCAGTCCCCCTGGATGCTCTGGTGTTCAATTGGGAAGGGAAGTTCCTGTATGCTCTCCCCCCCCCCCCTTCCCTCTCCTGTTCAAGGTACCAGTCTAGATCAGGTGTCAACCCTGCAAAGTGATTCTGATCGCTCCAGACTGGGCCAGACAGCCCTGGTACCCACTGTTGCTGTCCTTAGCAGTCCACCTTCTCCTGTCTCTTCCCAGGAATTACAACCTGTTGACATCCTCTCGGTGGAGGGTTTGGTATCCGAATCTCAAATCTCTCAATCTCCAGGCCTGGCTCTTGAAGAGTTAGAGTTTGCTGATCTGCACCTCTCTCAAGGTGTCCTGGATATTCTAAAGGCTTCTCGAAAGCCTTCCTCCAGAAAGACTTACAACTCCAAATGGAAAAGGTTCACTATTTGGTGCTCTGGTAAGCATATTTTTCCAGAATCTGATGGGTTGCCTACAGTCCTGGACTATATGGTTCATCTCAGTGGCTTGGGACTCAGACCAGCTACACTCAAAGTACATTTGGCAGCTGTTTCTGCCTTTTTGTCAGTAGGCAAGCCCTCTTCTCCTTCAAGCCATCCTGTATTTTGCAAGTTCTTCAAGGGACTGTTGCACACCAATCCTCCCTTCAGGGACCCTGCTTCTGCTTGGGACCTTAATGTTTGCATTGCTCAGCTTATGCAACCCCCTTTTGAGCCTTTGTCCTCTGCAGAGCTTAAGTACTTGACTTGGAAAACTGTGTTTTTGGTAGCCATTACCTCTGCCAGGCGCATCAGTGAATTGCAAGCCATGTCAGTGGAGCCTGATTTCATCTCTTTCCATAGAGATATAAAGTGGTCCTAAGAACTAATAGGAAGTTTTCACCTAAGGTGGTTTCATATTTCCACCTTAATCAGTCTATGTCTCTTCCTGTTTTCTTCACTGACCATTCCTCCTCCTGGAGAGAGGAGGCTGCACTGCCTGGACATAAAAAAGGCCCTTAGCTACTACATAGAGCGCACCAAGGGTCACAGGTTTACATAGAAACATAGAAGTTGACGGCAGATAAGGACAGCAAGGCCCATCCAGTCTGCCCATTTCTTTTTCTACCTTATAAATGTGCCATCGGCCTTTGCTCTGTCAGTGACCTATCTATTCATAGTCATTTGTATTGCTCCCTTATGCCTATCCATGCCTGTTTGAAGCCCTGCTGCTTTCATAGCCACCACTTCTTGTGGTAAGCCATTCCATGCATCTACCACCCTTTCTGTGAAAAGAATTTCCTCACATTCCCCTTAATCGGCCTCCTCTAATCTCATGCTGTGTCCTCTTGTCCTGCTATTTTCTTATATTTAAACATGTTAGACTCTTTCACCTTGTTTATGCCCTTAAGGTGTTTAAATGTCTCGATCATATCACCTCTCTCCCTCCTTTGCTCAAGGGTATACATATTGAGCTCCATTAATCTGTCCTCATATGTCTTCTGATGCAGTCCCTGCACCATTTTGGTTGCCCTTCTCTGGACTGCCTCAATTTGGTTAATGTCCTTGTGAAGGTGTGGCCTCCAATACTGCACGCAGTACTCCAGATGGGGCCTAACCAATGTCTTGTACAGAGGGATTATTACCTCCCTCTTACGACTTGTGATACCCCTACTAATACACCATAACACCCCCCTAGCCTTACCTACTGCTTTAGAGGTCTGCTTGGATGATTTTAGGTCATCAGTGATGATGATGCCCAAGTCTCTTTCTTCCTTTGTGACTGCTAGCAACTCCCCTCCCAGCCTATAAGTGGCTTCAGGGTTTCTCTTCCCTATGTGCATATTTGCACTTCTTTGCATTAAATCCCAGTTGCCACTCTTCTGACCATTCTGCTAGTTTATCCAGATCTCTTCTCATTCTGCCCACCCCATCTGGATCATCTACTCTGTTGCAGATCTTGGTGTCATCTGCAAACAGACAAGCCTTACCCTCTAGTCCATCTCGAGGTCACTAATGAAGATGTTGAATAGGACTGGCCCCAGGACTGATCCAGAGGTACCCCACTTGTGACTTGCATCTCTTCTGACTGTATACCATTTACCACCACTCTCTGTTTTCTGCCAGTCAACCAGTTTGCCACCCAGTTGACCAACTTCGACCACCCGAGCCTACCTAGCTTATTTATCAATCTTCTATGTGGAACAGTGTCAAAAGCTTTGCTGGAAGTCAAGGTAAGCGACATCAACTGCTCCCCCTTGGTCCACCACTCTGGTTGCCCAGTCAAAGAAATCTATGAGATTAGTTTGACAGGACCTTCCCTTTTGTAAACCCATGCTGTCTTGGATCCTGTGCCCTATGGATTCCAGGTGTTGCACTATCCTTTCCTTAAGTGCCTCCATAATCTTGCCCACTACTGAGGTAAGACTGGCCGGTCTGTAGTTCCCGCCTCCTCCCTGCTACCACTCTTGTGGGTGGGATCACATGAGCCCTTCTCCAGTCTTCGGGACCTCTCCTGTGCTCAGAGACTCACTAAACAATTCTGCTAATGGCTCTGCTAGTTCCTCCTTTAGCTCCTTAAGTACCCTGGGATGTATGCCATCAGGTCCCATTGCCTTATCCACCCTGAGCTTAGCAAGCTCTTGTAGGACCCTTTCTTTTGTGAAGGGGTAGTGCTCACCTCCCTCCCCCTGTGTCCATGATGCTGAGCTGTGGGCCCTGCCTACCTTCTCTTCAGTAAATACTGAGCAAAAGTATCTATTTAGGATAGATGCCTTTACAGGGTCCTCCTCCTCACATGCTCCCTTTTCTCCATTAAGCAACATATTACCCCCTCTGGACTTTCTCCTTTCACTAATGTATCTATAGAAAGTCTTGTCACCTTCTTTTACTGTTTGTGCTAGTGTTTCCTCAGTTTGGGACTTTGCCTGCCTTACTGCCTTACCTGCTTCCCTTAGGGCAGTTTGGTATGCCTCCTATCTTCATCCGCTGTGATCCCTTACTGTTTTCTGAAGGCCAGCCTTTTAGCTCTGACCTTTTGTTTCCTCAGTTATTTCCTCACTTATGGAGAGGTCGGTGAGGAAAACCTGCCACTAAAGATCTATTGCCAGGTGGATTGTCTCTTGTGCAGTTCTGCTACGAAAAAGTGGGTGAATCCCACCCTCAGGCCTGAGGGCTCACTCTACTAGAGGTACAGCTGCTGCAAGGATATTCCTATCTTAGAGATTTGTCAAGCAGCCACCTGGAAAACAGTCCATACTTTCACCAAGCATTACTCTCTGGATATCAGGCTAGGAGTGATGCTGGGTTTACACAGCAGTACTTCAGAGCCTATTCCCAAAGTAGGTTCTGTCCCTCCTCCATGGAGGTACTGCTTGGTAGTCTGCAATAGTCGGAATACAGCAAGACTTCATGTTGTTTGAAGAAAAAATTACTCACCTTAGTAATGTTGTTTCTTCTAATGGAGTCTTGCTGTATTCTGACCCCCCCCCCCCGCCTCTCCGATCAGAACCTGGTTTGGGATGTGGCTGGGCAGGAGCAGTGTTGGCACCTAGAGGTGCCCCCTTTTTCTCACCCTCCTTTATTTTGGATGTGTGTTGTGTTTTGTTTTTTGGGTTTCCTGACTTGAGTCTTTGCTTTGAAACCGAACAAAACCCTTTTTATCAAATTTAGTTGCCAGTTGGCTAGTGTGAGTTTACAGTTTCCACACAGAACTCCCAGTGAGTATAGCTCGTAAACATCTGACGGTTGGGGTTCAAACAACAGCAGACAGAGGGTTCCACTGAGCTCGAGCTCAGCGTTCCATGCCTTGCATGGAAAGTTAACTCTTTGCTCTCTGGGGCAGTTCAAAGGTTGGAGATCACTGCAATAGTCAGAATACAGCAAGACTCCATTAGAAGAAACAACATTACTAAGGTGAGTAATTTTTTCTTACTGCAGCTATCTCTAAATCTAGATCTAGTAGCAACACCCTAGACCTTAAGCTTCTGTTGCTCACCCTTGACGAGGTAATTCATCCATTAACAAAAATCCTAAACCTCTCTCTCAGCTGTGGAAAATTCCCGGACCTATGGAAAACAGCCACCGTGACACCCGTCCATAAAAGGTGGGATAAGACGAATCACTCAAATTATCGCCCTATCTCCATACTGCCCCCACTCTCTAAGGCACTCGAGTACATCGTGGCCGATCAACTTACTGACCACTTGGATAAATACAGTATACCTTGTCCACAACAACACGGCTTCCGGAAAGGTCACAGTACCACCACAGCCCTTCTTGAGTTCACTGGAGCTTTGCACAAATCCCTTGACAACGGCCTTCTCACAGGGGCCGTTTTCGTCCACCTCTCCAAGGCCTTCGATGCAGTACACCATGGACTACTAATTCACCTACTACTGAATGTGGGGCTATCACCTAACTCTTCTCTCTGGTTTAAAAGCTACTTAGAAAACCGGTTGCAGGGAGTAAAAATTGCGGACGCTCTTTCTGACATCCTGCCTGTTCGCTCGGGTGTCCCACAGGAATCCATACTGGGCCCCCATCCTATTTAGCCTTTTCTTAAACTTCCTCCCTTACCACTACTCTGAGCAGATCATACTATATGCCGATGATGCTGTTGTATTCTCCACTCCCAAAGATCCTGCAACTCTTCAACACAACCTTCAACTTGGTTTCAGTTCTGTAGACATGGTTTCTTAATCATAAACTGGTCCTCAATGACAAGAAAACCAAAGCTGTGCTCTTCTGCAGCTCTCATAACCCACACAAGCTACACCACTTGGCTATCTCCACCACCCAGGGGAACACTCTAGATCAGGTGGGGTCCTTCAAATGCTTAGGGATGCAGCTTGACCCTAATCTCTCCTATGGACTTCATGTAGATAATGTAGCTAGAGCTGCTAATACACGGCTTGGTCTCCTCTACAAACACAGACCACACCTCACACCAGAAGCTTTGAAGGTTGCAGTCCTGAGCTCTGTGATCTCTGTAATAGACTATGGTCTCATCATTTGTAAACAAGCCACAACATGAGCGCCTCTCAAGTGCCTTAAATAGGCATGTCGGCTCATCACTGGTGCTCACCGTCTCACCCACACATGTGACCTGTACATTCAGACCGGCTGGCTCCAACTATCAAACCGCATAAAGTTTCTCACCTGCACCATGGCGAAAAAAAATCTGCCTTGGCCTTGCACCTTCTGGGGTCTCAACTCTGTTACAACACCGAATTAACAAATGGTGCCTTAGGAGATCCACGCTACAGCTACTGAAAGTCCCCACCTGTCACACTTTGCAGGGACAACGCTCTTTTGCTTATCGAGAGCCACTCTTGTTCAGTGGCCTCAGCCCCACCATCTCCTCTGCCCCAACAATTGGTATGTTTAAAACTAGGCTCCGGGACTATATCACTACCAACAGCTCCTGTGACTGCCCAACTTAACCTTGTTTCTCCACCTTCCTTCCTGCTGTAGTGGCCCCCCCCCCCACTGGATTATACCCTCACATCTTGGTATACCCAGTGCTGCACTTTTCACCCTATCCCCACCTTTCTACATTCATTCCCCATGACTCTGGCATTTCTTATCTGTTTCTCTGACAGATGCCACTGGCTGCCTTGTTTACAATGCTACCCTTAACTTGTATTAATTTGTACTCTGTTTGCAATGTCCACATTATTGTAATGTCTGTCTTGATGTTCCCCATAATTTGTATTTCTCTGACGTGGAACCTTTGTTAAAGAGCCAAGGCTCAAAGGTATTTGTAATCCTAGACTTGATAGATAAATTAAAAAAAAAAAAATTCTTTGAAAAGTTTTACATCCTTAGTGATCATTTAAACTTGTCAAGGGGATTATCATAGCCCCCCACAGGACATAACTGAAAGCAGCGAGGACCTAATAACTAGCACAATATCTAACCGTAAAACTACCATGGTTACAATGGGGAAGAGAACAGAAGGTACATCACTAATGCAGCACAGGGCAAAGACCAATAAACAAGGAAAATTAAGGGGGTACACAGAGTGGAAAGTCATGTGCACAAATGCCCGCAGTCTGGGAAAGAAAGTCCCAGACCTAACGGCACTGATGGCAGACACACACCTGGACATTGTGGCTGTTACGGAGATGTGGTGCACAGGGAACCAAGACTGGGATGCAGCAATACCAGGGTATACGCTTTTTAGAAAGGGGAAATGGGGAGGAGGGGTTGCTATGTATGTAAAGGAAGAAATTAAAGCTACAGAGGCTTGGGGATCCAGGGAAAAAGCAGAGGCATTGTGGGTCACTCTGGAGTCAGGGAACAAAACAACTATCCATGCTGGAGTAGTCTACAGGCCTCCTGTGCAGGGGAAAGATATAGATCTAGTATTAGTGGAAGTCATCCATAATATGGCAGCCAAAGGGGAGTACTACTAATGGATGACTTCAGCATGCCGGATGCAGATTGGAATACCCAGACTGCAAGTACATCAAGGAGCAGGGACCTCATGTATGGTGCAAACCTAAAGTAGCTGGTGCTTGAGCCCACCAGGAAGGGGGCTGCACTGGACTTGGTGCTAACAGATGGGGACAGAATCATGGATTTTGAGGTGGGCAGTCCCCTTGGTACCAGTGGCCACAGAACTGTGTCAACACGTTGACAGAAGAAAGCCATTCAAAGATTAAGCTTCTAGATTTCTGGAAGGCCAACTTCATGGAGATGGGGGAACAGCTCAAAATTACCCTGGCAGCAGAACATATGGGGGGGAGGGGTAGAAGAATAGTGGCTTATGATCAAAAGATCCATAGCAGGAGTGACAAGTCAGTTTGTCAGACTGCTTAGCAAAAGAAAGAAGCGGCTACTGTGGTTGTCTTAATCAGTAGCCGAGAAAGTGCGAGAAAAAAGTAAGGCATTCAGGAAATGGACACAGAAAGAAGACAGACTGAAATATCTGGAGAAACTGAGAGAAGCTGGGAAAGCTGTCAGGGGCTACGGCAAGAAGGAAGGAAGGAATAGCACAGGCTATTAAGAAGGAGGTCAAGACCTTCTTCCGTTTTATTAGTGAGAGGAAGGAGACCAAAAATGGTATTGTTAGACTAAAGAAGGGAGAGAGTGGATGGGTGGAGGACGACCTTGAAAAATCTGAGGTACTGAACAAATATTTTTGCTCAGTATTTACCAAGGAAGAGGCAGGGGAGAGGCCAAGACTCACGAGAAAAGATGTACAGGGGGGAGAGGTGGACACTATTCCATTTACAGTGGATAGAAGGAACTAGGAAAAGTAAAGACAGACAAGGCAATGAGGCCAGATGGGATTCACCCTAGAGTGTTGAAGGAACTCTGGGAAGTCCTAGCAGGTTCGCTGACAATCCTATTCAACCAATCACTAGAGATGGAGGTACCTGGGCACTGGAGGGGGGCAGATGTGGTCCCCCTGCACAAGGCTGGAAGTAGGGAGGAGGCAGACAGTTACAGACCTTTAAGCCTGACCTCAGTGGTGGGGATGCTGATGGAGTCCCTGCTAAAGGAGCGGGTAGTGAAGTTTCTGGAGTCAAGTGCTGCAAAAGACCCAAGGCAGCATGGATTCACTGAGGGTAGATCCTGTCAGACTAATCTTACCGATTTCTTTGACTGGGTGACCAGGGTGGTGGATCAGGGAGAGGTGGTGGATGTGGCCTACCTGGATTTCAGTAAGGCCTTCGACACCATTCCTCATAGAAGATTGCTTAACAAATTGGGGAATCTGGGTGTGGGCTCTAACGTGGTAAAATGGGATAGTAACTGACTAAAAGGCAGGACCCAGAGGGTGGTAGTAAATGACATGAAATCAGAAGAGGGGGAAGTGACCAGCTGGGTTCCACCGGGATCAGTGCTGGGTCCAGTTCTATTCAGTGTCTTCATTAGCGACATTACAGAGGGACTGGAGGGGAAAGTATGTTTGTTCACAGATGACACCAAGCTCTGTAACAGAGTTGGCACACAGGAGGAGCTAGATAAAATGAGAAATGACCGAAGACTACTTGAGGAATGGTCAAGGGTTTGGCAGTTGGGTTTCAAAGCTAAAGTGCAAGATAATGCACCTGGGACTCAGAAACTCAAGAGAGGAATACAGGATTTTGGTGGGTGGGGGCAGGCTCTAGCCACCACAAGTCAAGAGGGAGACCTGGGGGATATCCTATCAAGTGACCTGAAGTCAGCCAAACAATGCGAAAAAGCAGTGGGGAAGGCAAACGGAATGCTGGGGTGAATAGGAAGGGGCATAACCAGTAGGAGTGAAGTGGTGATGCCACTGTATAGATCGCTGGTGAGGCCTCAAGTGGACTACTGTGTCCAATTCTGGAGACTGCATCTCAGGAAGGACATAGACAGAATGGAAGCAGTTCAGAGAAGAACAACAAAAATGATATATGGACTGCGCCATGAACCTTATGAGGAAAGACTCAAGGAACTAAACAGCTATTCACCGGAAGGGAGAGAGGGGATATGATGGAGACTTTCAAATACCTTGGAGGAATAATCATGGTACAGGAGGGGAGCATATTTCATAGACGAAAGTGCACAAGGACAAGGGACCATAACATGAGGCTGGAGGGAGGCTTGGGGGGAATGCTAGGAAGTATTTTTTCACAGAGAGGGTGGTGGATCCGTGGAACAGCCTACCAGCAGAGATGGTGGAAGTGAAAACAGTGCAGGGCTTCTAAAGTGCATGGGATAAGCAAAAAGGCACCCTGCAGTACAGCAGAGCGGGGGAAAGGCAGTCCAGATAAGAGTAGGGATTGCCAAACCAAGTAGGGAAATGGGCAGACTAGGTGGGCTGCATGGTCCTTATCTGCTGACAGATTCTATGTTTCTATGTTTCATGCTTGGCTTACAGTCTCAGGATTCTCCCAGGATCTGCAGTCGGGCATCCCGGACCTCCCCTGCAAGGGCTCGGTCTTCTTTGGAGACAAGACAGAGAAACTGATCACCCAACTCTTCAAGACTTCGGGAAGTTAGAAGGACCAAAGACCTTTTAAGAAGTGGCCATTTCAGAAGCCTTCAGGTCAGCAGCCTCAAAACCAGCCTCAGCAGAGGGGAGGCTACAAAAGAAAGGCCACTTCCCAGACTCCTGGAAGCTCTGCCTCTTAGGGCTCCAATGTCCTCCCAGGCACCTCTGCCTACTCCTGGAGCAACAAAGCGACTCCTTACCAGACCATCCTCCTCCAGCGGTGTCAGTGGGGGAAGCTGTAGGGGGTCACTTCTCCCTCTATCTCGAGGGTTGGAACAAAATAATGGCAGACCTCTGGGTTTTCAAACAACATGAAGTCTTGCTACATTATGACATATGCAGTTAGACCCAGCCTTCGAACTGTTCCAGAGGTGAAAGAGTTAACTTTCCATGCCAGGCATGGAATCTTGAGCGCGAGCTCGGTTGAGAACTCTGTCTGTTGTTCTTCAAACTCAAACTGTCAGATTCTTTACTCCGCCTCACTGAACAGTCGCTCTGGAGATTTCTCCTGCTGCTCGGTTCATTTTGTCGGTTTAAAAGTGTAATTTCTCGGTTTTTAAACCGCATTTTGTCTATATTTTAACCGCAACCGGTCGGTTCAAGCTCTGTCTGTGGTGTCTTAAGTAATAGATAGGTTTTACATTATTTCTGCGTCGAACTTGTAAACGATATTCTTGGTTCGGTTTGAACCGATCAGGTTGTTGTTAAACTTTATTAAATTGCATTTAGAGTGCGGTTCCCGGTTCTTATCGGTTCTAAAAAAAACGGATTTCATTACAGTTTTTTCCACGACCTGTGACACGGTTGGGAACCGATAAGGGTGTCTTGCTTGGCGGATTGCCGTAAATGGGCAAGTTTTTGGTTCGGCTGGCACTATGTCTGAGAAACCCAAAAGAAAAACCGGGCCCACTCGGTTTCAGCACTGTAGTGTCTGTGGGGAAGCCTTTGCCAAGGCTGACCCACACACCACATGTGTTTGTCTGGGGTTTGACCACTTCAATGCAGATTGCCAGATTTGCAAGAATTTCCCTGCAGCTACCCTGGATAAGAGAGTTGGTAGGCTCAGGGAACGAGGGGCCAAGAAGTCCGCTGACCCAGATGGGAGTGCTCTCTGACCAGGCGAGACTTCCTCGGGCAAGCGGAGGCTGACTGGAGGAGTCAGTCCCAGCAAGGACTAGAAAAATCAGCAGGTGTGGAGCCAAAATTTCCTTCTCCAACCGCTGCAGAGATAGCCAATCGATCAAAATTGTCAGTCGCTTTCCCCAGTTCCGACTGAACGGCACCATCAGGTGAGCGGTCGGTTCGGTCGGTGCCACCGTTCAAGAATATGATATAGAGGAATTTTATGAACCGGAGGAGGAGGAAGATTATGAAGAGAGTGAATGTGATTTTGAAAGTCTGGATGTGCCCATTGAACCGGACATCTCCCCAGACAGACCTTCAGGAGTGTCTCCTCCTAGGCTTTCTGAGTCCCCTTCTCATTTTATATTTTATAAGAAAGTGGCTGAAACCCTCCAGCTCCCTTTGGAAGAAGCTGTGGATGAACAGGAGGAGCCTGACTATGTAGAAATGATGGATATCCCAGAGTCTAGGAAATTGTCTATTCCTTTACATAAATCTTTTAGGAAAACAGACAATAAAAATTTTAAAAGATCTTCACACTATACCTCCTGTGGATAAAAATGGACAAGAGGTACACATTTTCAGGCTCTGATACAGAGTTCCTTTCACAACAATGCAGCCATGTTGGGGTAGTGCAGGCTGCAGCCTGTGATAAGGCAAATATTCCCTTGGCTTCACCCCGACAAGGACTCCAGGAGGATTGATGCCAGGCAAAGAAACAGTACATGGCAGCATCCTTGGGACTCAGACAGGCAAATTATATGGCCTATGTTGCAAGATACCAGAAATCCAGATGGGATACTGTTATGGCTCTAGTGAAACAGGTCCTAGGCCAGCTTGCCAAGGAGCTGGAGCAGGTGGCTGCTGATGGTATTGAGGCATCCAAGGTGCAGTTCCATGCTGCAGTGGACTCTAATGATGTATCTTCAAGAGTCATGGCTACATCTAGCTTTTAGCAGAATGGCTTGGCTCAGGTGTACTAGCCTGTCACAGGATACCCAGGCTAAGGCCATGGATTTTCCTGTTGTGGGTAACTCTGTTTGGGGAGCAGACAGAGAATTACATGAAAAAAATGGATAAGTATAGGACCACTTATAGGAGTGCACAGGCCAAGGAAAGGCAGGCCACTCCTCAGAGGCAGCTTTCCAGGGGCAGGGGCAGGCCTTTTCACAGACTTTTTTACCAAGCCCAGGCCTCCTCTTCAGCCTATGCCCAGAGGGGGTTCTTCAGAGGGAGAGGCAGATGGGGTATGAGCAGGCCTGCTCCCACCCCTCAGCCTAAAGCCCCTGCCAAACTGGCACCCTGATGGGAGGGCCAGGGCCGATTCTCCATTACCTGTAGGGGGGCAGGCTGGCTTACTGCGTCCAGAACTGGGAGTCTTTAACATCAGACAAGTGGGTCCTGGAAGTAGTAAGCCAGGGACTGGTTCTCAGCTTCAAAAAATTTCCAAAGATGAGAACCAGATCCTTTCCACCTGCAAATCCATCAGAGGCTCTCGCTCTGGAAACAGAAGTCTCAACCCTCCTGGCTCTCAGAGCTGTAGAAAGGGTACCTCCCCTACACAGGGCAAAGGACTGTACTCCAGGTACTTCCTTACCCCAAAAAAGACAGGAGAATGGCGGCCCATCCTGGATCTCAGATGCCTAAACAAGCACCTTTTAAAACCAAAATTCAAAATGGTGACTCTGGGAATTATTTTACCCTCTCTAAGGCCAGGGGACTGGCTAGCGTCCCTGGACCTCAAGGATGCCTACTTCCATGTTCTCATCAGAAGCTCCCACCGAAAGTACCTCAGATTCAAACTGCCCTCAGGCCATTACCAGTTCAGAGCAATGCCCTTCAGCCTCACCTCTGCCCCAAGGGTATTCACAAAATGCCTGGCAGTAGCAGTTGCTCATTTAAGAAGGCAAAAGATTGCCATCTTTCCTTACCTGGACGACTGGCTCATAGTGGGCCAGTCTCCAGACCAAGTCAAATTACACCTTCAGGTTACCCAGCAGCTGCTTACATCTCTAGGTTTCCTTCTCAATCTCCCAAAGTCAGTTCTAGAGCCTGTTCAGCTACTCACCTTCATAGGCGCAGAACTGGACACAAAGCAGGCCAGAGCTTTCCTCCCTCTAGAAAGAGCAAAGACCCTGGTGGCTCTGGCCTCCTCCTTCACTCTGCAGGTCTCTCGACCAGTAAGGCACTTTCTGCAGCTCCTAGGGCACATGGCTGCCTCCACAGTAGTAGTGCACATCAATCTATTGGAACTCAGAGCAGTTTTTCTAGCACTTCAGGTTTTTTCTGCATCTGTTCAGAACAAAGTGGTACAGGTCAGAACAGACAACACCACTACAATGTGGTACATCGAACGTTGTGCTTCGGGATGGGTACAAGCTCTTCTTTGACAGCTTGTTTGAGAACAACATCCCGTTGTTCATTTTCTCAGCTGGGATTGGCGACATGTTGGAGGAGATAATCCGTCAGGCTGGTGTCTACCATTGCAACATCAAGGTTGTGTCCAACTACATGGACTTTGATGAAAATGTAAGTCCTTGATTATTTGTGAGATTTCTGAGGGTTTTCGGAGTACAGCTGGAAGCCAGAATACCAGAGTCCAGTCTCCTGCAACAAAGAAGAGACAAACATCTTTTACATTAGCCATTTGGTATCAACAATTTAGCTACCCTGTGATTAGTGTATTACTTATTAATGTTGTGTATTGCTGCGTTATTTAATATGATTATATATCTGCAGTTGGGTTTCTGTCCACACATAAAATTACTACTACTTCCCTGATTTCTTCATAACTGTACAGTTCACATTGGCAAGGCTCAAATCTCAGTCAAAAAATTTAAATTTCAGGACATTCTGTTCTTCATTACTAAACATATTTGTATATAAATAGCCGTTTGCCTCTTACGCTTCATCTGGACCTTCTGCATTTTCTGCCGTGAGTCATAATCCTTTTGCTTGTGATGGCAGAATCATTGCCATGGCAACAGGTTGTGATATCCTAAGCAGAGGATTATGACTTCACAGCAGGAAGAAGCAACTTAAACAGATGAAGTCTGAAGGGGTGCAAAGATCCTTTTGTATCTGAACATCAGAAGCCAGCAGAAGCTACATTTGGTTCTATTTAGTCTGCTTGTATTGCAGATTCTTTAAGCAAGCTACTGACCTTGCCCTCCAGTCCACTTTTTCCCTCTACTCCTCCCCTCCCATTAACGTTATTTTCCCCTTTACTCTATGCCAGTCTCTCTTGAAACTGCCCACTGTCTTCAAAGAAACCCCCTCTTCTGAAAGCACATTCCAATCCACCACCACCCTCTCCGTGAAGAAGTACCTCCTAGCCTCTCTCCTAAACCTCTCCTCCAACTTGAGACTTTGTTAGTGTTACTGCTTCCACTAAGCTTGAAGAGACCCTCCGTATCTACCCTGTTTATCCCATTCAAATACTTGAAGATCTCAATTATGTCCCTTCTCTCCTGCAGGGAGTAGATGTTCAGGGCTTCCCAGCCTCTCCTCATATATTCTACCCAGCTGGCCCATGATCATCTTCCTTGCCCTCCTTTGGACCGTCTCTAGCAGGTTAACGTCTTTTCTAAGGTATGGGCTCCAGTACTGTACACTGTATTCCAGATGTGGCCTCATTAAAGACTTGTACAAGGACAGTATTGCCTCCTCTCGTCTGTTGTTGATCCCTCTGGTAATGCAGCCCAACATTTTATTTGCCTTTGCTGCTGCTTTCATACACTGCATGGATTGCTTCAGATAGTCATCACCCCCATATTCCTCTCCTTCTCCGATGCATATACCTGGACGCCTCCCAGGCTGTAGTCAGTCTTGGGGTTCCTGGCTGTAGTGTGCATAGCTTTGCATTTTTTTGCATTGAAGCCAAACTGACAGATCCCAGATCACCTCCCCAGTTTCTTCAGATCCTCCTTTAGATCTTGTATTCATTTTGATGTGTTCACCCTCCCACAGACCTTGGTATCATCTGCGAATAGGTATTTTGCCCTTAATGCCATCCCCAGTATCATTGATGAAAACATTGAACAGTACCGGTCCAAGCACAGAGTCCCGTGGGACCCTACTGGTGCCAGATAGTGCACCCCACCCAACACTACTAACTGGGGCCTGCCCCTCAGCTAGTTTTCCACCCATCTGGTCAACTTCTCTTCAACCCCAATATCCCCCAGCTTCCTGATCAACCTCTTGTGGCATACAGAGTCAGAGGCCTTGCTAAAGTCCAGGAGAAGGATATCCACTGCTTGACTCTGCTCCTGTCCTCTGTTATAGTGACCCAGTTAAAGACTTCAGTCAGATTCATTTGACATGACCTCCGTTCCATAAAACCATGATGCTTTCCATCCTGGAGGCCATGCTCATCCAGATACTCCACCAGTTTTTCTCTAAGCATGGTCTCCATGAGCTTGCACATGATTGAGATAAGGCTGACTAGTCTAATTCCCTGGGTCATCCTTGGGACCGCTGTTATGGAGGGGCACTACATATACTGTTCTGCAGTCCTGCGGTACCATGCCTGACTTCAGTGAACTATTAAACAAGCCAGCCAGTGGATCTGCAAACTCCTCTGCCAGTTCCCCCAGCACCCTAGGGTGTATGCCGTCTGGGCCTAGGATTTGTCAACCGCCAGTGCTAGCAGCCCTGTCCTCACCCTTTCCACTTCTGTCACCACATCTGCGCTCTTCGCTCATTCCGTTCCTCTCCTTCCCCTAGTGGTGGTATCGGTCTCTTTCCCTGGTGAAGACTGAACAGAAGTACTCCTTCAGTACCTCTGCTTTTCCCCCTTTCTACTCCATCCATCTGTCCCCTTTCCTGAGCCTAACTGTCCCATCTTTCTTGTCCCTGTTCTTACTAATATAACAAAAAAAGGCCTTCTCTCGCTTCCTAATCCCCTCAGCTTGATTCAGTTCCTTCTGAAATTTAGCTGCCAGACTGCCATGCCTGTTACTCTAGCCATCTTCAGATAATCCTCCCTGTCTTGGCTGGCCCGGTGGCGCTGAGGGTTGGAGGCGCTGATCGCCACACCTCGCTACACGGCCGGGTTGAGGGAACGGACTCAAGCGGCCGGGGTCGATGGGGAGAGGGAGGATCGAGCGTCCCAGCGGATGCTCTCTTCCCTCAGAGGCGGGTTACCAGAGCGCGTGCATTCTGCATCCCTTCCGTTGCCAGTGGAAGCAGCGGTATTGGGAAGGATGGAGGGCAAGCAGCCGGAGCCGGGGAGGGACGTTGGGCGCAGAGGGCCTGCGTGTAAGCATGCTACCACTCGGATGACGTCCCAAGCGCCAGGCGTCCTGGGGAGTGGGACATAAGGGGAGAAAACCAGAAAATCCCCTCCGGCAGCCCTAGATGAAGGCTGCCCTAAGTCCACCCGGATCACCTACAGGACAGACCCCACTGTGCGAGGAGAGGAGGATGGGCACTCTAGGGGCAGATCCCTAAGGTAGGTAACGGGGGACATGAGCGGATGGAAGGAGGGGGCACCGGAGGTAGGAAGGAGGATAAAGACGAAAAAAAAAAAAAATCCTCCCTGTCTTCTCTTTTGGTCCTCCTGAATTTCTTGTAAGCTGACCTCTTGTCCATTACTGCCTGGGAGACCTCAGTACTAAACAGCAGGGTGTAATGAAAATCTTTTGAACAACAGGTTAAACAAAAAAAAAAAAAAATGCAAGGTCCTGAAATTCAGATTTATGAGGAATTGTATGTAACTGGTTTCTACCAAAGTTAGCTGTGAAGCTTCTTCTTTGCTGGAAACTGCATCTGAACAGCCAGTCAGAACAGATTGTGATTTCTTAAGGGGATACCAGCAGCTGTACACCCTGAGAAACAGTTAATCTTTTTCGAGGATATCTTCCTCCATTGAGCCACGTCTTGGAGTTGTAAGCCGTCGTCATCGGGACCACATGGAAATTTTTGTAGGCTGGAGCCGCCAATGTCAACATGCATCATTGGTGTCTATATAATGTGGGCATCCCCAAAATGCCTCAGTTCTTTCTCCTGCCATCAACAACTCATTGGTCCACTACCGAAGAACACGGTTGAACTTTTGCAAGTATTTGCTAATGCTGCTACTTATTACTTTTTATATTTTACATTTTCTTTATACCATCACAGAAAGGCAAGAAACCGCTGTTCTGTAAATTGCCGTTGAGGCGACGTTACAGATAAGACGATGACCACTCTGTTTGTATCCATTCTGTCATTACAGACCACAACGCTAAAGACTGCTCATTTTGCCAGAGCTTTAACCAGCCAACCAGGAGATGTCGTAGAAAGGCTTTAGAAGTTTTTCTACAGATGCAGGAAATGGAGAAACAGATTGTGGCAAAGGCAGCTTCACTGTCATCAATCGTTTCTGTTCCCGGTTCACAGTCGATCCCCATGGTTGACCGCAGTCATTACTGAATCAATGAAGAAAAAGCATAAGTTGGGGAGGGGCCTAAGACAAGTAGCACACACAGTATCCTTCTCAGAGGTACTGCCTGTCAAAGGCATGGGGGAGGTGAGGGTAATTGGCACCATGCAGTTTAATGAATGGTTGAAAAAATGGTGTGGGGCACAGGGGTTTGGCTTCATTGGGGACTGGGGTTCCACGTGGAGGGACACCAGCCTATACTGGCAGGATGGTCTGCATCTGTCCAGGAAGGAACAAGTCTTTTGAGCAATCGGTTTAAATGCTTCATTGGCAAGCTTTTAAACTAGTCAATGGGAGGCACTGACAAGCAGCAGAAAAATCCCAGCCTCTCCTACAAAACAAGGTACTAAATGAGAAAAGACCAAGGTAGAGCGGTCAGTGGGGATACTGCAACAGAAGGTAAGGCCATCAAAAATGAAGCAATGAGTACCAATGCCCGTAGTCTAGGTAACAAGCTTCCTGAATTAGTGGCCTTGATGGAGGAGGAACATCTGGATATCGTGGCAGTCACAGAAACATGGTACACACAAAACAATGACTGGGACGTAAACATACCAGGATACACTATCTGGGGGAGGAGTAGTTCTTTACATAAGGGAAGGAATAAAAGCAACAGAACAAAAGGGTAAACAGGGAGGAGAAGAAGCACTGTGGGTAAATTTGGAGACAGGCAATTGCACCACAATCCGCTCAGGGGTTGTATACAGACCCCCTTCTCAGGGGGAGGAAATGGACAAGGAAATGATAGAAAGTATACTTAGAATGGCAGAAAAAGGGGAGATATTGCTGATGGGTGATCTGAATATGCCAGATGTTAACTGGAGTGCAGTTGCAGCTGCCACTTCGAAGAGTGCAGTTATTCTAGATGCCCTACAGGGGGCAAGCCTTAGACAACTAGTACTGGAGCCCACTCGAGAGGGAGCAATATTAGACTTGATACTCTCAAATGGAGATGGAGAGGATCACAGATGTAGAAGTGGGTAGCCATCTGGGAACTAGCGACCATCGAACAGTATGGTTCACAATAAACACAACAATAGTCAAAACATACAAAGACAAAAGTACTGGACTTTGGGAGGCTGACTTTGCCAAAATAGGTGAGTGCTAAAGGAATCACACTAGCAAATGGGCAGGAAGGAGGGTGGAAGAACAATGGGAATAATAAAACTGCCATCACAGAGGTAACGAGCCTTTGTATGAAGCAAATAAACAAAACAAAGGCGATGTAAGAAACCACTATGGTTCTCAAAGGAGTGGCAGTGAAGGTTCAAGAGAAAAAAGCATTCAGGAAGTACAAGGAATGCATGGCAGGAGCAGGACAGAAAACTGTATCAGTTAAAGCAAAGGAGGCTGGGAAGGCAGTCAGAACAGCAAAGGCCCAAACTGAGGAAAAGATAGCCAACTCAGTTAAGAAGGGATAAAACCTTTTATAGGTACATCAGGAGCAAAGAACCAAGGGAGGGATAGTGAGAGCTTAATAAAGGGAGGGAGGGTGGGCAGAGGAGAGAATGTGAAAAGGCAGAGATACTAAACAAATATTTTGCTCAGTATTTACAAAGGAAGAGGGGGTACATAAAACAAACAGTAGTAACACTCTGGATACAGAAGTTGATACCAGCCCATTTACAGAAGAAAGGGTTCTGAAAGAACTCTTAAAACTGAAGGTGGACAAAGCAATGGGGCCTGATGGGATTCATCCCAGAATTCTAAAAGAACTAAGGGTAGAACTAGTGACACCAGTGACTACCCTCTTTAACAAATCATGGGAGGATGGGGTGGTACCCGAGGACTGGAGGAGGGCAGATGTGATTCCCCTTCACAAAAGTGGGAGCAAGGCAGAAGCAGGAAACTATAGACCTGTTAGTTTAACCTCAGTGATAGGGAAAATGATGGAATCACTTCTGAAGGAAAGAATTGTTGAGTATCTAGAGGCCAGAGGGGCACAGGATCCTAGGCAGCATGGATTCACAGCGGGAAGGTCATGCCAGACGAATCTGATAGATTTCTTTGACTGGGTGACCAAAGTAGTAGATCAGGGAGGGGCTGTGGACATGGCCTACCTAGACTTTAGCAAGGCATTTGACACAGTCCCACACAAAAGATTAATATATAAGTTAGCCAGCCTGGGAGTGGGTCCCAAGATGACAGCCTGGGTAAAATTGGCTGGAGAATAGGACACAGAGTAATAGTAAATGGAGTCCACTCAGAAGAAAGGAGGTTACTAGCGGGTACCGCGAGGTTCAGTATTAGGATTCAGTCCTCTCCAATGTCTTTATAAGCGACATTGCAGAAGGACTGGAAGGAAAAATATGTCTCTTTGCAGATGACACTAAGATCTGCAACAGAGTTGATGCACAGAGTGGGGTGGAAAGGATGAGAAGGGACTTGGCAAGGTTAGAGGAATGGTCAAATGTATGGCAGCTTAGATTCAATGCTAAGAAGTGCAAGGTAATGCACCTGGGAAACAAAAACCCAGGGAAAGAGTACACAATGGGGGGAGATACTAACAACAACAAAAATGGAAAGGGACCTGGGGTAGTCATATCAGATGACCTAAGGTGGGCAAGCAATGTGAGAAGGCAGCAAGGAGGGCTGGGGGATACTGGGATGCATAGGGAGAGGCATCACCAGTAGAAAACAGGAAGTTATTATCTCTGTACAGACAGCTGGTGAGACCCCATCTGGAGTACTGTGTGCAGTTCTGGAGACCCAATCTCACAAAGACATAGACAGGATGGAAGCTGTCCAGAGGAGGGCAACTAAAATGGTGCAGGGTCTGCACGGAGGACATATGAAGAGAGACTTAAGGAGCTTAATATGTATGCCTCGAGGAAAGGAGGAGGGGACATGATGAAACTTTCAAGTACCTCAGAGAATCAACAAAGTCCAAGAGGTAGCATCTTTCAAAATAGAGGTGTGCAAGAACAAGAGGCACAATTTAAAGATAGAGAGGCTCAGAGGTAATTTAAGTATTTTTTCACAGGGAGGGTTGTGGATGCATGGAATGGCCTTCTGGAGGAGGTTGTGGAGTCAAAATCAGTGGTGGAATTCAAGCATGCATGGGATAGTCATAAAGGCAATTCTGAGGGGTGGGGGGAGGGGTGGGAAGAAGTAGGCTGCTGGTTAGTTGGGATCTGCAGCTTGTATCCAGTAGGTAGGAAATGGGCAGACTGGGTGGGCCAAGTGTCATATCTGCCGTCCATTCTATGTTTCTATGTTGACAGGGGCACTCGGTCTTGACCTTGTGCACCTGAGGCAATGATTGTGGTCTCTGGCTTATTCCCTGAACACCTCCCTCATGGCAGTTCACCTCCCAGGCAAGGACAATGTCCTGGCAGATGCTTGTCAGCAAGATTTCTCAGGGCCATCACAAATGGTCTCTGGATCCCCTAGTACTGGGTAGTATTTGCCAGGTGGGGCACCCCTCAGATAGATCTTTTGCAGCCCCAGACAATCACCAACTTCCGCTATTTTGCTGCAGGCCCCAGTGTTGGGCTCAGTCCCTCTGGATGCCTTCCTTCTCAACTGGTAAGGGAAGTTTCTCTGCCTCCCCTTGTTCAAGGTGCTAGTCAAATCAGATCTCAACCTTGCAAGATAATTCTGATTGCTCAGATTGGGCCAGACAGCCCTGGTATCCCTCCTTCTGTACTCAGCAGTCCACCTTCCCCTGTGTCTTCCAGGAATCACAATCTGTTAACCTGTGCCCAGGGGAGAGTTTAGTACCAAATCTCAGATCCCTCAACCTCAAAGCTTGGCTCTTGAAGAGTTAGAGTTTGCTGACCTCACCACCTTTCTCAAGGTGTACTCGATATCTTAAACTTCTGGAAGCCTTCCCACCAGAGCTACTTATAATTCTAAATGGAAAGGTTTTCCATATGGTGCTCTGAAAGCATATTTCCCCAGAATCTGCTGAGTTGCCCACAGTCCTGGATTATATGGTCCACTTAAATACTTTGGGGCTGAGGCCAGCTACCCTGAAAGTGCACTTGGCAGCTGTCTCTGCTTTTATATCAACAGGAAAGCCCTCTTCTCTTTCTGCTCACCCTGTATTCTCCAAGTTTTTCAAGGGATTGCTTCACACCAACTCTCCATTCAGGGACCCTGCTCCCGCCTGGGATCTTAATGTTTGCATTGCTCAGCTTATGCAACCCCCCTTTGAGCCTTTGTCTTCAGCAGAGCTTAAGTACTTGACTTGGAAAACTGTGTTTCTGGTAGCCATCACTTCTGCCAGACGCATAAGTGAATTATAAGCTTTGTCAGTGGAGTCTGATTTTATCTCCTTTCCACAGAGATAAAGGTGGTCCTCAGGACTAACAGGAAGTTCTTGCCTAAGGTGGTTTCTGATTTCCACCTTAATCAATCTATATCTCTTCGGTGTACTTCACCATTCCTCCTCTGGTGAGAGGAGGCTGCACAACTTAGATGTGAAGGCCCTTAGTTACCATAGAGGCGTAGCCAAGGGTCACAGGTTTGACTCCTCCAGCTGTTCCTCACTTATGGTGAGGGTTGGTAAAGAAACCTGCCACTAAAGGTCCATTGCCAGGTGGATTGTCTCTTGTATCCAATTTTGTTATCAAAAACTGAGTAAGGTTCCCCTTTAGGCCTGAGGCTCACTCTACCAGAGGTACAGCTCGTCCCACAGCTGCAGCCAAGGACATCCTATCATAGAGATATGTCAAGCAGCTACCTGGAAAACAGTTCACACTTTCACCAAGCATTACTCCTGGACATCCAGGCTAGGAGTGATGCTCGGTTTAACACAGCTGTGCTTCAGAGCCTATTTCCAAAGTAGAGTTCTGTCCCTCCTCCATGGAGGTACTGCTGTGTAGTCTGCATATATCATAATATGCAAGATTCATGTTGTTTGAAGAAAAATTACTCACCTTAGTAATGTTGTTTCTTCTAGTGGAGTCTTGCTATATTATGACCTGCCCCTCTCAGAACCTCTGCTTTTGGGATGTGGGTGGGCGGTGCAGTGTTGGCACTTTGTAGATGCCCACCTTGTTTTTTCACCCCGTTTTTTTGGGGGGTGTTTGGGTGTTGTGTTTTTATTTTTTGGATCCCCTGACTTGAGTCTTTGTTTTGGGACCAAAAAATGTGTTAATATTTTAGTAGCTCGTTGGCTAGTGTAGGTTTGCAGCTTCCACACAGAATCTTAGTGAGTTTTGCTCGTAAAGATCTGACAGTTTGAGTTTGAAGAACAACAGACAGAGTTCTCAACCGAGCTTGCGCTCAAGATTCCATGCCTGGCATGGAAAGTTAACTCTTTCACCTCCGGAGCAGTTCGAAGGCTGGGTCTAACTGCATATGTCATAATATAGCAAGACTCCATTAGAAGAAACAACATTACTAAGGTGAGTGATTTTTTTCTTACAGCTCATAGAGAGAGGTCATACTCTGGAGTTCGAACAAATGCCTCTGGAATCTTCACCAGTGTCCTCCCACTATCCTCCTCCTCATGTCCCGCCCCGATCGAAGGAGAAATTCAGGCTGTCCTACAAAAGATAGAGCCAAATCCCCTGGCTCAAAGGGGAAAGGGATTTTAGTCCCACTTTTTCCTAGTTCTCAAAAAGACAGGGGACCTTCAGCCCATCCTGGATCTCAGTTCCCTGAACAAATTCATAGAGTACAAGAGGTTCAGGATGGTCATGCTGCCTGGTCTGATCCCCCTCCTACATTAAGGGGACTGGCTCTGCTCTGTAGATATGCAGGACATGTCCCTGCACATCCTAGTGTTCCAGCCTCACAGGAGGTTCCTGTGCTTCTCTTCCAGAGCCAACATTATTAGTTTCGAGCCTTGCCATTCGGCCTTTCCTCCGGTCCCAGGGTCTTTACCTGGTGCCTAGCAGTGGTGGCTGCGGCTCTGTTGATGGGGCCATTACGTCTTTCCCTACCTAGACGACTGGTTCCTGGCAGCTCCCAAGAGGGAACAGCTGGTTTGCACCCTCTGAGACCACTTTACACTCTTCTGAGAGCTGGGGATCACCCTGAATATCTAAAGGTTGTCCCCGTGGCCCACCCAGAGACTCCAGTTTATAGGGGTGATCCTGGACATAGTACAGGGCATGACCTTCCTTCCCCAAGACAGGGTGGATCGCCTTCGGGATAGGGCCCGAATGGTATTCTCGGCTTCTCATGTCCTGTCCAGAGTCTGTCTGAGACTGCTAGGTCAGATGGGGGCAGCCGTCCCTACGGTTCCCGTTGCTCGCCTCCATATGAGAGTCCCTCAGTGGATGCTCAGGGTGCAGTGGGACCAGAGGTCCGATGACCTAGATCAGCCAGTCTTGGTCTCCAACCCAGTCTGCAGGACACTAAGATGGTTGGATCCATTCAATCTATTGATGGGTCCTCTTCCGACAGGATCCCCCTAGATAAGTTCTGACTACGGATGCCTTGGAGCTCGGTTGGGGCGCTCACCTGGAGACCAGGCAGACCCAGGGGATCTGGTCACCAGACGAGCAATCACTCCATATCAACGTTCTACAGATGCGTGCAGTCCTGAATGCCTTGCAGGCATTTCAGACGGACTTATCTCCGGGCCCTCTTCTCATTCAGACATATCCGTCGTCTTTTACATCAACAAGGGAAGGGGGCTTACTCCTACTCCCTCTGCAGGGAGGCAGTGAGGGTCGGTTATTGGGCACTGGAACACTGCCTCGAGCTCACTGCTGTTCATGTTCCAGGCATCCAAAACGTCTTGATAGACAGCCTAAGCAGGTCTGTGTCCAAGGCTCACAAATGGGAGCTCCTTTAGTCGGTGGCAGACCAGCTATTCATCAGATGGTGTCGGACAGAGTTGGACCTTTTTTGCATCCCCTCTCAATGCCAAACTGTCCAGTTTTTGCTCGCTAGATCCAGGGCCTGGAGTTTCTGGTGAGACGCATTGTCCCTCTGTTGGACAGGGAGATTCCTCTACATCTTCCCTCCCTTTCCCATTCTTCAGAGGGTGCTTCTGAAGTTACAGGCGGAGGGAGCAGAGATGATTCTGATAGCCCCCTTTTGGCCTCGGCAGATTTGGTTCCCACTACTTCAGCAGCTGGCAGTGGAATCTCCAATTCCCCTGCCTCTGAGCTAGCACTTGCTCTCCCAGGATCAGGGCACCTTAGTTCATCTGGACCTCAAGTCCCTGCATCTTCACATGTGGCTCCTGCAGACCTGGCTATGGCTAGATATGGGGTTTTCCCCAAGAGAGTGGATGTCCTAGTTGCAGCCAGAAAACCCTATGCTAGATCCACTTAGGCCATGAAGTGGAAAAGGTTTTGCCTATGGCTACCGCTCACCAGATTAATCCCTTTTCCTGCCCTCCGAACTCAGTGCTTGAATATCTCCTCTCTTTTTGAGCAGGGCCTGAGCTTCTCCTCCATCAAAATGCACCTTTCCGCCGTCTCTGCATACCATGCACTGGTGGAGGATAAGACTCTCGCTCAACTGGATGTGTCCTGTACCTTTTTTGTGGGGCATTTTGCACTAAAGCCTCCCATCAAGATCCTGTCCTCAATGGGATCTCCTCTTTATATTAGAGTACTCCCCCCTTGGTTACAACTTGGCTGCGGTTGCAAGCTCGCCTTTCTGTTAACGTAATTTTTGGTTGGAGTTACTTCTGCTCGAAGAATTTCAGAGCTTTAGGCTCTGATGTGTAAGGAGCCTTATTTAGTTTTCCATAAGGATAGGGTAGCCATACAAATCCTAAGTTTTTGCCTAAGGTAATGTCGGAAGTCATCCTAAATAAAGACATCCACCTGTTTGTTTATGGAGCATTCTAAAGGGGGTGAGCACACTGTTGCATACTCTAAATGTCCATCGGATGCTTAATTTTTACCTTAACCACACTGCTGCCTTCAGAAAATATATCCGTTTGTTTGATTCGCTCCCAAGACTGGGCGCACCGGTTACAGACAAACCTTGTTTAAGTGGCTAGTTAACTGCATCGTTTTTTTTGCTATCACAAGTACAATAAGCCCTTATTGGGTTTGGTAAGAGGCCATTCCACCGGGGGTGTGGTGACTTATTTTGCCTCTTTGAGGAGCGTTTCTGCAGCAGACATTTGTGCAGCAGCTACCTGGAGCTCTGTTCACACCTTCGTTAAGCATTACAGCTTGGATGTAGCTTCCAGACATAGGGCTGGGTTTGGTCTTGTGGGTCTGCAAGGCCTCCTTTCTTGAGCCTCTAGCTGGTTCATTCAGCCTCCTCCCGGACTTTCCTGTTCCTTATCCCTTGATTACTTGGGACTCATTCCTTATGGTTATTGCCTGCTGCAGGAGCTCTTGGTCGAAGTAAGATAGTACAGTTACGTAAGAACTTACCAGAACAGTAGACTGCTTACTTGAGGGAGGCTCTTGCAGTAGGTATTCTAAATAGGACTGCGTCGGCAAGCGGCAGGAACCCACTGAAAAATTTCTAGCTAGCAGTCCCTGGTGAGGACGCCCCCCACGTCATGTGACCGGCGTCAGACAGCGTCTGTTTAAAGGGTGGTCGGGCGCCTACCTGACAATTCTTTCCGCCGTCAGCTGCATTACACAGCTCTCACGGTGAAGTTAGTGCTCCAGCGCTATTACTTTCGGTAAAAACCGATGAAGCATCAGTATTTTACAGTTTATTCATCAGGTGACGACGGTTTATGTCGTCCCCTTCAAAAATAAATGCGACTCGTCACGGCCACTGCCTCACAAAAGTCGGTCACTCCCTCTGCCTTTTTGTTTAGACCCCGACCCACTGCGTCGACAAATTGCCCGCATTGCCTGCATTTCAGCGTGGCCACCCACAGGCGACACCAGCAGTCTTTGAAGCCCATCTCCTTAAAAGAAGATGTCTGCAATGGAGAAGGAGTGAGAGAAGCTTAGGCAGGCGTCGACCTCCCAGAAGGACACAAGGCGGGACAAGGAAGGCACGAGAAGGCCTCTTCTTCGCGACTCCGGCTGGAGCCGCGGCTAAGTAACGTCCCATCGGAATTGCCCGGCGGCAGCCTCAGGCTTTGGGAGGCGTCGGCCCGCCTGTCGGGTTGGCGTTCGAGCCGCGGGTGCTGGGCAAAAGCTTCTGCCCCAGTACTGCCGCAGAGCTTGCGGCCTACTGGTGCGGCGTCTCCCGCTGGGCGGACGTCGGCTCCTCCGATGTCCACGGAGAGAGCCGCTAAGATGCCACAACCCTCGGGGTGGCGCGCAGCAGTGTCCCCCTTGGACGGGCCTCTTCTCACCTTGGCCCACCTCCAGCAGAGGCCCCTAAGTCGGACGCCCGGCTCCTCTGGCATCATGAGATTCAGCCCTAAGTCACATATCGGCTCCTCCGGCGTGCGCTGAGCATCGGAGCCTCGACAGACCCTTCACCGTCTGTCGTTCCAGGTTCCCGCAGCCTTTGCTGCCATCCGAGAGCCAAGTCCCCTACCTGACCCGGGGACTTCTCTCTTCCGTCTCCAGGTCATGCTCGGGATGCTTTCCGCCGTCAGATCCTTCTCCTACAGGGACGGATCGGATGCTAAGCTCCACAGCGCGGTTCGGAAGCTGGCCCCTCAGGCGCCCGGTGAGATGTTCCTCTCTATCAGGCCTCCACCTCACAGGCCTATCATGGTTGATCCGCCCGTGGGAGTTCCCTACTGGGCGTCTGCTCCGGCAGCTCCTCCGGTACCTGGGTATTCGCCATCCTATCCGACACCGGTTTACTCGGGTCCACAGTATCCTGCACCGCAGTACCCGGTGCCGACTCCACCGAGACCACAATACCCAGCTCCGGTATTCCCGCAGCCGAGTTACGGATACTCACCTTACGGATATAATCCATTGCAACTATCCCCTCCTCCTCCCCGCCTCCCAGGCGCGGTGGATCTTCAGGAGACTCTGGCCTCCTGGTGGTCTGAGCCCAGGCTCAGCTCACCAAAGTCGAAAGCCATCTCACGCGGCGGTGCCACCTCCGGCCCCACATCGACTGGGCAGCACTCCCTCTCCGCCTCCAGATTCCAGGCTCTCCTCGGGATCCAGAGAGGGCAGGACACCGTCAGGGATCCCCTAGGAACCCGTTCCTCCCCTAGGCAGAGCTAGGAGTCTTACTCTGCTTCAAATTCTTCTTCTTCTTCTTCTCTCTCGGACTCCTTGGATTCCTCCAGATGCTTCGAGAAAGACGACGAGCCTCGCTCTCCATCCAAGCCCCGGCCGAGGACTCCTCCGAAGTCTCCTCTGGAGGATCCTTCCTTCACCCAGGTTGCTCAGGAAGATCCAGGAAGTCCATTAGTAGCGTTCCTTAGAGCCAGATACTCAGTGGGTTAAACTACTTGAACATCTGGACTTGCCCCTTATTTCTCTGTTCTTACCCTGGATTGAGCCTCATGCCCTTGTTTCCACCATTTGGAAACAACCGTCGACTTAGCCCACTTCCTCGAAGTCAACAGGTTATACCAGGCTCGGAGGTAGACTTTCTAGACTGTCACCCCGGTGCAGACTCGGTTGTGATTAGTCCCGCTCACGGCCGGTCAGCTACCGAAACATCTGAGCTCGTCTCCCCGGATAAGGAATCTCGCCTTCTGGATCAGTATGGAAGGAAGATCTATGCTTCTTCCACACTGGGGATCCAGGCCCTAAATTATTAGCACATAAGGGGATTACCAGGAAGGCTGTCCTTACACAAGCGGAATCTAAGATTGACTCGCCCGACTAGCTCCCAAGTCAAGCAGGAGTTAGCTGACCTTGTCCGTTCTGCTCGCTCGGCCAGTTGTCACATTCTGAGGGCGACCTACGATGCAGTGGACACCGCAGGACGGAGCTCCGTGTTCGCCGCAAGTCTTCGGCGTCACGCATGGCTCCGCATGTCAGGTCTGGTCCCGGAGGTGCAGTCAGCAATTCAAGAAGCACCTTTCAGGGGTTCTGTGCTTTTTGGTGGTGATGTCAAGGACATCATCACCGACTTGACAGAAGGAAGCCCTCAAATCTGTGATTCATATCCCGTCCCCATCCCCGGCATGCGTCCTCTTGCAGGCACTGGCCGGCCTCATGAACCCCAAGGAGGCGGGCCACTAAGCGTGGGCCCCACAGCTGCCAGGCCCCTTGCCGCCCAAGCAGCGGATGCCCCAGCTGCGGCGCTGCCTTACACCACCTGACTCCTTCCCTCTCCCGCCTCCGGACTCCCGGAGGAACCGGTAGGAGGGAGATTCTCCCTCCACCTTCCGGGTTTGGAGAGGATAACATCGGATTCATGGGTGCTTCAGATCATAGCAGAGGGGCACTCTATAGAGTTTCTGCAGAAACCTCCACACCACCCCCTCTGAACTCCTCTTACTCAAGGGACCATCTTCCTTTGGTCAGGGAAGAAATATCTGCTCTCCTCACGAAGCAGGCCATAGACCCCGCCCCCCCTCACCTTCACGGGACGGGTTACTATTCCCATTTCTTTCTTGTACCAAAGAAGACGGGAGATCTCATACCTATTCTCGATCTCAGCTCCCTGAACTTCTATGTGGAATACAAAAAGTTCAGGATGCTCTCACTTCAAACCCTCTTGCCCCTTCTCCGGCTGGGCCAATGGCTTTGTGCACTGGATATGCAGGATGCATATCTGCACATCCCCATTCGCCCCTCGCACGAAAGTACCTCAGGTTTGCGTTCCAGGGGGACCATTACCAATTCCGGGCGCTCCCTTTTGGTCTTTCCTCGACTCCCCGAGTTTTTACCAAATGCCTGGCGGTGGTAGCGGCCCACTTGCATACTTTGGGAGTTCAGGTTTTTCCCTACCTGGACGACTGGCTCCTGGCAGCCTCGTCCAGGGAGGAACTCCTGCATTTTCTCTCCCTCACCCAGCAGGTTTTCACTGGTCTGGGTATCACCATCAACCATTCCAAGTCTCATCTGGACCCTTCCCAGAGACTCCAGTTCATCGGGGCAATCCTCGATACGACAGTGTGCAGGGCCTTCCTGCCTTTGGACAGGGGGGCCTCCCTCCAGTCCCAGATTTCCCTTCTTTCGGAATGCAGGAAGGTTCCGGTGAGGTCGGTGCTCCGTCTTCTGGGGCTTATGGCGGCTGCCAATCCGACGGTTCTGCGTGCGCGCCTCCACATGAGGATCTCTCAGTGGACTCTCCGCTCTCAGTGGGATCAACTTGTAGATGACCTAGATCATCTAGTCCTGATCTCCTCGCCGATGACAAGAGACTTGCAATGGTGGATGGTTTGAGAGAACCTGTTCCGGGGGGTCCCCTTCTTTCATCCTCCCCCTGCCCAGACTCTGACCACGGACGCATCAGGCGAAGGTTGAGGAGCCCATCTGGGTCCTCACCCGAATCCAGGGGTTATGGTCCAGATTGGAGTTCGCTCTCCACATGAATGTGCTCGAGCTATGAGCAGTGCTGTATGCTCTCCAGGCCCTTCACCAATACATCCTTCCCGGTCACCTAGCTGTCCAAACAGACAACATGTGCGTGTTGTGGTACATCAACAAGCAGGGAGGGACTCGGTCCTACCCGCTGTGCAGGGAAGCGATGAGGGTTTGGTAGTGGGCAACGCTTCACAACCTTCACCTCACGGTGATCCATGTTCTGGGAGTCAACAATGTCCTGGCAGACAAGCTAAGTCGTTCTTCGGCTCTGCCACATGAGTGGGAACTGGACCAAAAAGTTCTAAAAAGCATCTTCCAGATTTGGGGGACTCCACAGATAGACCTGTACGCCTCCTTCCAAAATGCAAAGCTTCCAACCTTTTGCTCGCTCGCTGCAGAGCGAGGTGCTTTCTGGAGCGACACTCTATCTCTAAACTGGAAGGACAGATTCGTCTATGCTTTTCCCCCAATTCCTCTGATCCCTCGTGTGCTGCAGAAACTTGCATTGGAAGGAGCGAGAATGATTCTGATCGCTCCTTTCTGGCCCAGGCAAATCTGGTTCTCTCTTCTACAACAATACTCAGAGGTTCCTCCTCTTCCTCTTCCTTTATCTCGAGGTTTGCTGACCCAGGATCAGGGGACCCTGGTCCATCCGGGACTCCAGTCTCTTCAACTTCATGCATGGCTCCTGCAGACCTAGCCCAATCACGTTTTGGCGTCTCTCCTGAGGTGGCTGAGATTCTGGTGGAGGCTAGAAAACCCTCCACTAGGTCCACCTATGCTATGAAATGGAAGAGATTTTCCATTTGGGCTGCCTCCAGGAACGTGGAGCCTTTCTCCTGTCCTGTGGCCATTCTAGTTGATTATTTGCGTCATCTTTTCGACCTGGGTCTCAGTCACTCCTCTTTGAAGGTTCACATGGCTGCTGTTTCAGCCTACCATGTTCCCTTCGCTGATAAAGCATTTGCCCAATTGGAGTTATCCAAGACCTTTCTCAGAGGGGTCCTTCATCTCAGGCCCCCTGTTCGGACTCCAGCTCCCCCTTGGGACTTGAACTTTGTCCTCGAGAAACTTACCCTTCCTCCTGTTGAGCCTGCGGCTTCCATGAACTTGAAGTTCTTATGCGTGGAAGGCAGCTCTTCTTGGTGGCCATTACTTCTCGCAGAATTTCCGAGCTCCAGGCCCTTGTGTGTAAAATCCCTTATCTGATTTTTCACAAAGAACGAGTAGCTCTTCGCACGAATCCTAAGTTTCTCCCGAAAGTGGTAGCGGAGTCTACCTTAAATCAGTCTATTGAGCTACCTGCCTTTTTCACGCAGTACTCCAACCAAGGAGAATACTTGCTCCATACCATGGATGTCCACAGGATTCTGAGATACTACACCGATAGGACGAAGGATCTCAGAAAGACTGATCAGTTGTTCGTCTCTTTTGCTCACAAAAGGGAAGGCAATGCTGTCTCCAAGCAATGCCTATCAAAGTGGTTGGCTCATATCATAACAGAAAGTGATGCAAAGTACAGCAAGACCCTTCCGGGTCAAGTCAGAGGTCACTCCACTCGTGGAGTAGCAGCCTCTGCAGCTTGTTTCAAGAATGTGTCTGCCTCAGACATCTGTGCTGCCGCCACTTGGACTTCCGTCCATACCTTTACGAAACATTACAGTTTGGACATTGCCTCTCGCCGTAGAGCAGGCTTCGGGTTAGCTGTCTTGCAGGGCCTCCTATCTTGAGGTTTGCAAGGTTGTTTGCTTCTTCTTGGAGTAGTTCCTTCTCCCGGTGCCTTTCATTTGTTCCAGACTGCTTGGGATTCTGTTCTATATGTAATTACCTACTGCAAGAGCCCTCTCGAAGTAAGATAGTACAGTTACGTAAGAACTTACCGTAACAGTAGATCTTCAGAGAGACTCTTGCAGTGGTAATCCTTCCCGCCTCCATCCCCCTAAGCTTTTCTTAGCTCCTTTTTCCTTGAGAAATATCTGCTTCTCTCGTCCGGGCCTTCTGGGCCTGTGGTGAGAAAAGAACTGGAAGGCGGGCGTCCAGGACCTCCCCTTTATACTGGCGTCGTCTGGCGCGATCACCTGACTTGGGGGCGGTCCCCGCCAGGGACTGCTAGCTAGAAATTTTTCCGTGGGGTCCTGCCGCCTGCCGGCGTCAGTCCTATATGTAATTACCTACTGCAAGAGCCTCTCTCGAAGATCTACTGTTACGGTAAGTTCTTGCGTAACTACTTTCTTCGAGAAGAGCTCTTGCAGCAGGCACTATTTTTCCTCCCTCCTTCCTCATTGGCTATCTCTCTGCCTTTTAAATTTTTAGGCAAGAACCTGCCCGGTTCTCCTTTCATCCTAGACTCCAGGTCTCTGCAGGAGAACTGACGTAAGGCTGGGGACTGCTCCCTTTATACCATTGGCTAACCTTGGGGCGGAGCCGACGGGGGGCAGTCTCCCACTGAAGACTGCTAGCTAGAAGGTTTCCATGGGATCCTGGCACCTGGCAGCTTAGTCCTTGGTTATTGCCTGCTGCAAGAGCTCTTCTCGAAGATCTGTTGTAACCGTAAGTTCTTATGTAACTGTACTTTCTCAGCCCTGCCATTCGGCCTGACCTCAGCTCCCAGAGCATTCGCAAACTGCTTGGCAGTAATGGTGGCACACTTGAAAAGGCAAGGTATCATGGTGTTCCCCTATTTGGATGACTGGCTAGTCATGGACAAGTCACCACAACAGGTGAAGGAGGCACTCTGGCTCACTCAGGACACACTGGAGTGTCTTGGGTTCTTAATGCCAAAAAATCTGTATTCCAACATGCACAGGTACTGAATTTCATAGAGGCGGAACTGGATACCCTGCAAGAGAGGGCTTTCATCCCTCAAGACAGAGTAGACAGTACTTTGCAGCTGGCAGGATCTTTCAGTCTCAACAGACCAAGGCCAGCAAGGCACTTCCTGCAGTTGTTTGGGCATATGGCCGCAGCAACAGGAACAGTGCAAGGCTGGAGATTTCAAATGGGAGACATTCAGTTTCACCTTAGGGCACATTGGTGCCAAAGGAGAGAGGCTCTCTCAAAGCTGATACCAGTTCCAGGGACACTGTTGCAGGCTCTGCAAAGATGGCAAGACAGAACCAACCTCAGAGGAGGGGTCCCATTCAAAAAGGAATCCCCCACCCTGATACAACAGATGCCTCCCCTCCTTGGGTGGGGGGGCACGTCTAGAAGAGCACACAGTACACAGTATGTGGTCACCTGCAGAGTCATTCCTGCACATAAGTCTTCTAGAGCTCAGGGCAGTGCTCCTGGCACTGCAGTCCTTCACATCCCTGGTAAGTGACAAGATGGTACAGGTCAGAACAGACAGTGCCACCACAATTGTATTAAGTCAGCGAGCAGGGAGGGACAAGATCCAGCCTGCTGTGCACAGAAGCAAAGTAAATAGGGAGTCTGTCATATTCCTTACAGGTGTTCCTGTTGGCCATCCTACTTCCAGGGAAGGACAACACTTTGGCAGATGCACGCAGCAGAATCAACCAAAACCACCACGAATGGTCTCTAAACAGTCAAGTACTGGAGGTGGTGTTCCACAGGTGGGGTATGCCAGAGATAGACCTCTTTGCCTCACAGGAGAACCACAGTTGCCTCTATTCTGCAGCAGGCCTCCAGCAAAGGGCACAGTGCCCATGGATGCTCTAGTGTTGGATTGGTAAGGGAGGAGCCCGTATGCATTCCCTACATTCTAACCCCAGGTATTCTTCAATATCATTAAATCTGGCAGTCAGCCTCCTAGATTGCACTGCACCGGAGATGAATGGAACTTATGCTAATAGTGGAACACAGATTGGCTCGTGCCACCATTCATATCTGTTGCCCTATCAACTGTATGCATTCTAAAACGCTCGGATTTCTTTTTCTATCTGCCTAGTTAGTTGCTTTGGAGACTGCTTCTTGGTGTTACTGAGACCTTTGATTTCAACAAAAAATCATGAGTATTAGTTTTATTTTACTTAATTTCTGCTGCCTGTTATAGATTTAGCTTTAGTCTAAATTTAGTGTTTTTCATTCAGTTTTGCGGTTCTTCGTCGGTTCTGGGTAACTGATGAGGAACCGTTTTAGTTTGGTTTATATTTGTGTTAAATCGCTATTCTTTAGTATTACTTGGTGTTCTTTAGTTATTATTTAGTCTGGTCTAGTTTGGGGATTTTTTTTTTCTTCTGTGTTTCTCACGGTTTCCTGGTTGAGGAACTGCCCACGAGCTCTTAACTGCTACAACTTGCGGTAGATCCCCAGTTACTTCTTGGTTTGGGAACTGATCCAAATTAAAATTTTATTTGGTCTACTTTAGCAATGTCTGATAAACCTAAGAAAAAGACCGGACCAACTTGTTTTAAAAATTGTGTTAAATGGCGGGAAATATTTGTTAAAGTGGACAAGCAGTGACCTAGGTTTGTTCTGTCTCAGGGTTGAACACTTCGAGTCTGTGTGTGTTATATGTAAACGTTTTCCTGAGAAAACAGTGGAAAAATGCAAAAAGCGTTTTAAGGAAAGAACTTCCACAGGTTTGGTTTTGAATCCAAAGGATCCAGCCGCTGAAAAAACTGGCATGTCTAAAGATGCCTGTTTAAACGCACCTGAAAAAAATGAGACGTCGAGACTTAAAAGACTGGGAGAACCAATAAAGGATTCACCTCCTTTAAAGAAACTGTATAAGAAAAAGAATACTGGTTCTTCAGCTGAAAAAGCAATGGGGCTCCCAATGATTCCAGGCAATATGCTAACAGCTGACTAGGTTTTACTGGCCCTCCAAATACTACAAGCTTTGCAGACTGGATTAACACCGGTTAACCAGCAACTGGTTAGTTCCTTTGCTTCAATGAGTATGTCTTTTGCAGAGGCTATGGATCCCTCTTGGGAGGAGTTTGAAGAGGATGAACCGACTGAACCGGAAATCTCCCCGGAACATGGGTTTGGATCCCCTCCAAGGGTGACTGAAGACTTCTCCTCATATTTTACTTTTGTGAGACAGATGGTCGAAGCCCTTGACCTCATGCCTTATGAACCTGAACAGGATGAGGAGGAGGTGCAATTCATGGGTATGATAGGGTTAACACCCACAAGAAAGGTGTTATTGCCCATTAGCAAGTGTTTTAAAAAACAAGTGGTCAAAATTCTTGAGTCCCCAAATTCTGTTCTACCTGTTGACAAGAAAGCTGACAAAAAATATCAGCTTGACCCACTGGGGAGCAGAGTTCTTGTTGTCAAACCCAGTCCCTGAGGGAGTGGTGCAAACAGCAGCCTGTGATAAGCCTAAAGTACCCCTGGCTACACATCCTCCGGAAAAAGATTCCAGAAAGCTGGATAGGATGGCCAAGAAAGGGTATCTGGCAGCCTCCTTGGGAATCGGGGAGGCTAATTACATGAGCTATGCAGCCCAATACCAGAAGACTTTGTGGAACTCAGTAATGGCAATTGCTGAGAAGGCACCACCAAGTCTGCAAGCTGACCTTATGGAAACAGCCAGGTGTGGCCTGGAAGCCACAAAATATCAATTTCATATGGCTGTTGACGCAATTGACAATGTAGCCAGATGGATGGTTTTGTGTATAGCCCTTAGGAGGTTTGCCTGGCTCAGGGCAACCAACCTTACCCAGGACACTCAGAACAAGGCTATAGACTTCCCTGTGGAGAACAATACCCTGTTTGGGCCCAAAACAGAGGAGTACATGTAGAAATTGGACGAATACAAGGCCACATGCAAAAGTAACTCTGCTAGAGGTAAGGCCTCCACATCATACAGGCCCTATGGAAGGGGAGGTAGAGGTAGGGTTTACTCATGACCCTTTTACCAGGCACAAGCTGCCCCTAGTTACCCATAGAGGGGATTCTATAGAGGTAGGGTTCGCAAAGGCTCCAGAATGGGGAACAGTCCCTTCAGCCTGCCACACAAAGTAAGCAGAACCCCATTTGGGTTTGTCAGGGTTGCCTCCCCAACTCCGGTTGTGGGCAGACTGACCCACTACTTCCAAAATTGGAAATCCATTACCACAGCCAGGTGGGGGTTACAGGTAGTGGGTCAGGGACTAGTCCTGAGCTTCAAAACCTTTCCCAGGTTGAGACCAGGACTTTTCAGGTGTCCAGATCCAACAGAAAGGAAACTTATGGAAAAATATGTTTCCTCACTGCTGATAACAAAGGCAGTAGAGCCTGTTCCCTCCTCTCAAAGGGGAAGAGGTTTTTTTCTCCAGATACTGCCTAACATTAAAGAAAAATGGGGAGTGGCGACCCATACTGGATTTGAGATCCCTAAACAGGCATCTCATAAAGCAAAAGTTCCGGTTAGTTACCTTTGCAGTGGTCTTACCCACATTACAACAAGGAGACTGGCTGGCATCACTGGATCGCAAGGATGCCTACTTCCACATCCCCATAAGGGAATCTCACAGCAAGATTCGGACTACCATCAGGTCATTACCAGTTTGCAGCTCTGCCTTTCGACTTGACCTCTGCTCCAAGGGTAATCACAAAGTGCTTGGCAGCGGTAGTGGCACATCTGAGAAGACTGAGCATATCAATGTCCCCTTATTTAGATGACCAGTTAGTGGTGGGAAAAATCCCACAACAGGTAAAAGATGCTTTGAGTTTCACACAGGAGATGTTGGGAGCCTCTGGGATTCTTTATAAACATCCAAAGGTATGTACTGCAACTTGTTCAGGTACTCCACTTCATAGCAGCAGAACTGGACACTGTACAGGGCAGGGCTTTCCTCCCCCAAGACAGAGTGGACAGTATAGTGAACACTGCAGGATCTTTTGTCCTAAACAGGCCAAGCAAGACCTGCAAGACATTTCCTGCAGTTCCTGGGACACGTAGCTGCAGCCACGAGCACAGTGCAGGGCTGTCGTTTTCAAAGGATAGACATCCAGTTCCACCTCAGGGCCCATTTGTGCCAGGAAAAGGACCCTCTTTCAAAGTTGGTGCCAGTGTCAGGGACTCTGATACAGACTCTGCAGTGGTGGCAGGACAAAAACAATTTGAGGGAAGGAGTACCATTCGAGAGAGTCCCCTACCATGGTATTCACAGCAGATGCTTCCCTGCTGGGGTGGGGGGCACCTGGAGGAACACACAGTGCATGACACTTGGTCCCCCACAGAGTCACTGCTACATATAAATCTATTGGAACTCAGGGCAGTGCTTCTAGCACTTCGGTCTTTTGCATCCCTGATAGAGGGCAAGGTGACCAGGTAAGGACAGACTATACCACCACTGTGTATTACATCAACAAGCTGCCAGCCCTTGAACGGGGCTGCTTCAACTCCCCCACGGTCGGCCGGCACTTAGCCAGCCACCGACCGAGACCAGGACGCCCACCTGCAGCTCCTTGGAAGCTGCCTGCCCTTGAACGGGTCTGCTTCAGCTCCCCCACGGTCGGCCGGCACCCAGCCAACCACCGACCGAGACCAGGACGCCCGCCTGCAGCTCCTTGGAAGCTGCCTGCCCTTGAACGGGGCTGCTTCAGCTCCCCCACGGTCGGCCGGCACCCAGCCAGCCACTGACCGAGACCAGGACGCCTGCCTGCAGCTCATTGGAAGGTACGGGACAGCGCAGCTAATCGGAACACGGGTGCTTCCAGCAAACCCATTCTGATTGGCCAGGACTTTTCCCCTGCTTCAGCCACCTGGCACTTTTTACAAATAGATTTTCGATAGAAGTAAGCACATTTCAACTGTGTAATAGAAGGTTTCTTTTTTGTTTGTTTGTTTTGCACAGTAGCGACTTGGAAAAAGATCCCGCGCATGTGTGAGAATGTGCCGCGACTGCGCATGCGTGGGATTTGGCCACCAGCTTTTTGAAGTATTTTACGCTGGAATGAGTCCTCGGTTTTTATTGGCAAACACATTGAACGATTTAGCATACCCTTCTGTTATGGATTTATTATTTTTTGGCATACCAATGTTAAAATGTGCTGGTCAGGACCGCGGTCCCAGTAGATGCGCGTTCTCGGCGCGTTCTCGGCTTCCGGGGGCATGGAGGTTTAAAGTCGGGACGCCAGTAATGTGAATAGTGTTTAAATCATGAAAATTGGTAAGCTGCTTACTTTTGGTTTTATTCGGAGGCATTCTACAGTCACCAACTTACAATTATGTGCTTGTAGATTGTCCAATGGAAATTGAGTACAAATCGAAGGGAAAAGCTGACAGTGCCCCTTTAAGGACCTAGAATACGCTGACTTAGCACCTGTAAGACGTCATCTGAAAGGTGTAAGAGATTCCAGGAAACCCTCAACTAGGAATACCTATACTTCCAAGTGGAACAGAGTTTCCATCTGGTGTGCTTCAAAGGAGATGGTTCCCACTGAGGCAGGGTTGTCAGCCCTGCTGGATTTCCTGACACACCTACATAATCTGGGACTTCAGCCAGCTACACTCAGGGTCCACCTGGCATCTGTTTCTGCATATCTCTCAGCTGGTAAGGGAGCTTCCTTAGCAGCTAATCCTATTTTTAGAAAATTCTTTAAAGGGCTGTCCTGCCTGCATCCCCCTCACAGGGAGCCGGCTCCAGCCTGGAGTCTAAATATCTGTATTGCCAAGCTCATGGAGTCTCCATTTGAGCCACTGGCCAATGCTCATTTAAAGTTTGTCACTTGGAAGACCATCTTCTTAGTAGCTATTACGTCTGCAAGAAGGATAAGTGAGTTACAGGCCCTGTGTATGGAGTAAGACTACATTTCATTCCACGGGGACATGGTGTTTATAACTAACAGGAAATTCCTTCCTAAAGTAGTTTCAGACTTCCACTTTAATCTGTTACTTTGCCAGTCTTCTTCACCGAGCATTCTAGCTCTGGAGAGTGTAGATTGTATAGTCTCGATGTAAAGAAGGCTTTGACCTATTACATACAGCATACAAAGGGGCATAAGCAGGACAAGCAGCAGTTGTTTCTGACCTATGGTGATGTGGGTAAAGGTAGGCCAGCTTTAAAAAGGACAGTGGCACGCTGAATTGTGGCATGCATATAGTTCTGTTACAGTAAAGCTGGCAAGGAGTCCCCAGTAGGCCTGAGGGCACATTCCACTAGGGGTACAGCAACAGCAGCCTGGGATATTGCCTTGTTGGAGGTCTGCAAAGCAGCCACATGGAAATTTGTACATACCTTCACAAAGCACTACAGTTTGGACGTTCAGTCCAGGAGTGATACCAGGTTTGGCACAGCAGTACTACAGAGCCTGTTCCCTAAGTAGGGTTCTGGGCCCTCCTCCAAAGGTAGTGCTTCATAGTCTGCTAAAGTTAATGATATTGAAGAATACCTGGGGTTAGAAGAAAAAAATTACTCGCCATAGTAATCTTCTTTCTTCCAGAGTATTCTTCAATATCATTAACTCGCCCAAACTACCTCCCCTTCCAGAACCAGTCAGTATATGCGTATAGTTGGTATTATATTGTTTGTTGGCTTTACACTGGTACAAACATTTTTTTACCAGATGGCCCAGTTTTATTGTTGTTGGTCCTTCTGGACATTGCCGGTTGGCTTAAGGGAACAAAAAAGGGAGTTTGATTTAATCAAATTATTTTGTTGTCAACTGTTAGGATAGCATAGTAAGAGACTTGGCTGCAGACTTATTTGAAATCTGAGCATTTTAGAATGTATACAGTAGACAGGGCAGCAGGTTTGAATGGTGGCACGAGCCAATCAGTGTTCCACTAGTAGAATAAGTTCCATTTATCTCTTGAGCAGTGCAGTACAGGAGGTTGACTGCTAGAGTTAATAATATTGAAGAATATCGTGGAAGAAAGATTACTATGGTATTTTTTTCTTTCCACTGTTGCTCAGGGTCCTGATCAAGCTCAGGTCTCGACTAGCTACCAATTTTTTTTTTTTATACTACTTTATTGAAAGAATATTCAATATATTACATAGCAGTTACAAGCAGTTGTTTATGTAATAATCGCAGTTATGAAGAGACCTTATGCCTGAGGGTGCCCCCTTTTCCAGCATAAAGGCTAATCTCAGCGGATCTAAAAATCACTTAAGGTTTCTCCTGAGTTCAATAATTACACAGATTAAGCCAGAACAGAATTACTGTCTCATTATACAGTGTAGTTAAAGATCAGTAATATATACTACGTTATACAACACAATAGTATTTAACTAATATAAGACAAAAAAAAGGGTGAGGATTAGAAATGGCTGAGGGTTAGTACAGAAGTGAGTCTAGATACGACTCAGAAAAACATTAGTAATCAAGAGTTTAAAAGAAAGAGAGAAAGGCCTTTAACCCTTTTACCCATGATGTAATTTTAAAGTATTGAGGTCCAGTATACATATTAACATTATCTATTACGTACAGCGTCAGTCTACTACAAGAGTGTCTACTCAGTTCTCATACCCCTCTCTCATCAGAGCCACTTAACTAAGTAAATACCATCTAGTCCATCTATTTATGAACTGCGGTGTCCTCAAGGCAAGGAAGAAAGTTATTCTTTCATAGGTTTTAACAGTGTTTACTAATTCCCTCCACTCAGTCTCAGTAGGTGGAAAAGGGGATAACCACTTCCTAGATATCACCTTACATGCAGCAGCAACTAAGATGTTCCAGAGGTATTTGACCTCATGGCCTCTTACCTCCAGAGGGTATAGGCCAAGAATTACATATTCCGGTCCCAAGGGAACCACAAGGTTAAAGATCTTTTGCAATTATTGTTGTATATTATTCCAGTATTGGTGGAGCAGGGGGCAATGCCAGAAGATGAGCTTGTGAGGCCCGAGGGGTGCCACATTTCCACCAACAGAAAGGCGTAACCTCAGGGTTCCATTTGGCCACCTGCTCTGGTACTTGAAAGTACCTACTTCTGAGCTTCCACAGAAATTCACGCCATCCTGAGAATGAAGAGGAATGCCAGGTGTTTTTTATAGACTGCAGCCATCTCCCAGTATTCAAATTTATTCCTAGGTCCTCCTCCCATTTCACTTTTATGTATGTTGTTGAATAGTGTAAGTCAGTAAGATCATTCTTATAAAATATGGAGATAGCTCTCTCCCCTCTCTTCCCCCCTCGCTGCACACCAAATCCTTTCAAATACCACTGGTTTCGGAATATCCCGGGAAATTAGGAAAGATTTACGTAGGTGCTTCATTATATAATCCCATATCTGGTAGTAAAATAAAAGGTCTCCCTGTGTCCAGTGAAATTTACCAGACGCCTCTTCAAATGATAAAATCTGACCCCTTTTTAACAGTTGCCAAGGTGCCTGGCATCCTTGTCTCTCTTGATGTTTGTACCAGGGGTTCCCATGAGCCATCATATGAAATGAACTCTGGGACCACCCCCGATATTTCAAAAGGTATGCCTTAGTGGCACCTCGTACACAACCCCGTTTACACCCCTCAAGGGCAGCAATAGTGCCCAAGAATAATGGCGGAGAGCTGTTTATTATTGCAGCCTCCGAATATCTGGATCAGCGGGGGGTGGGGGTGGGGAACAGCTAAATCAATAGTTTTCCAACTATCCCGATAACTGGGGTGTAGTAATAAGAGGGCAGTCCTCATCTGGGTTGCTACCCAGTATCCCTCCAAACAAGGTACCCCATATATACCCTCTTCCTTAGGGAGAAAACAAGTTTTTCTAATTCTGGAACATTTTCCTGACCAGATAAATTTTAACAGAATCCTCTGCCAGACATCCCATCTTTCTTTTGGGATCCTACAGGGAACACATTGGAACAAAAATGAAATCTGGGCAAGAGGTTCATCCTAGTAGTCTGAATTCTTGAATGTAGGGGAAGCGGCAGAACGGACCATCTCTCAGTATCTGCTTGTATTTGTTTTATTAATGGGGGGAAATTCAAGTGATACAATTGAGAGTTGTTAGATGATAGATTTATCCCCAGATATTTCATGGTAGGGAAGTCCCATCTTAAGGGATATTTATCCCTGAGAGTCTGAGAAGGGTTATAGTTAAAGGTAATGGCCTCAGTTTTATGGGTATTCAGGGTATATCCTGAAAGATCCGAAAATTCTCTTAGATGCCGAAATAGGTGTGGGATAGATGTGTCCGGCTCCGTGATATAAAGCAGAATATCATCTGCATACAATGCGAGTTTGTGCTGTTCCCCACTTATAAGGATCCCCCCTATATGTGAATTCTCCCTGATGCCCTGAGCTAAGGGCTCAAGGTATAATGCAAAAAGGATGGGTGGCATAGGACAACCCTGTCGTGTGCCTCTGCCCAATGTAAAAGGGGGAGGTGTGGCCATTTGCTCTGATAAATCTATTGGTGTACTGTATATTTTGAATATTACATTAATAAATTGAGTGGGGAAACCAAAATTAGCAAGCACTGCTCGAAGAAAAGGCCATGAAACTTTATCAAAAGCCTTTTCAGCATCTAAACTTAATAAAATAGAGGGTAGCTGGGTGAAATTTAGGTGATCAATTAAATGGGAGGTCCTTTGGAAATTATCTTGCGCCTGACGATTTGGGATAAAGCCAGTCTGGTCTAAGTAAATCAGTTTGGGTATTAGCTTCTGCATGTGCCAGGCAAGAATCGACATTAAGAGTTTATAATTGGTATTTAAGATGGAAATAGGTCGATAAGAGGGGCAGAAGCGTAGGATTTTTCCTTTGTTTTGGAATAACCGAAATAATGGCCTGCTCCCATGAGGTGGGGGGGGGACCCTTCAGTTTGCATTACCACATTAAAGACCTTAAGTAGCAGTAATGACAGCTGCCCTTTGAAGTGTTTATAGAACTCACCCAGAAGTCCATCCGTACCCGGGCACTTCACAGCTTTCAAGTTCGAAAATTCATTCTGTAGCTCCACTTCAGAAACGGGAGCCATCAAACCCAATTTAGCCTGTGAGGTTAGGGAAGGCAGAGAGAACTGTTTCAAGTAGTCTGTTTATTTTGTTATCTTGTGGGGGTGGGTGAGGTGCAGCATACAGTGAAGTATAAAAGTCCCCTAAATGCTGCAACTATTTCAGGGATCTGATGTGTTTTCCACTTAGTGATGGGGTGGATTAGGGTGGGAATCATCGCCCTCGCTCTCTGGGACCGAAGTCGAGCTGCCAGTAGGTGAGTGGCCCTTGGGCCCCCCTCAAAATATTTTTACTTAAGGAAAAAGACCTTCTGCTCTACCTGATATTCCAGCAAGTTGTTAAATTAAGTTTTGAGTCTAACAAGTTTTTTATGAGTCGCTGCTCCATATTTAATTTTAAGCTGGGATTCACAAGAGTCTATCTCCCTTTTCAGCCTTGCTATTTGGGTTTCTCGCTGCCTTTTCTTAAAAGCGGAGATGGAGATAAATTTGCCCTGGATTATAGCCTTGATAGTATCCCAGAGTAGTGGTGCTGGTGTCTCTGGGGAGCCATTGTCGGACACAGCCTGTTTTATAGTATCCATAATTGCCCCCTTCACTTCAGGATCCTGGAGCAAACGTATTAAGTCTCCAAAAGGTGCGTTTAATAAAGTCCCCCAGGTGAAGCTGGCAAAAAATAGGGGCGTGGTCCGACAAGACCCTATCTCCGATCCAGTTATCCTTAACCTGTCTGACCAATTCTGTGGGAAGCAGAAAGTAGTCCAGCCGGGAGTGAGACTGATGGGGAGCAGAGAAAAAGGTATAATTTCTCTGACTACCATGAGTGATCCTTTACACATCAGCATAGCCTAATTTCCCTAAAAACTTAAACTTTTTTCATGCATAACTGATTGCGGCGGGGAACCGCTGAGGGAGAGTCTAGGATCAGATTAAGGACCAGATTTAGGTCACCCCCAATAATGACCTCACCCTCCGCCCATTCCTGTAACTTTAGAAAGATTCGCCGGTACACTTGAAAGTCAGACCCGGGTGGCACATAAATTGAAGCCAGAGTCAGAGTCCGACCCAGAAAACGACCCTTAAGAATAGAAAAACATTCTAGGGACATGGATATGTTGTTCATCCACACTGTCTGGCAGGTTCCTTGCCGCTTTACATCTTGCCGGAAGGTCTTCAAGCTGGCTCCTCCCACTCACCCGGGTGGTAAAACTCTCGGCTCCGCCCCATGATGCCAGATCTTCCTTACCGCTTGGAAGTTCAGGTTCCCTCCTTAACGCTCTGCTTATAGACTGGATCCTGACTCTTCGGTTCGCCCGAAAATAGTTTTAAAATTCTCAAGAGTTCGGTCAAATTCTTCCCTCGCGGCTGTGGTGGACAAATAGACTCCTGGTTTTCGGCGGTGCCCATGTGGGCAGAAGATGTCCAGGACGGATCCGCACTCCACATGCGTCTACTGCCTCGGCTTTGATCACGACCCGCAGGCCTGCGAGTTGTGTAGATCTTTCTCGGCCAACGTCCTTGAAGACCGTGCTGCCTGGTTACAACTTGGGCGCCCCAAGAAGCGTTATCCGCCGGTGAAGTCTAAGGAGGCCCGTTGGGTGGTGTCCACGGCGGCTGGCTCGGCTGAGCAACTCGAGCAGATGATCGCCCTTGAGGAGGAGGTGGCCCAGGCCGCATCCTCATCTTCCTCGGTCGTGGCATTTATTCCGTTCTCTCTGGGATCCTCCTACACAGCTTCTTTTAAGGAGATTTGCCAATCCCTTTCCACGAAGGGAGAGGGGCCATTGGGACACTCTTCTCGGTCAAGAAAGAAGGACTCGAAGGGTAAGTCCCACCGTCGATGTTCATGGGAGCGGGGAGAGGTCCCCTTCCCCGGACAGTCGACACTCTACTTCGGTCGAGGTTGCGGCTAAGGCTTCTGGCTTCACGGTGTCCCCGTCAGGTCAGCCGGCCGAGACACCCGTCGACGCAGTCAAGATTTTTCTCGACCCGTCGGACGGACTGTCGACTGGTGAAGCAGACAGCCCTTCATCACCGGCTCCCACGGTGGAAACCGAGTACTTGCCTGCGCCTCCTGTGCCAGAGTCCCCAGTCAAGGTTCCCGAGCCGAGGGAGGAGCGGGTGCCCCCCGCTCCCTCCCAGACCCACCCTCGGAAACACCGAGGGTCTCGGTCTCTGACCTCGTCTCGGTCCAGCTGATCCCACCGACATCGGCGGTCTCGGTCTCGGCACCGAGGTAAGCAGCGGCGCTGCTTGTCCTCGTCTTCCTCCTCGGAAGAGGAGAGGCTTCAGCGCAAATTGCGTCAACGCTACAAGGACTTAATGTGGCAGCAGCTCCTTTTGTCCGGGAACAAGCCAACGCCTTCCCCAGCCATTAACTGGCTGTCACCCGAAAGGCCGTAACAACCCCTTGCGGTAGTCGAGGTGCCCAAGCCTGGGCCGGTTGTTCGGCCAAAACCAGCTGCCCCACCGATTGTGGTGGAACCTCCGCCTTCACAACCGAAGTCGGGGGTGCCGACCAAGGACTCTCAGTCGGGTCAGGGTCTGCCCCACCGGTTGTCGGTCACCCTCACTCCCGACCGTCCTCGGCAGGTGGAGGGTGGCTCAGGCCCCAGGCAGCTCTTCGCAGACTCCTCGGAGTCTGACGATGACGACTCCTTGTTTTCCAGGCCACTTGACCTGGAGTCCTCCAGGGGGCAGTTGATGGACGAGAGCCCATCGTCGTTCATGGGTCTGCTTCGCCTCATCTCGGAGTCCACCGGGATGCAGCTCGAACCCGTATCCAAGCGGGCCAAGTATCCCCTCACGGAGATACTGGACCGAGGGCATTCTTCCATGGAGGCCTTTCCGGTGACTGAAGAGATTGTTGGCCCAGCCTTGGAGCTTTGGCAGTGGCCGGCTTCCTGTCCTGCGAACTCTGCCAGGAAGTATGCGGTCCCTACCGGCTCTTCGTCCGGTTTTTCGGAGCACCCCTCTGCGGAGGGGTTGGTCACTGATAGCGTTTTCCGGTGCTCTGGGAACGCTAGGGATATGGATAAGCCCACGGACAAGGAGTCCAAAAAGCTGGACTATGCCAGACGCAAGTTGTACGCTGCGTCCTCCCTCGGCCTCCGTCAGGCCAGCTCGGCCATGCTGATGGTGCACTTCTCCCACGCCCTCATGGGCACCCTGGATGAGGTGATCCCTCATCTCCCGGCCGACCTGCAGACTGCGGTCAAGCAGGTGCGGGATCAGGGAAGGGCAGTGGCGAAACAGCAGCTCCAAACGGCTCTGGACATTGGAGACTCCTGTGCCCGATCAGTAGCAGCCACAGTGGCCATGCACCGCAGAGCCTGGCTGAGGATATCCACCTTCACGGCGGATACCCAGCACAAATTGGTGGACGTCCCCTTCTTGGGGACTGACCAGTTCGGCCCTGGAGTGGAAGGCCACCTCCAGAGGATCGAAAAGTCCAACGCTACCGTGAACTCGGTCACCTCCGCCCAGAAGAACAAGGGCCGTCGTCAGCAACATAAGTCCTTTCGCCCTTCTGCTCCTGCAGCACGTCTGGCCCAGCAACACAAGCATCAGGGCCAGCAGGCTTGTGCTTGGCACCCGAAAGCCAAGCCTGCGGCTTCCTCTAACAGGAAGCAGGAAGGAAAAGGCCCAGGAGGTCCCTCAGCCGGTCCTTCCTCCAAGCCTGCCCAGTGACGGGTTGAGGGGTATCACCGCCCCGCTTCCCCTGAGGGGACGACTCCGCCACTTCTTTCCGCCTGGTCCGCTATCACCACAGACCGCTGGGTGTTGGAGGTGGTAGGAAAGGGCCTGCCTCTGGAGTTGAGCAGGCCCCGCCTTCTGAGCTGCCGCCAGCAAATACGGGGTCCGCAGCCCCCTATTGGCTCTCGAAACACATTGCCCCTGCTCGTCGAAAAAGGAGGTGATCAGGAAGGTGGCGGATCCTCCACCAGACCCGGGGTTTGTGCCCAGGTACTTCCTGGTCCTGAAACGGACGGGGAGCTGGTGCCCCATTCTAGACCTGCACGACCTGAACAGGTTCCTAAGGTCTCGAACCTTCAGGATGGTCACTCTGGCTCAGATCATTCCATCCTTGGAACGAGGCATGTGGTTCTGTTCTGTGGACCTCCAGGACACGTTCTTTCACGTCCCAATCCGTCCGTTCCACCAGAGATTCCTCCACTTCAGGGCAGAGGGGTCCCTCTATGAGTTGCAGGCCATGCCCTTTGGCCTTTCTGTAGCTCCCAGGGTCTTCACCGAATGCATGGCAGTGGTGACAGCATTCCTGCGGTGCTGAAGGGTCCGGGTGTACCCCTACCTGGACGACTGGCTGATTGCGGCCTCCTCCAGAATGGAGGTGGAGCGGTCCAGGGATCTGGCTCTCCAGGTTTGCTCTCAAGTTGGCATCCTTATCAACGAGGCCAAGTCGTAACTCGTGCCAAAGCAGGTGATACAGTTCATCGAGGCAGAGCTTGACTCTCTGTGAGCCAGAGCACGGCTCCTGGCAGACAGGGCCGAGGTTCTTTCCTCCTTTGCCCAGTCATTTCAGGTTGGGCAATTGCGCCCTGCCCGGGACTTCCTACGCCTCCTGGGCCTCATGGTCTGCACCAGCGTGGTCCATTGGGCCCGTTGGTACATGCGTCCCCTACAATGGGGACTGGCCAGCCAATTGTCACAGCGCTCTGATCCTTTGGATCAGCTAGTGACAGTGACCCAGGAGATATGGAACGCTCTCCAGTGGTGGGCCGTTTCAGCTCATCTGCAGGAGGGCATCCCGTTTGTCCGCCTCGAGCCGACGGTCTCTCTATCGACCGATGCCTCTGTGATGGGTTGGGGTGCCCATCGGGGGGAGCACAGAGCGCACGGCCTCTGGTCCCCTCGGGAGTCCCGATGCCACATCAACCTGCTGGAGTTTTGAGCGGTTTGTTTAGCCCTCACCGCCTTCGCTCTGTTTATACGGGGTCAAGTGGTCCAGGTCCAGATGGACAATACTACGACCATGTACTACGTAAACCGCCAGGGCGGGACGCGCTCCATGCCTCTGTGCAGGGAAGCTCTCCGCATTTGGTCCCTCGTGCGCAGCCTGGAGGCGGATCTCCTTGCCATCCATGTGGCAGGAACCTTCCAACATTCTGGCCGATGCCCTAAGCCAGATAGGGGCTGCCTCCCACGAGTGGTCCTTCTTGCCGGAGGTAGTACAAGATCTGTTTTCCCACTGGGGTATGCTTCAAGTGGACCTGTTTGCCTCCAGGGAGAATACGAAGCTGAGACTGTTTCATGCCGGCCCCCCTGAGCAGGGCTCGCTGCAGGGGGATGCCTTCTCGAGGCCTTGGATCCCGGGCCTCTTCTACACCTTCCCCATTTCCCTTGATCCACAGGGTGCTCCTCAAGGCGAGGAGGGACAAGGCGCAGGTGATTCTGGTAGCCCAGACTGGCCCCGCCAGTTCTGGTATCCAGATCTCCTCAGTCTCAGCTCCAGGCTCCCGAGGCGGCTTCCAGCCTGCCCAGACCTGATCTCAGTCAGTCAGGGGAAGGTATTCCATCTAGACCTTCAATCCCTGCACCTGACGGCCTGGTTCCTGAGCGGCTAGAGTTCCAGGCCTTGGGTCTTTCCGACGAGGTCCTCAACGTTGTTGAGGTGTCCCGTAAGGAGTCGACCAGAAAATGCTACGCCTTTAAATGAAAGAGATTCTCCATTTGGTGTCAGGGCAAGGGCCTGGACCCTTCCTCCTGTTCCTTGGCAAGCATTTTGGACTACCTGTGGTCCCTTTCTCAGCAAGGGCTTCGGTCGACGACCCTTAAGGTGCACCCGGCAGCCATCTCTGCCTACCGGGCGCGGGCCGGGATGCAGTTGGTGGCGCAGGAGAAGGTGGTCGGGCGCTTTTTCAAAGGCCTTGATCACATATCCTCTCCGGTGCGAGAAACTCCACCTCCGTGGGATCTACTGCTGGTATTGGCTAAGCACATAGGCAAGCCATTCGAACTGATGCACAGGTGTGACATCTCTCACCTGTCGTGGAAGACCGCCTTCTTGGTGGCTGTGACGTCAGCCAGAAGGATGGAAGAGCTCCAGGCGCTTTCCATTGAGTCTCCTTATCTGGTCTTCCACAGGGACAAGCTGCGACCCCACCCGAAATTCCTTCCGAAGGTGGTGTCGGAGTTTCACCTTAACCAGGTGTTGACTCTGCCAGTGTTCTACCCCAATCGCACCTCGGAGGCCGAATATAGGCTCCATACTTTGGACCCATGAAGAGCGCTCGCTTATTACAAGGAGCGGATGGCTGAAGTTCGGGGAGAGGTTCGCCAGCTGTTTGTCACCTACGCTGAAACCGCACCTGGCAGACCTGCAGCCAAGCGGATGATAGGCAGGTGGGTCACCTCTTGCATTGATCTCTGCTATAGGTTGGCAGGCATGGAGCCTCCCAGAGGGATAAGAGCTCATTCTACCCGCCATACCGCTGCATCGGTGGCTGCTTCCAAGGACGTCCCTATCCAGGAAATCTGCAGGGCTGCTACCTGGAAGTCAGCACACACCTTTATTACCCATTACCACATCGACCTTGAGTCACGCCGGGATGCTGGTTTTGGGGCCTCGGTTCTCCAGTCATTATTCCCTAAGTAGGGGTTGTGCACCTTGCCTCCTTCTCCCGGAGAACTGCTAGGAGTCTGCCAGACAGTGTGGATGAACAACATATCCATGTCCCTAGAAATACAGGTTACTCACCTGTAACAGGAGTTCTAGGAATGGTATATGTTGTTCATCCACACTACCCACCCGACCTCCCCGGCTTCGACGCACAACCTGGCTTCCAGCGGGCTAGATCTGGCGTCATGGGGCGGAGCCGAGAGTTTTACCACCCGGTTGGGTGGGAGGAGCCAGCTTGAAGACTTTCCGGCAAGATTTAAAGCGGCAAGGAACCTGCCAGACAGTGTGGATGAACAACATATACCATTCCTAGAACTCCTGTTACAGGTGAGTAAGCTGTATTTCCTGTCTTCTGTCCTTCCCGCTGTCACTGACTTATTACATATTGAATAAATGATATGAGCGTGTACTGCATGGGAAATGCAGTGTACCGTCATGGTGGCCTGTTGAGGTTATAATTCCACTTGCCCTCCTGGCTCATGGCACTATTACCTCATTAGGCCCCTTCAATGGTATATTTCCCCATACACTGTACGTCTGTATAGTCTATTCTCTAATATCTCTTTTTCTCTCCCCCCCATCTACCTCTCTCTATATCTATATATATATATATCTATATATCTATATCTATATATATATCTATATATCTATATATCTATCTCTATATATATATATATATATATATATATATATATATACACACACATATATACACACACACTATACAGTGCCTTCAGAAAGTATTCACCCTCCTTGGATTTTGTTGTGTTACTACCAGAATTTGTAATGCATTGAAAAGATTTTTCCGCCCTTGATTCACACAGCATACACAACAATTTAAAGGGGCAAAAATATTTTTATTGTGTAACACAAATATATGAAACATTAAAAACTGAAATATCTTGTTTCAAACAACATGAAGTCTTGCTATATTATGACAGGTGCAGTTTGTCCCACCATTAGAACTGCTCCGGAGGTGAAAGAGTTAACTTCCATGCAGAGCATGGAGCTTAGAGCGCGAGCTCGGTTAAAGAAGCTCTGTTAGGGTGGTTTCAAACCGAAACCGTCAGATTCTTTACTCCGCCTCACTGAACAGTCACTCCGGAGATTCCTCCTGCTGCTCGGTTCATTTCCTCGGTTTAAAACGTCTTTTCTCAGTTGAATTTAACTGCGATATTATTTATTTTAACCGCAAACCGATCGGTTCAAGCTCTGTCTATGGTATTGTAAGTAATAGATAGGTTTTCTGTGTGGAACTTGTAAATGTTTATCGGTTTGGTTTGAACCGATCAAATTGTATTTAAACTTGGTTTTAAAGCCCTTTAAGGCTTGTTAGAGTGCGGTTCCCGGTTCTTATCGGTTCTAAAAAACAGATTTCATTACGGTTTTTTCCACGACCCGTGACACGGTTGGGAACTGATAAGGGTGTCTTGCCTGGCACTGCCACCAAAAGGGCAAGTTTTTGGTTAGGCTGGCATTATGTCTGAGAAACCCAAAAGAAAACGGGCCCACTGGGTTTCAACACTGTAGTGTCTGTGGGGAAGCCTTTGCCAAGGTTGACCCATACACCACATGTGTTTATTGTCTGGGGTTTGACCACCTCAATGCAGACTGCCAGATTTGCAAGAATTTCCCTGCAGCCACCCTAGACAAGAGAGTTGGTAGGCTCAGGGAACGAGAGGCCAAAAAGTCCGCTGACCTGGATGGCCAGCCCAGTTCGGTGCCAGCCGAACCAGAGGGAGTGCCCTCTGACCAGGGCCAGACTTCCTCGGGCAAACATAAAGCTGACTCTGAGGAGCCAGTTCCAGCAAAAGAACTAGAAAGTCAGCAGGTGTGGAGTCCAAAATTCCTTCTCCAACTGCTGCAGAGATAGCCAGGGCAATACAGATTGTCCAGTCACTGTCCCCCGTTCCCTCGAACCGCCACTATCTGGCAAAAGGTCGTTCGGTCGGTTCCACGGTTCAAGAATATGATATAGAAGAGTTTTATGAACCAGAGGAGGGGAGGATGATTATGATCAGTGAATGTGACTTTGAAAGTCTGGATGCCCATCGAACGGACATCTCCCCAGACAGACCTTTAGATGAATCTCCCCTAGGCTTTTGAGTCCCTTCTCATTTTTTGTTTTATAAAAAGTTGCTGAGACCCTCAGCTTCCCTTAGAGGAGGCTTTGGATGAGCAAGAGAAGCCTGACTATGTAGAGATGATGGATATCCCAGAGTCCAGGAGATTGTCCATCCCTTTACATAAATCTTTAGAAACAAACAATAAAATTTTAAAAGCTCCTAATTCTGTGCCTCCTGTAGATAAAAGATGGACAGGAGGTACACTTTGTCAGGTCCTGATACAGATTTTCTTTCACAGCAATGCAGTCATGTTAGGTAGTTCAGGCTGCAGCCTGTGATAAAGCTAATATTCCCTGGCTTCACATCCTCCTGACAAGGACTCCAGGAAGATTGATGCCATGGCCAAAAAACAATACATGGCAGCATCTTTGGGACTCAGACAAGCTAACTATGTGGCTTATGTTGCAAGATACCAGAAATCTAGATGGGATACTGTCATGGCCTTAGCCAAACAGGTCCCTGGCCAGCTTGCAAAGGAGCTGGAGCAGGTGGCTCTTGATGGTATTGAGGCATCTAAGATGCAATTCCATGCTGCAGTGGATTCTAACGATGTATCCTCTAGAGTCATGGCTACATCTGTGGCTTTTCGGAGATTGGCCTGGCTCAGGTGTACTACTTTGTACAGGATACCCAGTCTAAGGCTATGGATTTTCCTGGTGGGAAATTCTCTGTTTGGGGAGCAGACAGAGAATTATATGAAGAAAATGGATGAATATAGAACCACTTATAGGAGTGCACAAGCCAAGGACGGCAAGCCACTCCTCAGAGACAGCCCCAGGGGTAGGGGCAGGCCTTTTCACATGCCTTTTACCAGACCCAGGCCTCCTCCTCTTCAGCCTATGCTCAGAGGGGGTTCTTCAGAGGGAGAGGCAGGCGAGTGCAGAGCAGGCCTGCTCCCACCCTCAGCCTAAAGCCCCTGCCAAACAGGCACCCTGATGGGATGCTCAGGGTCGGCTCTCCATTACCTGTAGGGGACAGGCTGGCTTACTTCGTCCAGGACTGGGAGTCTTTAACATCAGACAGGTGGGTCCTGGAAGTAGTGAGCCAGGGTCTGGTTCTCAGCTTCAAAAAATTCCCAAAGATGAGGGCCAGATCTTTTCCACCTGCAAACCCTTTAGAGACTCTTGCTTTGGAAACAGAAGTCTCAACCCTCCTGGCTCTCAGAGCTGTAGAAAGGGTTTCTCCCCCACACCAGGGCAAGGGTCTGTACTCCAGGTACTTCCTTACCCCAAAAAAGACAGGAGAATGGCGGCCTATCCTGGATCTAAGATATCTAAACAAGCACCTTTAAAACCAAAATTCAAAATGGTGACTGTGGGAATGATTTTACCTCCCTAAGGCCAGGGGACTGGCTAGCTTCCTGGACCTCAAGGATGCCTACTTCCATGTTCTTATCAGAAGCTCCCATTGAAAGTACCTCAGATTCGAACTGCCCTCAGGCCATTATCAGTTCAAGAGCAATGCCCTTCGGCCTCACTTCTGCCCCAAGGGTGTTCACAAAATGTCTGGCAGTAGCAGTTGCTCATCTAGAAGGCAAAGATTGCCATTTTCCCTACCTGGACGACTGGCTCATTGTGGGTCAGTCTCCAGACCAGGTCAAATCACACCTGCTAGTTACCCAGCAGCTGTGCTCTCTCTGGGCTTTCTTCTCAATCTTCCAAAGTCAGTTTTGGAACCTGTCCAGGTACTCACCTTTATAGGCGCAGAACTGGACACAAAGCAGGCCAGAGCCTTCCTTCCCCTGGAAAGGGTAAGGACCTTGGTGGCCCTGGCCTCGTCCTTCACTCTGCAGATCTGTTGACCAGCAAGGCATTTCCTGCAGCTCCTAGGACACATGGCTGCTTCCACAGCTGTAGTGCAAGGAGCAAGATTTCAGATGAGGGACATTCAGTTCCATTTGAGGGCTTTCTGGTCTCAAAGAAGAGATCCCCTATCCAAGTTAATCCCAGTGACTCGAACCCTGATCCAGGCCCTTCAGTGGTGGCAGGATCAGAGCAATCTGAGACAAGGGTGCCTTTCATCCCTCTGTCCCACTCCTTGACCCTACTACAGATGCATCCCTCTTGGGATGGGGAGCTCACATGGGCGACCTCTCCACCCAGGGGTTATGGTCCCTCTGGAATCTCTGCTCCACATCAGTCTGTTGGAACTCAGAGCTGTTTTTCTAGCACTTCAGGTTTTTCTGCATCTGTTCAGAACAAGGTGGTACAGGTCAGAACAGACAACACCACTACAATGTGGCATCACAACAAACAAGGGGCACTCGGTCTTGGCCTTGTGCACAGGCGATGAGTTGTGGTCTCTGGCTTATTCTCTGAACACTTCCCGCTGTAGCAGTTCACCTCCCAGGCAAGGACAATGTCCTGGCAGATGCTCTCAGCAGGATTTCCAGGGCCATCACGAATGGTCACTGGATCCCCTAGTACTAGGGATAGTGTTTGCCAGATGGGGCACTCCTCAGATAGATCTTTTGCAGCCCCAGACAATCAACTTCCACTTTGTTGCAGGCCCCAGTGTTGGGCTCAGACCCCCTGGATGCCTTTCTCCTCGATTGGGAAGGGAAGTTCCTTTATGCCTTCCCCCCTTCCCTCTCCTGTTCAAAGTACTAGTCAAAATCAGGTCTCAGCCCTGCAAGATGATCCTGATTGCTCCAGACTGGGCCAGGCAGCTTTGGTACCCACTCCTTCTGTCCTTAGCAGTCCATCTTCCCCTGTGTCTCCCCAGGAACCATAATCTGTTAATCTGTGCTCAGGGGAGAGTTTGGTATCCGAATCTCAAATCCCTCAACCTCAAGGCTTGGCTCTTGAGCAGTTAGAGTTTGCTGATCTACAACTTTCTCAAAGTGTTCTCGAAATCCTGAAAGCTGCTAGGAAGCCTTCCACCAGGGCTACCTATAACTCCAAGTGGAAAAGGTTTTCCATATGGTGTTCTGGGAAGCATATTTCCCAGAATCTGCTGATCTACCCACTGTATTGGACTATATGGTCCATTTTAATTCTTTGGGACTGAGACCAGCCACCCTGAAAGTGCACTTGGCAGCCAGCTCTCTCTGCCTTCATTTCAGCAGGGAAGCCCTCTTCTCTATCTGCTCACCCTGTATTTTCCAAGTTTTTTAAGGGATTGCTTCATACCAATCCTCCATTCAGGGACCCTGCCCCTGCTTGGGATCTTAATGTTTGCATTGCTCAGCTGATGCAACCCCCCTTTGAGCCTCTGTCTTGACAGAGCTTAAGTATTTGACTTGGAAAACTGTATTTCTAGTAGCCATCACTTCTGGCAGGCGCATAAGTGAGTTACAGGCTTTATCAGTGGAGACTGACTTTATTTCCTTTCACAGGGATAAGGTAGTCCTCAGGACTAACAGGAAGTTTTGCCTAAGGTGGTTTGATTCCACCTTAACCAATCTATTTCACTTCCAGTGTTCTTCACTGACCATTCCTTCTCTGGTGAGGAGGCTGCACAGCTTAGATGTTATGAGGGCCCTAAGTTACTACATAGAGCGTACCAAGGGTCACAGGTTTGACTCCTTCCAACTATTTCTCACTTATGGTGAGGCTGGGAAAGGGAGACCTGCCACTAAGAGATCCATTGCCAGGTGGATCGTCTCCTGTATCCAATTTTGCTATCAAAAGCTGGGTAAGGTTCCCCCCTCAGGCCTGAGGGCTCACTCTACCAGAGGTACAGCTGCATCTCTAGCTGCTGCTAGAGACATCCCTATCTTGGAGATAATGTCAAGCAGCTACTTGGAAAACAGTACACACTGTCACCAAGCATTACTCCCTGGATATCCAGGCCAGGAGGGATGCTCGGTTTGGCACAGCTGTGCTTCAGAGCCTATTCCCTAAGTAGGTTCTGTCCCTCCTCCATGGAGGTACTGCTGTGTAGTCTGCACCTGTCATAATATAGCAAGACTTCATGTTGTTTGAAGAAAAAATTACTCACCTTAGTAATGTTGTTTCTTCTAATGGAGTCTTGCTATATTATGACCTCTCCCCCAGCCTGCCCCTCTCAGAACTTCTACTTGGGGTATGGGGTGGGCAGTCCACTTTGGCATTTATTGATGCCCTCTCTTTATGTTTGGTTGTTGTGTTTTATTTAGTTATTTTATCTTATTTTTCTGGTCCCTGGCTTGAGTCTTGGTGTTGGGACCAGGAAAATGTAATGTGTAGTTAGCCAGTTGGCTAGTGTGAGGTTACAGCTTCCACACAGAGCCTTAGTGAGTTTTGCTCATAAAGATCTGACTGTTTCGGTTTGAAACCACCCTAACAGAGCTTCTTTAATCGAGCTCGCGCCCTAAGCTCCATGCTCTGCATGGAAGTTGACCCTTTCACCTCCGGAGCAGTTCTAATGGTGGGACAAACTGCACCTGTCATAATATAGCAAGACTCCATTAGAAGAAACAACATTACTAAGGTGAGTAATTTTTTCTTACTTGAGTATTCACCCCCCTGAGTCACTACTTTGTAGAAGCGCCTCTGGCAGCAGTTACAGCTTTGAGTCTTCTTGGGTATGTCTGTATCAGCTTTGCACATCCGTATTTGGGGATTTTCGCCCATTCTTCCTTGCAGATTTGCTCAAGCTCTGTCAAGTTGGACAGGGAGCGTCGGTGAACCGCAATCTTTTAAGTCTTTCCACAGATTCTCAATGGGATTGAAGTCTGGGCTTTGGCTGGGCCACTCAAGGGCATTCACCTTCTTGTTCTGAAGACACTCCAGTGTTGCTTTGGCTGTATGCTTGGGGTCGTTGTTCTGTTGGAACGTAAATCTTCGCCCCAGTCCAAGGTCTATTGCAGACTGATGCAGGTTCTCCTCAAGGATGTGCCTGTATTTGGCTCCATTCATTGTTCCCTCTATCCTGACAAGTGCCCTAGTCCCTGCCGCTGAAAAGCATCCCCATAACATGATGCTGCCACCACCATGCTTCGTGGTAGGGATGGTGTTACATGGGTGATGAGCTGTGTTCGGTTTGCGCCAGGCATAGCGTTTTGCATTGAGGCCAAAGAGTTCAATTTTTGTTTCATCAGACCAGAGAATCTTTTGCCACATGGTCTGAGTCTGCCACGTGCCTTTTTGCAAACTCCAGGCATGCTATTATGTGGCCTTTTTTCTCAGGAGTGGCTTCCGTCTAGCCACTCTCCCATAGGGGCTACATATGTGAAGTGCTGCAGAGATTGTTGTCCTCTGGACAGATTCTCCCATCTCAGCTATGGAACTCTGTAGTTCTGTCAGGTTGGTCATTGGTTCTTGGTCACTTCCCTGACCAAGGTCCTTCTTGCCCGGTTGCTCAGTTTTGGGAGGACAGCCTGCTCTAGGAAGAGTCTGAGTGGTTCCGTAATCTTTCCGTTTCCTAATGATGGACTTGACTGTGCTCCTGGGAACTTTCAACACCCTAGAAATGTTTTTATACCCCTTCCCAGATCTGTGCCTCCTCACAATTCTATCACGGAGCTCTACGGACAGCTCCTTGGTCTTCATGGTAGAGTTTCTGCTCTGACATGCACTGTCAACAGTGGGACCTTATATAGACAGGTGTATTTCCTCTGAAATCATGTCAACCATTTGAACTGACCACAGGTGGACTCCGTTCATGTTTTAGAGTGACCTCACAAGGAAATTGGATGCACCTGAGCTCAATTTGGAGTGTCATTGCAAAGGGGGTGAATACTTATCAAATCAAGACATTTCAGGTTTTTATTTTTAATTACATGTACACAAACAATTCCAGAAGTTTCATTCCACTTTGACATTATAGAGTAATTTGTGTAGATATGTGACAAAAAATCCCATATAAATGTATTTTAATTTGAGTTTGCAACATCACAATATGTGACAAAATCCAAGGGGGGGGGGTGAATACTTTCTGAAGGCACTGTGTATATATATGTGTGTGTGTGTGTGTGTGTGTATATGTATATGTGTGTGTATGTATATATATATATATGTATACATATATATACATGAGTGGTCTGTGAAGTTAAGAATGATGTCACGGGGCCACAGATCACAAACATATGAGGCATTTTGTTAGGTTCATGCCATATTAAATTTTTCACTGGCACGAGTTTGTGTGGTACAGTAGTTGGATGTACTGCTGTTTAAATGAAGATACAGTTAAAGTTCTTTAGCATTTAAAATAAATTGTATGCATAGCAAGCACAATGGCCTGGCTCAGAATATCTAGATCTTACTTCAAGGGTATCTCTTGCAGCAGGATATCACCGGTAGGATTCAGCTGTCAGGCGCTAGGGGACACAGAAACCTTTCTAGCTAGCAGTATATCAGAGGGGGCCACCCACCCCAGAAATCAGCGTCTGACATCAGCCTATCTTATACAAGGTGAGTGGCCCCGAAGACCTCCTCAGTTCTTTCCCAGCATCGACCAGTGCATGTCAGACCACAGACTCCGCTGCATTTACAGTCTATCGCCAGTTTTCCAACAGTCGGGGAGGCGTTGCACCATACCTTGAATGTACACAGAATTCTGAGATACTATACACACCGGACTAAGGACTCTTTTCAGTTGTTTGTTTCATTGTCCTGAGAGAGAGAGGGCTCTGCAGTTTCCAGACAGTGTTCAAGTGGTTGGCTAATTGTATTGTTTATTGTCACCAGAAGTATGGAAAGAACTTTCTGGGGCTGTCAAGAGCCATTCCACAAGGGGAATGGCCGCCTCAGTAGCCTGTTTTCGTAATGTCTGTGCTGCTGACATTTGTGCTGCAGCCATATGGAGTACTGTCCACATCTTTACCAAGCACTACAGTCTAGACATTGCCTCCAGGAGGTGTGCCAGTTTTGGCCTGGCGGTTCTTCAAGGCCTTCTCTTGTAGGCTGTCATATTACCTACCAACCACCCATCCTGACTACCTCTGCGATGAGAACTGCTTGGGACTCTGTCCTATTGGTGATGGCCTGCTGCAAGAGATACCCTCGAAGTAAGACAATGTAGTTACGTAAGAACTTACTGTAACAGTAGATATTTGAGAAGATCTTTTGCAGCAGGCCCCCCCCCCCAATGCTACCCCCCCTTCTTTACCTGTGTTTTGCACCCTTTCCATCAGGGCACACCTTCTTCTTTTCCCTCTACTACAGGGTTCTCCGCGGTTCCTTCTTCCGGAATCCTGCTTCTGGTCTCCGGCGGGAGAACTGAGGAGTTCATGGGGACCCGCCTTATATAGGATAGGCTGATGTCAGATGCTGACGTCTGAGTTGGGTGGCCCCCTCTGGTATACTGCTAGCTAGAAACGTTTCCATGTGGTCCTAGTGCCTGATGGCTGAGTCCCTACTGCTGATGGCCTGCTGCAAGAAATCCTCTCGAAGATCTACTGTTATGGTAAGTTTTTATGGAACTGTACTTTTAATATTCTATTATTGGTACACAGAATACTGTTAATAGCTCATCTTTTTCAGACAGAGTTGGAGGTGAGGATGCCATTGCCTTACTGACTGGAAGTCAAAACACGGGAAAATAGGCAGGAAAATATTTAATAAAATTACATGACATCAACACAAATGGGTCTAATCCACCAGCAGAGACATTAACTGCACACCCTGAGAAAGCAGTTTGCTTTGAAATGTTAGTGGTCTAAAGCAGTACTCGGAACAGTATTTTGTTGTACTTGCATCACAGTGGGCAGGTTATAACAGCAAATAGGGATCATCCAGATTGCTGCCACCTACAGGTAAACCCAAAACATCATTTAAAGGGGAAAGTCAGCAGTAAGGGCCCCACAGCCAAGTAGGGGACTGCTTCCAATTTGCACTTTGTGTTCCAGAAAAAGAGGAGGGCTACAGCAGTGGAAGGTCACTATTAGTGCCTGCAGTGCATGTTAGAATTTTTATAAGCTCTAATCTTTGTTTTGCCGGTCCCACTGTTCTTGCTGGGATAAGTACAGCAACAGAGGACTGTACTCCGCCTCGGGAGAACAGTGGGACCAGCAGACCTTGGATTGGAGCATACAAAAGTACTAACACGCACTGCAGGCAGTTGAATCTCCCACTGCTGCAGCCCTCCTCTGATGTCAGCTGCAATGAATTCTGGGATTTGTAGTTACAGAAAATGTCAGCTTGCAATTTAGCAGAATGCTACAGTGAACCGTAAGTATGGGACCAGCCCCATTCTAGTGCTGACTGCCTTTAAAATAGTTTTACTTGGATTTTCAAATGTACAAGGGACGCAGTTCATAAGTTGCTGCATTGTAATTATTGTATGGTCCTTACTGTATTGCAGTTGATTGTATTGCATCTTTGCTTGTCTCTGGTGTATTGAGTGCCTAGTAACCTCCCAGGGGTCGTACCTCAAAATAGGCGCAACTGTGTCTAGTGTACTCACCTAGTCAATAAAAGCAAATGAATATTTCCCTTTAAACAGAAAATGTACCATTGCTCAGAAAACAAAACTTGCTGTTTCTTTTATAAATATTTGTAAGTTATTGAAGTAATTTATGACTTATTGTTTCAGGTTGGGGATTTTGGTGATGCCACAAACTGGCCAACACCAGGAGAAATTGCCCATAAAACTGTGCAGGTAAGAAAATTCATACATTTTCCAAGTTTATAATTCAGATAAAACAAAAGAATTTGAGTAATTGCATGCTGAAAACAGAAAATAAATATTTTTCTGTTAATGTGTTGTATACGATTGTCACATAAACCCAACAAAGTTGGAATCAATGTTTTGACCATAGGTCTTCAGGAATTATCTGTATATAAGAAAAAAAAAGTGAGAGAGTTTATAAAACCTTAAATGAACAACGTGTACATTTTTCTTTATAGATAATTCCAGAAGACCTGTGGTCTAAGCATGATTTCACCTTTTTCTAATTTCAGCCTGCATTTTATCTAACCCTTTTGCTTTATTTGCAGCCCACTCACAGATGTAGCACTGTTCTCCAAGGATATCTCCTTCTTTAGGCCACACCTTTGAAACTTTAAGCTGTCAGTGTTAGGATCACTCTGAAACTTTTGCTAGCTGGGGGCCATCCATTATTCTTGTATAATTCAGAATCCAGTGTTTATTTTGCAGAGAGCTGTGGAAATTAGTGTATGACTTGATCATTATTTGACTTGGAGGTTTCAGTCTGCTGTCTGGGGACTCTCTTTGCTCCTTGCTTCTCACAGTAAATTCAAAGACAGACTACACTGAAACCTACAGTAGCAAAAAGGAAACGAAAAGCCGACCCCCTGTGAAAATGGCAGTGCTAGTTGCAAATGATAGCAAAACAAACCCTGAGAAGAATGCTCTTCCACTCCCCGCACTGGACCATTTTGAGTTTTAAGAACATACGGAATCTGCCAGCAGAAAAAGGCCATTTGGTCTGTCGAGTCTGCTCGATTATGCAGTTAGCAGCCCTATTCTGCAGCTGACCCTCCCTTTATCCTCCCCCTTGCGCTGTCCCAGCCCCTTTTGAAGCAGCCCACTGTTTCACAGCCTACTACATCTGCTGATGACACATTCCACCCTGCCATCACCTTCTCCGTTAAAAAAAAAAATTTATATATTAAAAAAAAAAAAAAAAACCCTTCCTTCCCCTCATTTCCCTCCTGAACCTTCCCCCCTCCAGTCTCATGTAATGGCCTTGAGTGTCCCTTACCCTGAATAGCCCCTCTGTACTAGTCTTGTTTATCCCTCTCATGTACTTGAATGTCTTGATCATATCCCCTCTGTCCCTCCTCTCCTCCAGCGAGTACATGTTTAACTCCTTTAGCCTACTCTCATACAGTAAGTCCCCCATCCCCTAGATATTCTTAGTTGCTTTGTGCTGCACCTCTTCCAGTAATTTAATGTCCCTTTTCAGGTACGGTTGCCAGTACTGCATGCAGTATTCGAGATGAGGTCTAACCAGTGATCTGTACAGTGGCAGAATCACCTCCTCCTTCCTCAACGTTATTCCCCTTGCTATGCAACCCAGCATTTTGTTGGACATTGCTGCTGCCTTCCTACACTTTGCCGAGTTGTTCATTGATCCCATGATGACCACCCCCAGATCCTTCTCCTCCTTAGTCTCCGCCAGCTGCATCCCCCCCTTGGTAGTTCCTCCTTGAATTTTTTGCCCCAAAATGCAGTACCTTACATTTTTTTGCTATGAATCCCAGCTGCCAAGTATACGACCAAGTCTCCAGCTTTTTCAGATCTTCCTGCAGACCCTGCCACCCCTCTGTCATCCACCACTAACCCAGTCTTGTTGTCGTCAGCAAACAGGCTGATCCTGCTTATGATACCCATAGATATGTCTGCAGTAAATATCCCAATAGCACTGGTCCCAGCACTGAGCCCTGTAGAACCCTGCCTGTTACTGCCTTTGGGGATGAGACTTCCCCTTCCACCACCACCCTCTGCTGTCTTCCCTGCAGCTAGTTTTTTACCCATCCCAAATGGTCCCGCCCCGTGCCTTCAGGTTTTAATCCAAATCTCCCATGTGACACCAAATTGAATGCCTGCTGAAGTTCAGGTACAGGACATCCACTGCATGGCCCTTGTCCATCTGCCTAGTCACCCAGTCATAGTAATCTACCAAGTTGGTTTGGCAGGATATGCCCGCAACAAAGCCATGCTGTCTACTGTCCTGCAGCCCACTGTACTCCAGCAGGGACACCAGCCTCTCCTTCGGGATAATTTCCATTATCTTCCCCACGATGGATGCGAGGCTCATCGGTCTATAGTTTTCCCTGGCTCATCCTTGCGTCTGCTCTTATGTGGGGGAACCACGTGAGCCAACCTCCAATCCTTGGATACGCATCCCGAATTCAGTGAGGCATTGAATAGGCCTGCCAAGGGCCCCGCCAAGATCTCTGCTAGCTCCTTCAATACCCTGGGATGAATGCCATCTGGCCCTGGTGCCTTGTCTACCCTCAGTGCTCTCAATCCCTCCAGGACTCTAGCTTCCATGACACCCCCCCCAATCCGTTACTCCCTCTCTCTTTCATAAATACCAAGCAGAAGTAGTCATTGAGTGCTGCTGCCTTTTCTCTCCCATTCTCTACCCATCCTTCATAATCCTTACTATCCGTTCTTTACAGTGCTTTTTCTTCCTGATGTACCTTTTTTTTTTTTCTAAATATAGCTGTTTGGTCCTCGTTACCTCCTCCCGCCAACTGGCGACAGGGACACATATGCATTCTGTTTAGATTTTCTCCCCTGACCCTGGCACACGGCCGTGTGAGTGTGTGGAGGCACGCTTTGTACCCCGTGATGCCAGCTCCCTTTACTGCTGCCCCTCCACCTATACGCTACCCAATCGGACCTCCACTGTGGAGCGGAATCACGGAGTGGGGGTGCCAACCCACCCCCACCATCCTCAGGAGAGGAAAGCTGCCCCCCGACATGCTCAATCCTGCTCTGCCCTCCCCACGCTGGCACCCTGACGACTTGAGGTTGTTCCCGAACCTGGGTCACTGGTATAGCACAAAGTAAGGTGTCCATCGCTTCAACCCTCTGTGTCACCGGGCCGAGACTGTTTTAATTTTTTAACTTGCAGGAGCCTGTGGTGTCAGGATAAACAGTGTTTCTGTCTGCATAGATACAGCCAGATAGACTGCTTGGTAGAGACCCATGCGCCTAGGAACAATAAAGGAAAACTACACCCTCATAGCTTGTAAATTTTGATTTTCGGGGGTATCTCATCAGGTCACACTGTGGAAGCTTCACCGTCGGTGAAGCAGGATCCACACAGATTTTCAGCAGTACTACTGGGGCCGCCCATGCCGACATCATCTGCTGTCGTCACCAACCCTGTATAGGCGTGAGCGGCCCCACTCCCTCCTCATTTCTGTTGTGGCCTGTTGCCTTTCCAAGCCTGGGCTTCAGCCTTTTGGGCCCTCCAGCCCGTCAACAGGGTCGTTGTGCTCTGTGTCATCGACTGCTTCTTTCATCATCGACTTTATCAGTTCATGCTCAGTCGACAATTGGCTCGTCGGTGATGGCTCTCCTGTTGTGGCCTGTCGTTTTTCCAGGCCCAGGCCTTTAGGCCTTTCGGGTTTTCAAGGCCCGTCAATGGGTTCGTCGTGCCTTTGCTGCTGACCCTGCTGCCATCAGCAGTCTCTTCTACCATCACCGACCTTAAGGGCTCCTGTTCTGTCAGTGCTTGGCTCGTCGACAGTGGCACTACTGTTGTGGCCTAATGTCTCTCCAGGCCCCAGGCTTCGGGATTTTCAAGTTCTCAGGACCCATCAATGGGGTCGTTGTGCCCTGTGCCTTCGACACCTCTGCCATCGGTGTCACTTTTCTACTGTCGCCGACCTCAGGGCTTCTGTCCCACCACCGACTGGCTCATTGACGATAGCTGTCCCATTGCGGCCTGATGCTTTTCCCTGACCCCAGGTTTCGGGCCTTTCGGGCTCTCAAATCCTGTCAACGTGGGTTGTCAGCTGTGCTCCTCCACCATTGCTAACTTTCTGACGTCGTCAGCCGTGTCGATAGTCCTGGTCTATCACCAGTTGCATTGCGTCCTGGTTCGCTCGTGCCGTTGATGGGTTATTCCCAGTGGGCTGCCATTGACGCCTTGCTGTTTGGATGATCCTGAGCATGGTGACTTTGCAGTGGACTACCTTCCAGTCCTCTTGGTTCTGGCAAAAGAGCATGAGAATGGCAACCCCCTCTTCTGCATCCTAAATGAGAGAGGACTCGAGCATACGCGTGGGTCTTCTCCTGAGTACTTTGCCTTCTTTACCATGTAGCCCAGTCAATGCCCGAGGCTGAGGTCATTTAGGCAGCTCATGAAGGGTCTAACGTTCCCAGGCACCTTTGTTTTTTCCCACTCCGACAAGGCATCATGCTGGCATGACCTTGGGAGCAAGAGGGATCTTAATTTGAGAAGGTTCCTTCAGTAGGTCATCACATATAGGACTGGCGCCACCTGGCATCGGGACGCACGGCAGACTTTTCTAGCAATCCCTGACCGGGGACCGCCCACCAGATGTCACATGACTGTATATAGTGGGTGGTCCCCACACCCGCCCTCCAGTTCTTTCCCGCCGTCGCCTTGTGTCAGTCGCATTGCAGACTTCCAGTTAGCGATCGTCGAAAATTCATCGCGTCTGTTTATCCCTCGCTGCTACTTTTCCCTTCAATTTGTGTTCTTCCTTATGTCTTCACCCAAGAAGTGCTTGTCCTGTGGCACACAGATCCCACATAAAGATGGTCATTCCCAGTGCATTCTTTGTTTAGGCCCGGACCATCCAGTCTCCTCCTGCTCGGAGTGTCAATCTTTTAACCAGGCCACAAAAAAGAGGAGACAGCAGGCTTTGGAGGCCCACTTACTAAAAGCCTGCTTGGCCTCTTTAGAAAAGAAAATGGATAGTCTCCGGGATTCATCTGAGAAATCTTCTCCCTCAAAAAGCACAAGGAGAAGTCTAGGGAGCGGGTTGTCTCCGGATAACGCCAGACCCTCAACGAGTAAGACCGAGCTGCCGCCAAGAAAATGGGATGGTAAGTCAGGCAAAACTTCGGCGGATAAGTCGGCTTGTCGGCTCCTCCTCTGACTGCGCCACCCAGGCCGATAAGTCAGCTCCCGGCTCCTCCAGGGACTGCGCAGCTGCCGGTAAATCTGCTCCCCCGGCTGGGGGCAGTTGCCCGGCTCCAGTCAGTAAGTCGGCCGGGGGCTCCTCCCCTGACTGCCCAACTCCGTCCGCCAAGTCGGCTGTCTCTGACCGCACAGGCTTGGTTCCCCTATTGGGGCCTCATGGCTCCTCATCTGACTTCCGGCAGGACCAGAGGGAGATAGCCCTTCTCCCTCCTCCTGCTTCGCCCGTGCCCTCCAGTTCTTCGGCGTGTACGTCCAGCGATGGTAGCGGAGAGCACATCGACCCTGTCAATGTCCCTGCTCCGCATTCCCCTTCTGGGGTCAAGGAGAAAGAGGCTCCTCCTCTGGCTACAGGCCTCACTGTGGAGGTCCCTCCTCTGCCTTCCGGCGGGCTTCCAGCACCTCCTGCGACACCGGTTATCCCCACGACATTCCCACAGCGGGGCCAGACTGTTCGGCCTTTGCCTTTGGCCCCAACGTCAAGGCCCCTTCATCCGGTTCCGCCGCTGGCCCCTCTGATGCCGGATCGGGTGGTGCCGGTTCCAGCGTCTGTCCCCCTGATGTGGGCTGTCCCAACGTCGGACCTTCAACCTATTTATACGATGGCAGGTCCGACGTGGGTTCCCCGGACGTCTGATCTGACGATGGGGACTTATACCCTACCCCGAACTGTCGCACGTTACCCGTTGGGATATCCTGGGGACCATTACCGGGGGGGGGGTGTCCCCACTCCGGACTGGAGTCACCTGGGACAGTTCTACCCTGGCTTTAATCCCTATTCCACGGGATTCCAGGGCTACTATCTACCGGTTATTCCTCCCCAACCCCCCGAGCCTCTGTCTACTCCACCTCCCCCTCCGGTTACCCCGGATTTCAAGACCTTAATACAGTCTTGGTGGCAGGGGGGCTCAGTCGGAGTTGGTCTCGGACCTAGAGACTAGGCTTCCAGAACCGCGGTCTCCTAGGTCCCCTTCCCCAAGCAGTTTGTCTACAGCCACGGTCCACATCTCGGAAGACTCAACAGGACATTTCCCTTCCAGTTACCAGACGCCGTCCTGTCAAGGAGGAGGATGATGATGACAGTTCAGAGGGGAGGGAAGATTCCTCTGAGGAGGTCCTGGAGGGCCCTGAGGATACGAGGGGCAAGGTCTCGCCCAAGTCTCCACCAGAAGACCCTGCCTTCTCCAACCTCTTGAGGGCCATGAAGGACTGTTTTGACTGGGAGTTGGAGGAACAGTACACCATAATACAGAGGCTCGCAGAACACCTAGATTTAGAGTCTCTGTCTCCCATCCGCATTCCTCCTTGCATGACCCCACCTATCAAGATATCGCCACTACCATCTGGCAGATGTCTCATTCTATCCCGGCTGTCCCCAAGCGGGCGGACAGGATTTACCGGGCGTCGAACGATGCTCCATTCTTAAAGGCCCATCCCAAGGCTGACTCTGTGGTCATTTCAGCGGCTCATGATCGCTCTTCAGCACCCAAGCACATGAGCACTACCCCTCCAGACAAAGAGTCGAGGCAGGTGGACCAGTTCGGGGAAAAAAATATATTCCTCGGCCATGTGCGCCCTCCGGTCCTTCAGTTACGTGGCCCATATGGTGTCCCATCAGAAAGCGACCCTGGCCAGGCTGGAAGCTCGAGTCCAGTCCATGGATTCCTCGTCTCTAAAGGAGGACCTTGCCAAGGATCTCTGCCTCTCCAAGGTTTCTTGTAGGCATGCTTTTCGCGCCACTTACGACTCCATCGACTCGATGGCCCATACCTCGGCAACTGCTGTTGCCCTCAGACGGCATTCCTGGCTACGCCTTTCTGGCCTCGCCAATGAGGTCCAGTCGGCGATTCAGGATGCCCCTTTCAGGGGCTCGGTCCTTTTTGGTGGGGCCAACAAGATTTTATCACAGACCTACAGGACAAGGGTGTGGCAGTTACGTCTCTCAGGTCTATGTACCGACTGGGCTCTCAACAGCAGCAGCCCTTTGGAAAAAGGACCTGGAGGCAGAGAAAGAACACTCGGTTGCGCCGCCAAGGGAAGCAAAAGGCCACGAGTACAGCCACCCCACCTGCCTCCAAAAATCGGAAATGTTCAGGAGGCCCTCCCCCTGAACGTCCCACCACTTCTTGACTCCCCGGCCCCACTGCCTCCTCAGTCTTGCGACAGAGGAGCAGGTGAGGGGAGGTTCACTGCCGCGCGGGAGTGGAGGCTATCACCTCCGGCCGAATGGGTCCTGCAACAAGTGTCAAATCCAGACACACACATAGAGTTTCTGGAGATTGCTCCAGAAACTTGACCTACGAAGTCCTCTTATTCTTGGGATCAGGCTCTCCTCGTTTGCGAGGAGGTAAATTCGCTCTTGCTCAAAGAAGCAGTCGAGCGCGTCCCCTTCGGGCAAAGGGGAAAAGGATTTCATTCCCATTTTTTCCTGGTTCCAAAAAAGACTGGGGACTTCAGACCCATTCTCGACCTAAGTCAGCTGAAGCGGTTTGTCGAGTACAAAAAATTTCAAATGCTGACGCTTCAGAGCCTCCTCCCTCTCCTCATGGAGAACCACTGGCTCTGTGCCCTGGGTATGCAGGTTGTTTACCTGCACATTCCTATTTTCCCCAGCCACCGCTGATTCCTGCGTTTTTGTTTCCAAGGGGAACACTTCCAGTTCCGGGCACTCCCCTTTGGCCTGTCTTTGGCACCATGGGTTTTCACCAAGTGTCTGGTGGCAGTCGCAGCGTTCCTACATCGCAAGGGCATTGCGGTCTTCCTTTACCTGGACGACTGGCTGATATCAGCCCCATCCAGGGATTCCTTGCTGGAGGCTCTGTCCTTTACCCTGGACCTTTTCAGCAGACTAGGGATTATGGTCAGTGTTCCCAAGTCATCCCTTATCCCTGCTCAGAAACTTCAGTTTATTGGTGCAGTCCTGATACGGTCCAGTGCAGAGCCTTCCTTCAGACAGAATGGAGACCCTTATCTGTCAGGCCTCCAAAGTAGCTTCCCTCAGGACCATCCCTGCTCGAGAAGTCCTTCGTCTTCTGGGCCTGATGGTGGCTTCCATAACTACCATTCCCTTTGCAAGGCTCCACATGAGGATCACTCAGTGGTCCTTGCGGGTGCAGTGGGATTAGCTCCTGGATGACCTGGACCATCCGGTCCTTGTCTCCTCAGCAGTTCAGAAAGACTTACAGTGGTAGAAGGATTCTCATAATCTTTCTCTGGGGCTTCCCTTTCGGAACCCTGCACTGGTAGCCGCCCTCACCATGGATGCCTCGAATATGGTGTGGGGAGCTCATCTTGGGGAACACCAAGCTCAGGGACTATGGTCCGGCTTGGAGACTTCTCTCCACATCAATGTTCTGGAGTTGATGGCGGTCCTGTACGCGTTACAGACCTTTCAGACCCTCCTTCCAAAGGGATCACTGCTAATCCAAATGGACTATGTCAGTAGTTTGGTATATCAACAAACAAGGAGGAACCCGGTCGTACCTTCTTTACAGGGAGGCAACGCAGGTGTGGAATTGGGCAGTCAAGCACCATTTGGTCCTAGTGGCTGTGCACGTGCCAGGCATTATAAACGTCCTGGCGGACAGTCTCAGCAGGTCTCAGACCCAAGCTCACGAGTGGGAACTACATCAGGAAGTGGCGGAATCATCTTCCAAAGTTGGGGGCGTCTGGAAATTGACCTCTTCGCCTCCCAATTCAACGCAAAACTTCCCAAGTTTTGCTCACTCATTCCAGAGCCAGGTGCTTTTTGGAGCGACACATTGTTTCCATCTTGGACAGAAAATTTTTGTACACTGTCCCTCCGTTTCCCATTCTGCAGAAGGTTCTCAAACTCCAGGCGGAGAGGGCAAAAATGATCCTCATCGCTACTCTCTGGCTGAGACAGATCTGGTTCCCACTGCTACAGCAGCTTTCCTGGGAATCACCAGTTCCACTTCCAGTGACTCACAATCTCCTAACCCAGGACCGAGGTTGACTGGTACACCCGGGGCTCAGGACCCTGCATCTTCATGCCTGGCTCCTGCAGACATAGCGATATCACGCTTCAGGGTTTCCTCCAGGGTTGCTTAAGTCCTCATCGAGTCTAGGAAACCGTCTACCCGTTCCACTTACGCCATGAAGTGGAAACAGTTTTCCATTTGGGCGACCGCTAAGGGCTGGAACACCTTCTCTTGCTCGGCCCCACAAGTCATGGAATACCTCTTTCACTTGTCAGACTCTGTCTGTCCTACTCTTCCTTAAAGGTCCATATCTCAGCTATCTCAGCGTACCATGAGCTAGTGGGTGGTAAACCCATGACTCAGTTGGAAGTCTCCAAAACCTTTCTGAAAGGGATTCTCCATCTGAACCCCCCCTCCCCCAATCCGTAGCCCAGCTCCACCTTGGGACTTGAACTTCGTACTGGAAAAGCTTACACTTCCTCCTTTTGTGCCAGCTATGAGCTGTGAATTGAGCTTCCTTTCCTGGAAGGTGCTTTTTCTTTTGGCTATCACATCAGCCCGAAGGATTTCGGAGCTTCACGCTCTAATCTGCAAGGAGCCATACTTGATTTTCCATAAGGGCTGGACAGTCCTCAGAACTCATCCGAGGTTTCTTCCCAAGGTGGTGTCAGAAGCCACGCTGAATCAGTCAGTAGAGCTTCCAGTGTATTATCAGTCTCCCTCAAACAGAGGTGAGGCACTCCTTCATAAAATGGATGTCCATTGGATTCTCCGGTGTTACACCCATAGGACCAGAGAGTTTTGCTCCTGCGACCAGTTGTTTGTCTCCTTTGCCCCGAGATAGAAGGGCAGACCGGTTTCTAAATGGGGCCTTTCCACCCTGAGCAAGTCACTTATCTTCCCTGTGCTCCCAGGTCGCACCTGTAAAAGAGCTTTCAGCTTAGTGTGCTACTCCTGGTTAAACTACTAAATAAAAAAAAAAATAAAATAAAAAAAAATGGTTAGGCAACTGCATTCGATACGGTTACCAGAAGTACGATAAACCTCTGTCGGGTACCATCAGCGGTCATTCTACTAGGGGCATGGCTGCCTCCGCAGCCTTCCTTCAGAATGTTTCCTCGGCTGATATTTGTGCTGCTGCTACTTGAGTTATTTCCATACCTTTACCAAACACTATAGTCTGGACATTGCTTCTAGGCGGAGGGCTGGCTTTGGCCTAGCTGTCCTGCAGGGCCTTCTGTCCTAGACTGGGTCCTTTCTGGACTTCAATTATTTCTGTTGGAGTTTCTTGGAGGGACTGCTTGAGACTCTGTCCTGTATGTGATGACCTACTGAAGGAACCCTCTCGAAGTAAGATAGTACAGTTACGTAGGAACTATGTAACAGTAAATCTTCGAGAGAGGTTCCTTCAGTAGGTCATATTTTTCAAACAACATGAAGTCTTGCTATATTATGACTAATGCAGTTTGTCCCACCATTAGAACTGCTCCGGAGGTGAAAGAGTTAACTTCCATGCCAGGCATGGAACTTGGAAGCCTTGAGCTCGGTTAGAGAAGCTCTGTCTGGAGAATTTCAAACTGAAACTGTCAGATTCTTTACTCCGCCTCATTGAACAGTCGCTCCGGAGATTCCTCCTACTGCTCGGTTCATTTCTCGGTTTAAAAGAGTTTTTCTTGGTTAAATTCAACCGCGATTTATTATTATTTTAACCGCAAACCGATCGGTTCAAGCTCTGTCTGTGGTATTGTAAGTAATAGACAGGTTTATTTCTGTGTGGAACTTGTAAATGTTTATCGGTTCGGTTCGAACCGATCAGGTTGTTTTAAAACTTTATTCTCAAGCATTTGAAAGCTTTTAGAGTGCGGTTCCGGTTCTTATCGGTTCTAAAAAACGGATTCACTACGCTTTTCCACCTACTCCGTGACACGTGTTGGGGAACCGATAAGGTGTCTTGCCTGGCACTGCCGAAAAAAGGGCAAGTTTCGGTTAGGGCTAGCATTATGTCTGAGAAACCCAAAAGAAAAACCGACCACTGGGTTTCAGCACTGCAGTGTCTGTGGGGAAGCCTTTGCCAAGGCTGACCCACACACCACATGTGTATATTGTCTGGGGTTTGACCACCTCAATTCAGACTGCCAGATTTGTAAGAATTTCCCTGCAGCTACTCTAGATAAGAGAGTTGGTAGGCTCAGGGAACGAGAGGCCAAAAAGTCCGCTGACCCGGATGGCCAGCCCGGTTCGGTGCCAACCGAACCGGAGGGAGTGCCCTCTGACCAGGGCGAGACTTCCTCGGGCAAACGTAAAGCTGACTCTGAGGAGCAGTTCCAGCAAAGAAAACTAGAAAATCAGCAGGTGTGGAGTCAAAAATTCCTTCTCCAACTGCTGCAGAGATAGCTAAAGCAATACAAATTGTCCAGTCACTTTCTCCGGTTCCGTCCGAACCGCCACTATCTGGCAAAAGGTCGGTTCGGTCGGTTCCACCGGTTCAAGAATATGATATAGAAGAGTTTTATGAACCAGAGGAGGGGGAGGATGATTATGAACAGTGTGAATGTGACTTTGAGAGTCTGGATGTGCCCATTGAACCGGACATCTCCCCAGACAGACCTTTAGAATCTCCCCCTACGCTTTCTGAGTCCCCTTCTCATTTTCTGTTTTATAAAAAGTTGCTGAAACCCTCCAGCTCCCATTGGAGGAAGCTGTGGATGAGCAAGAGGAACCTGACTTTGTGGAAATGATGGATATCCCAGAGTCCAGGAGATTGTCTATTCCTTTACATAAATCATTTAGGAAACAAACAATAAAAATTTTAAAAGCTCCTAATTCTGTGCCTCCTGTGGACAAAAAGATGGACAGGAGGTACACTTTGTCAGATTCTGATACAGAATTTCTTTCACAGCAATGCAGTCATGTTGGGGTAGTTCAGGCTGCAGCCTGTGATAAGGCTAATATTCCCCTGGCTTCACATCCTCCTGACAAGGACTCCAGGAAGATTGATGCCATGGCTAAAAAACAGTACGTGGCAGCGTCTTTGGGACTTGGACAAGCAAATTACATGGCTTATGTGGCAAGATATCAAAAATCTAGATGGGACACTGTCATGGCTTTAGCCAAACAGGCCCCTGGCCAGCTTGACAAGGAGCTGGAGCAGGTGGCTGCTGATGGTATTGAGGCATCCAAGGTGCAATTCCATGCTGCTGTGGATTCTAATGATGTATCCTGTAGAGTCGTGGCTACATCTGTGGCCTTTCGTAGATTGGCTTGGGTCAGGTGTACTAATTTGTCACAGGATACCCAGACTAAGGCTATGGATTTTCCTGTGGTGGGAAATTCTCTGTTTGGGGAGCAGACAGAGAATTATATGAAGAAAATGGGTGACTATAGAACCACTTATAGGCGTGCACAAGCCAAGGAGCGGCAAGCCACTCCTCAGAGACAGCCCCCAAGGGGTAGAGGCAGGCCTTTTCACATGCCTTTTTAACAAACCCAGGCCTCCTCTTCGGCTTATGCTCAGAGGGGGTTCTTCAGAGGGAGAGGCAGACTGGGTGCAAGCAGGCCTGCTCCCACCCCTCAGCCTAATGCCCTTGTCAAACAGGCACCCTGATGGGGTGCCCAGGGCCGGTTCTCCATTACCTGTAGGGGGCAGGCTGGCTTACTTCGTTCAGGACTGGGAGTCTTTAACATCAGACAAGTGGGTCCTGGAAGTAGTAAGCCAGGGTCTGGTTCTCAGCTTCAAAAAATTTCCAAAGATGAGAATCAGATCTTTTCCACCTGCAAATCCTCTAGAGACTTTTGCTTTGGAAACAGAAGTCTCAACCCTCCTGGCTCTCAGAGCTGTAGAAAGGGTTTCTCCCCTACACCAGGGCAAGGGTCTGTACTCCAGGTACTTCCTTACCCCAAAAAAGACAGGAGAATGGCAGCCCATTCTGGACCTAAGATATCTGAACAAGCACCTTTTAAAACCAAAATTCAAAATGGTGACTGTGGCAATGATTTTACCTTCCTTAAGGCCAGGGGACTGGCTAGCTTCCCTGGACCTCAAGGATGCCTACTTCCATGTTCTTATCAGAAGCTCCCACTGAAAGTACCTCAGATTCGAACTGCTCTCAGGCCATTACCAGTTCAGAGCAATGCCCTTCGGCCTTACCTCTGCCCCAAGGGTATTCACAAAATGCCTGGCAGTAGCAGTTGCTCATTTAAGAAGGCAAAGGATTGCCATCTTTCCCTACCTAGACGACTGGCTCATTGTGGGTCAGTCTCCAGACCAGGTCAAATCACACCTGCAAGTTACCCAGCAGCTGCTCACCCCTCTGGGCTTTCTTCTCAATCTTCCAAAGTCAGTTCTGGAACCTGTCCAGGTACTCACCTTTACAGGTGCAGAATTGGACACAAGGCAGGCCAGAGCCTTCCTTCCCCTGGAAAGTGTAAGGAACCTAGTGGCCCTGGCCTCCTCCTTCACTCTGCAGGTCTCTCGGCCAGCAAGGCATTTTCTACAGCTCCTAGGACACATGGCTGCTTCCACAGCTGTAGTGCAAGGAGCAAGATTTCAGATGAGGGACATTCAGTTCCACTTGAGAGCCTTTTGGTCTCAAAGAAAAGATCCCCTATCCAAGTTGATCCCAGTGACTCGAACCCTGATCCAGGCCCTTCAGTGGTGGCAGGATCAGAGCAATCTGAGACAAGGGGTCCCCTTCATCCCTCTATCTCACTCCTTGACCCTTACTACAGATGCGTCCCTTTTGGGATGGGGAGCTCACATGGGCGACCTCTCCACCCAGGGATTGTGGTCCCCTCAGGAATCTCTGCTCCACATCAATCTGTTGGAACTCAGAGCTGTTTTTCTAGCACTTCAGGTTTTTTCTGCATCTGTTCAGAACAAAGTGGTACAGGTCAGAACAGACAACACCACTACGATGTGGTACATCAACAAACAAGAGGGCACTCGGTCTTCGACCTTATGCACCGAGGCAATGAAGTTGTGGTCTCTGGCTTATTCCGAACACTTCCCTCATAGCATTTCACCTCCCAGGCAAGGACAATGTCCTGGCAGATGCTCTCAGCAGGATTTCCCAGGGCCATCACGAATGGTCACTGGATCCCAGATACTAGGGATAGTTTTTGCCAGATGGGGCACCCTCAGATAGATCTTTTGCAGCCCCAGACAATCATCAACTTCCACTGTTTTGTTGCAGGCCCCAGTGATGGGCTCAGTCCCCCTGGATGCCTTTCTCCTCGATTGGGAAGGGAAGTTTCTATATGCCTTTCCCCCCTTCCCTCTCCTGTTCAAGGTGCTAGTCAAAATCAGATCTCAGCCCTGCAAGATGATTCTGATTGCTCCAGATTGGGCCAGGCAGCCCTGGTACCCACTCCTTCTGTCCTTAGCAGTCCATCTTCCCCTGTGTCTCCCCAGGAACCACAACCTGTTAACTTGTGCCCAGGGGAGAGTTTGGTATCCCAATCTCAAATCCCTCAACCTTAAGGCCTGGCTCTTGAGGAGTTAGAATTTGCTGACCTACACCTTTCTCAAGGTGTTCTCGAAATCCTGAAAGCTTCTAGGAAGCCTTCCACTAAGGCTACTTATAACTCTAAATGGAAAAGGTTTTCCATATGGTGTTCTGGGAAGCATATTTCCCCGGAATCTGCTGATTTGCCCATTGTTTTGGACTATATGGTCCATCTTAATTCTTTGGGACTGAGACCAGCTACCCTGAAAGTGCATTTGGCAGCTGTCTCTGCTTTTATTTCAGCAGGAAAGCCCTCTTTTTCCACTCACCCTGTATTTTCAAGTTTTCAAAGGATTACTTCATACTAATCCACCTTTCAGGGACCCTGCTCCTGCCTGGGATCTTAATGTTTGCATTGCTCAGCTGATGCAACCCCCTTTGAACCTCTGTCTTCGGCAGAGCTTAAGTACTTGACTTGGAAAACTGTTTTTCTAGTAGCCATCACTTCTGCCAGGCGCATAAGTGAGTTACAAGCTTTGTCAGTGGAGACTGACTTTATTTCCTTTCACAGGGATAAGGTAGTCCTCAGGACTAACAGGAAGTTTTTGCTTAAGGTGGTTTCCCATTTCCACCTTAATCAATCTGTTTCCTTTCCAGTGTTCTTCACTGATCATTCCTCCTCTGGTGAGAGGAGGTTGCACAGCTTAGATGTTAAGAGGGCCCTAAGTTACTACATAGAGCGTACTAAGGGTCACAGGTTCGAATCCCTCTTAACTTTTTCTCACTTATGTGAGGTTGGGAAAGGGAAGCCTGCCACTAAGAGATCCATTGTCAGGTGGATTGTGTCTTGTATCCAATTTTGCTGTCAAAAACTGGGAAAGGTTCCCCCTTCAGGTCTGAGGGCTCACTCTACCAGAGGTACAGCTGCGTCTCTAGCTGCTGCCAGAGACATCTCTATCTTAGAGATATGTCAAGCAGCTACTTGGAAAACGGTACACACTTTCACCAGGCATTAATCCCTGGATATCCAGGCCAGGAGGGATGCTCGGTTTGGCACAGCCGTGCTTCAGAGCCTATTCCCTAAGTAGGTTCTGTCCCTCCTCCATGGAGGTACTGCTGTGTATTCTGCATTAGTCATAATATAGCAAGACTTCATGTTGTTTGAAGAAAAAACTACTCACCTTAGTAATGTTGTTTCTTCTAATGGAGTCTTGCTATATTATAATCCCAGCCTGCCCTCTCAGAGCTTCTACTTGGGGTATGGGGTGGGCATTCAGTATTGGCACTTTTTGGTGCCCTTTTTTTTTTTTTTTTGTTTCCACCCCTTCTTTTTGGGGTGTTTGGGTGTTGTGTTTTATATTATCTTATCTTATCTTACCTTATTTTTCTGGTCCCCTGACTTGAGTCTTAGTGTTGGGACCAGGAAAAATTTGTTAATATTTAAGTAGCCAGTTGGCTAGTGTAGGTTACAGCTTCCACACAGAACTTTAGTGAGTTTTGCTCGTAAAGATCTGACAGTTTCAGTTTGAAATTCTCCAGACAGAGCTTCTCTAACCAAGCTCGCGCTCCAAGTTCCATGCCTGGCATGGAAGTTAACTCTTTCACCTCCGAAGCAGTTCTAATGGTGGGACAAACTGCATTAGTCATAATATAGCAAGACTCCATTAGAAGAAACAACATTACTAAGGTGAGTAATTTTTTCCTCCCTCCCTCCCTCCTTCCCCTCATTTTATGTTTCACAAGGACTCCAAATCCTGTTGGCTCCTGCTGTCAGGCCTCTTCCTGGCTCCGGTGGGAGAACTGGAGGGCAGGCGTGGGGATCGCCCACTATATACAATCACGCTGACACCAGTCACGTGATGTCGGGTGGGCGGCCCCTCATCAGATATTGCTAGAAAAGTCTGCCATGTGGCCCGACGCCAGGTGGCACCAGTCCTATATGTGATGACCTACTGAAGGACCCTCTCTCGAAGATCTACTGTTATGGTAAGTTCCTACATAACTGTACTTTTTCTGCTTCTTCTGCCTTGGGGCTGAGAATTGCGCATTATCTCTCCCACTTGGTGGTGTATCAGGGGTGTGTTTGTCAGAAGGGCAAGGCAGCTGCCCCAGTTCTTCCTGTTTGCCTTCAAAACGAAGGGATTTTTAGGTGCTTGCCAAGGGCAGAGAATTGTAGCAAATACCCCCTCGGGGCACTTTATGTCTCTGATACAGGTGCCAGGGCGGCTGCCTCAGGCCTTTGCTTTCGGAGACACCCCTAGCTGCAGTCTCTGGTATCTGGGCTGATGTCCAATAGAGGGTGTTTTGCACCCCTTTTTACAGCTCCAGTTTATTGAACCAGCTGTTAAGGACATCATTAACCTGCTGCAAGCATCGGGCAGGGCTTACAAGGCTATCTTTTGCTCTATCATGTTCAGCCTCTGAACAAACCGTGCCCTCCCTTTCATCTGGTACCCCAACATCTGGAGCAACCTTCAGGCCCCAGGGCACCTGAAGAGCCTCCTCCACAGCCCCTGTGGCTGGTTCTGCCTCTGCTCTGGCAGGTTCCTCCCTATTCTGGTCCTTGACCAGTGGGTGGTGGTTGCAGGTCGGTTCTCCCTCTTTCTGTAACTTCTGGAGAACCATCTCTTCAAATGTTAGATTG